>JBBEEQ010000008.1:1825483-2433977 GCA_037950945.1 Hypolimnas misippus | reverse complement strand
TGAGACCCTTCTACACCATGCCCGACCCGCACAACCCCGTGAGTATATTTTCAACCGAGTTCAAAATTTTTAGAGGTTCTCCATACATAATGTATTATGTTAAATGATTGTTGCTTAAGAACTTCCATAGAATTTTGTTTCAAAATCGATTCAGTAGTGTGGTAATTAAATCAAAATAACTGGTATTATTATGTAATTAAAGCAAACGAAATTGAGTAGTTTGCTTTTGAAGAAATTTAATTTTGTTTTGAAGTCTTCAGTGACGGCTAAATGAATAGAATCAAGATGCTTTAGTGGTTCATAGGAGACGATCTCAACAGATGAATGCTAGCTTAAATCCTCGCTGGCGCTGAGTTTCCATGTGTTAGTGTTTAAATTCATCTCAAACTTGGTGAAAGCAAACGTCATGAGGAAATGTCTTGAAAGACCAGCGTGGTGGGTTAGAATAAACCTTCTCACATTCTGTTACCGTCCTCAATAATGCCTCAGACATGATATCCACTACAAAAATAATTTTTCAGATCGTATCAGTAGATTCTGAGATTAACTCTTTATAATTTAAATGCATATCCGGCTCGCAGAGGACCAGTATGGTGAAGCTCCTTAATTTAATGTTCTAATCTTATATATTTGAAAATCCTTTTATTATACCAATCTGCTTTTAATCGATTAGATCTTTTATAAAAATAGAAAAGAAAAGATGGATATATATATCTTCAAACAAATTTATTAAGAATGGGTTTGACAAGTTCAGATGCCATTCTCTCAAAATGAAGTTCGTGTGGTTTGATACAGTATTGCTTATCAGCGTCCATATTGTAATACATTACAGAAAGCATCGAATTCCTATGACATGTTCATGAGAGGGGAAGAAATATTAAGCGGAGCGCAGAGAATACACGATCCCGACTTCCTCACCGAGAGGGCGAAACACCACGGGATCGGTATGAGGAGCTTTCATTTGAGTCTGATATTATTCGCTATTTGATTGGTTTCGATTTTGTTTTCGCGTCATCCTCTTTTTTATTTATTGATTGAAATATAGTATTAGCTATCTCCGGGTGAAAGTCTCATCAAATTCGGCCTAGCCGTTTCAGAGATTAGCCGGAACAAACAAACAGACAGACAGACAAAAAACAATTTTTAAAAATTGTGTATTCTGATGTGTACTGGAACTCTTCCCTTAGAAGCATGACGTGTACAATCTCTTACTTCTTTTAAAAATATAGTAAAAGAATCTTGTTTCTAGGTTTATTTAGTGCATATTTATGTATATATATGTATTATACTTCATCTCATATATAATGTACACTCCTACCGTCCTATTTCTCTGTACTTAAGGTTGCCTGAAGGAATCGCTGTTAAAATATAGTTAAAATCCTATTATATATATATTAAAACTTGTACTTTTTATATTTTGTGTTGTTCCTTTTGTATATTATTGTTGGTGTGAAGAATATTCTATCTACTATCATATGCTTGTAGTTAAACGCTGTTAATTTGAAAGTACAAACAGACACATAAATTTTTTTATTCGTGGAAATTAAATAGTTGTAAGAACTTGTTGTTCTAAGAAAATATATAAGTATATATATGTATAATTATGATAATTAGTTATTTTGACATGACAATTCGATATTTAAATTTTATGTATTATTTTATGATATTTTGAAGTGATAGTGAGAGTCCGCACTATCTTTGCTCAAAGATAGTATTAGAAGTGAAACCTTATATTGTCAATATATTTCCAGATATCAGCAAAATCGCGGCGTACATCGAGTCGTTCAGGCTGGGCTGCCCGCCGCACGCCGGTGAGACGTTATGTGTTGCCATACGTGACGGGTGGGCTGGACGCCTGACGTGATCGCTCTTTCAGCACCAGAGGAGACAAATGCGTTGTAGCTTGAAAAGGAATGAGGGAATAGGAAGTGAGGGAATAGGAAGTGAGGGAAGGAAATGGGGGGTTGGTGGTTGGTCTATGGTCTTCTAGCTTTCGCCCACCGTATGAAACGCCGCTATATTGGTTACTTCGCGCGGATCTGTGAGAGAGAGGTTCTGACAGTGGAGTCCGTATACGAGCTGTATAGTCTATTTTTCTTTATCTTTATTTGGTAACAATACCCCGAACGAAAGTCACAAGTCATTTTTTTTTCATTATTATTTTGCATTGTAAAAAATGTTTCAGTTCAATCATTAATAATTTCTTATCTAAATCTTATCTGTGGCTAGAAATACGCCATATTTTTCCGCTAAATAACACAAGTAAAGAATAGACTATAGTAAGTGGGCTACAGACTAACACAGTCAAAGCTTGCTCGTTATGGTAACAGCTCTGCTCCCAAGGATCGTAGCATGATGGTATATAGCCTATAAGCTTCTAAGAAACGACGCGGAAAGAAGTTTTCAAATACGTTATGATACGTTATGTAAAGTGGGATTTTTTTTTGATCCCCAGGCGGTGGTATAGGTCTGGAGAGAGTGGTGATGTTATACCTGGGTCTCGACAACATTCGCAAGACGTCGATGTTCCCGCGCGACCCCAAGCGAGTCACTCCCTAATCATTTTTGTATATTGTATATTATGACAAATGTTTATAAATAAAAATGTATTCATATTTTGGTGTGTTTTCATTTGTTCCTATTTTAAGTTGCGAAGTTATTTAGAAATTTGTTAATTGAAAAAATAAATCGTCAAAATCTTTTTTCCCCTTCTATTTTTTATTCAAAATACATTTTTTATTAAATATGTATTGGAAAATATATTTCTGCAAGGCTGCCTATCAAAATATTGTTAATAATATTTAAATGCTTGTACCGCGGATCAACTGTGCTTTCTTTATTTCTTTCGCCTCTGAATTCTATACGAATTTATCTTGCATAACTCGAATAACTGATATAATTAAAAAATGGATACTTTTCTTACTAATAATATTATGTTACTATTGATATAATATATTTAATTATTTTAAAGCTAATTATATTGAAACCCAAACTGTGGACGAAGTTACCTAGCAACCAGCTAACGACTAAGTATGAACAGAAACAGAACATCTTTGAGTCAATTGACTGACTTGTCAAAATCGGTCTAATCATTTATAAACGAATGCAATACAAAGATTATAAAAATCAGTCAATCAGAAGGTAAAGTTAAATAAAACCACGAAATCATATGAATAATCCATATATTACAATATAGTTTCTTATCGTATGTCCGTATTATCACACTTGCTCGCAGAGCATTACGTATTCACGCTTCCTCAAATCTATCGACATTGCTGTCAACTCATTTCCATTAAAAAAATCAAATAATTATTTATATTACACCAAGTACACAAAAAATGGAAAAACATTTTTTTACACATGACAACATTATTTAAATTTGACAGATATTTTGGCGGCAATATTACAAAATGGCGGTTACTAAGATGACAGCAATATCAACATTTGACCATTCAAAAAACATTCGCGATTGAACACATTAACAATGAAATCCTTAAAGAAATCGCTTAATTCAAGTATACATTCTTAATCGCTTAAAAACAATACTTAACTAAAATGTTTATGTTGGTAAAAGCAGCCATGTTTAAACGCATTTTTCAACATTACATGCTTAAAAAATCAATTACCTTTTAATTACATAAATAAGTTACTTTGCTTGAAAGCGGTCACTCGAAAGTGGGCTATTTACCCTAACTGAACTCGGTTCAACATCTTTTACAGTCTTAATGTATACTAATATAAATAATATGAAAGAAACTACCAGTTTGTGAAGTTTTCACGTGTAAACTTAAGTGATTTTGATAAGTTTTGGTGTAAATATAGTTGGAGCTTAGAGGAGGAATTTAAAACTATGGACGTTGTTAAGCAATACTACGTCAAGCCACACGGACTTCATTTCGAGAAAATGGCGTTTAAAGATGTCAAAACTATACTTAACAATTTTGTTTGAAGACGTATATATCCATCTTTCTTTTATATTATGATTAAAAGAATAATGAGTTAAAAGCATTCGTATAATAATAAGTTTTTCAAATATATTAGATTATTGCATATTGTACTAAAATATTCGCTAAGCTAAATTAAGAAACTCTGTTGCCTACATATTTAGTTTAGATTGCTTGAATTGTTTTTGAATAATGTTAAATACACGACGTATTATCAGACTACATCAATATCTAAGGATTTGACTTTTTGTGGGTTGACATATTATTGCTTATCATTCATATGTTCATCAAATCTCAAAGAAATAGTATATTCTAGTTTTATATACAAGATGTCACCGAGAAAACGTTAGATCTTGTAAGCTTGTGTCGATATGCGTAAAGGGTTACCATTTATACAAAAAATATTTTTTAAATCGATACCTCCCACGTAAGTTATTGTAAGCCACAAAATTGCCGTTAGCGTTTTTACTGAATACTACACGAATTTGCATTGCTTAATGCATTCAAAGTGAAAAAATACCAAAAATCTTTTTTTTTTCAAGGAAAGTTACAACAAAATATCAGGCATATTTTGTTGTAACTTTTAAACTAAAACGGATTAAAAGTGCTCTACTGTAAAATTGTAATTTTGGGGTTACAACAACTTACGTGGGAGGTATCGAAATGTTTGTTCAGTATTTTTACTTTTAAATACCGATTCTGCTAACGCTGATAAGTTACACATGTTGACATCTTGTATATTAATTATCCTCATCGCGATTTTAGGAGACTAATTTTCAAAATTGACTAGAAATATAACGATACTGTA
The DNA here is from genome assembly GCA_037950945.1 of Hypolimnas misippus. Lineage (NCBI taxonomy): Eukaryota > Metazoa > Arthropoda > Insecta > Lepidoptera > Nymphalidae > Hypolimnas > Hypolimnas misippus. The sequence goes on along the minus strand of JBBEEQ010000008.1, from coordinate 2,429,225 downwards.
ACAACTTGGAAAAGGCCCACTGCTGAGGCATCTCCTATTAAGAAGATTAAACGCTTAATTAAGAACGTAACATATCTATATAATTATAAGGTTATTAATTAAATGCTGTAAAAATTACATGGATAATTAATTCATGGTCGACGATAGCCTCCATTAATATTGACTTGTTTAAATTATATCGGACGCTTAGTATTAAAGTGACCGAATTCAAAATCTGTGTGAAACGTTAGCTTAGTAATTAAAATTTAGTTTCAAAATGTATTATGTGATTCATGATCTATTAAAAAACTATTCTGTTAACATTTTGTGATATTAAGGTCTAAATAAACTAATTACCAAGTGTTAAACGTTTTTTGTATTTTGTGGCCTAAAATGAGATTTATTTTTAATTCGGCCTCTTTTTTACTAAGCGTCAGATATATAGTCAGGAGGCCTAATACCGTTTGTCGGGTTAAATCGTCTACTCGCAATTACAGGTGCTACATTTTGTACACTATCTAAGCTGTATGAGTTATATGATTAAATAAGTTATGTATATTTTGATGATTTCAATCTGCTTTAAATTCATTATACCTTTTCTCAAAATAGAAAAGAAAATATGGATACATACTTTTTCAAACAAATTTATTAGGAATAGGTTTGACATCTTTAAGACGCCATTTTCTCAAAACGAAGTCCGTGTGGTTAGATACAGTATTAAATATTATCTATACTGTAACGGGCATAATTGCGAGTAGACGACTTTACCCCACAGACGGAATTAGGCTCTTTGACTATATCTATTTAAGAAAAAAAATATATATGTAGGAACGTTGTTAGGTATGACTTATATTTGATTGTTAGAAACTTAATTTTAGCACCTATTGTTATATGTAAATTAATTATTTAATTAAAAAAAATATTATATTACGTAAGAGTTAAAAAATTTCGCATTTTTCAATGTGGTAACAATTTTCTTTTAATTAAAACGATACAACTTATATTAAAAAATCGAGTCAAAATTGATGTTTTAATACTGTTTCGAATATTATTAAACGCTAGTGAAGGGCAAGGCATGATAAAATGGTCATTCACTCATACTATAGTACATTTACATTGTTCGACCAGTATAATTAGATATATCAAAATCTTTTATCTAATTATAATGATAAGCTAATTGTATACTTGTAATAATTTGTTTTCATTAGGCCTGAATTGCACTTGTAAAGATTTACATAAATAGCTTATCTGAAATAATTTCATATATTATTTATGAGACTCACAGCTTCCGTAAGATTATCTAGGTAAATGTTACCAGGTTACAGAGTTGTATTATGTTATTATTACGTGGGTAAAGCTTACAAGTGTAAGACAGTTAAATGACAGTTAAAACCAATTGACAATTGAAAGTGATTAAATCGCATACAATTCCATTGTTTCATTAAAATAACAATCGTAATCACTTTCGATTTGTGATCAGAAATGTGACAATCAGTTACACCTTTTTATTATAAATACCTTCGATGTTTAGTTTTAAAAAACAATTTTTTACTAACATTTAGTAACTATAGAAAATTTATATAGAAAATCTACCTATTTTTCATATACACGTTAACGACCGACAAGGAATAAATTTGATTTAGGAGATGGGTTAATTTTTAATGTATTCGTTTGACGTAATTTTTATTTTATAGACACTATCTGAAAAAAAAATCATTAACTATACAATGGTTATGTAACTATATATATGTTATAAGCTCATGGATTTTGGCGCCAAAGATGTCGACCATTATAGACGACGTTGCCTAGCAACATGACAGGCCAGAGAATGGGCCAACAAGTCATTTGACGAGCTTGTCAAAGTTGGAAATGGGTACAGATTATTAACGTCAAATATTATGAACGTAACATATGTATAGTTAAAAATATCATCGATAATACAAAAAATATCTAATTTCATTTCTATATTAAGAGAATGAGTAAAAAAAAATTCTAAATTTAAAAATAAGCATTTGGTGATTAAATTAAATACTCGAAAAATATAGGCAATATAACATACATAACATGAATTATTACGAATATTATTTGTTATATAATTGTTCTCAATTTATTCAATTACTATTTTTAAAAATATTAAAAATATAGTAAAAACTTGTTGTATTTATGTAACATATAATAATCTTATATTTATTTACACAGAAAAATCACTTGCTATTGAAAATGCACACTCAGAATATTAAGCGAGAATTACACTCATAAGTTTAGCTCTCAGACTTTCATAAAGGCTTACATAAGTTATTTCTCTTTGCTTTACACCTGAAAGAATTTACTGTCAGTGCCGACGTATCTCTTAGAGTTGGTTGGAGTTGTTTTATATTGCTCTTGAGAACTTACAAATGTAATTCTCGCCTCATTCTAATCAATTCTGATACGCTAAATCCTGACAAAGTCGTCCAGAATAACAGCAAAATTATCTTTAAGTAATGTTTTGTTTTGGTACGCATGTTTATTTTTGACGGTCACAGTTTTTTAATGTTACTCGTTTTGCAGGCGCTGTGCGAACTTTTAAAGCTTTTAACCGACTTCAAAAAAAGAGGCTATATGATCGACTTTATTTTTTTTGTTTTTAAGTTTTTTCACCGTTTTTCGATCGTTTTTATTTTTTATGTGTCTTATTGCTACCTATCACTTTAAATTGGTAATTCGTTTGTGTCAATTCGAAGCAACTGGACACAAATAGTGGTTGATTTCATATCGATGATATCATTTAGTATAAAAGTGACCGAACTCAAAAATTGAAATATTTGGGCATAAACGCAACAAATATTTGTTGCGTTTTGACTTGGGACATTTATTAAGACTTTATTGTCCCAAAATATTAATAAAATAGCTATTTATTATTTTATAAATCAAATATAATGAACAACATAATTATATGAAACTAGATCTCAATTACTATACCTAACTAGTTTCACATAAATTTTGAATTCGGTCACTTTAACACCAAGCATGCGATATGAGAATACAACGTGACCGATATCTTGTATTTGAGACAACACGAAAATGTCTCCGTTTAAAATTTTATGGCGCATTTACGTTGCTAACTCTATAGTAGATGGATCACTGTGAAAGTACGAGCTATATCTCAAGTGTCTTTAACACTCAATGTATTTTAACGTAAAATTTATATTAATTTCATAATAAACATACAAATTTCGACGTATCAAAATTGTCTCTCGCGTTACAAAGAATCCACAAATCACTCGCTAGTTATACTCACTAATTTTATTTCCCCTCGTTAAAAAGAGATGGCGCTGATTCGATTCCGATACTTTACACCAATTTAATAGTTAAAAACCGTCGCATTAGCCACTGGCTCAAACTAGACAATATTACTCAATAATTAAGCCTTTCTAAAAACTAAACCGATTTCAAAAGAAAAATACGTAATTTCTTCTCCGTGGAAACACTTTAACCAATTCTTTAGTTTTTAAAACGAAATTACTTAACCGATTTCGATGAAATTTCTGAGACCAATCCAGAAGCATATGCCTTACAAACCAAAAAATATTTTAATTAAATATATATATGAATTTAGAACCTCCATCTTGGAAGTCGGTTAAAAATGTGCGGGTTGACGTCAGTCATGAGTCCGAAATGTAGTAACTCGAATGCAAGTTACTGACTCGCATGTGACAGTAACTCGTAAACGTTCACGCGATGCGAGTAATTGCTTCATAACTGACTAGGCCATCATTCTAGTTCGTGTAAACTCGCTGTTATTATTCTCGTGCTGGTTTTATTCTCGTAATTGCTATAAAACAACTCGGTGACCTGGTAACAGTGGCCTAGGTAACCTCACGAAGGTTAAAAAAGTCACTGACAGTAAATTCTTTCAGGTGTAAAGCAATGACGAACAACTTATGAAAACTTATAAATTAAATTCTCGTTTTCCACCTATAAGTTCAACAAGCTCAATCCTTTTCAAATAAGTCACTAGGAAGGTAACCTACCTATATCATTATAAAAACATTGACGAGAAATTAGTTATAAAACTTTTTTTTATTGAAATTGAGACCGCTATATTTGAAAAATTTATATTTTTCAACTTTAAAAATGAATTATATTTAGCCAATTTTTTAATTCATTCGTTTATCGAAAACTGGTAAAGCATTTAGACACATAAGTGATAAAAAAAAAATCATTTTTACATTGTAAATTGCTGGCTTACACAATCTAAGCTAGTAAGTAGTTAAGTAAGTCCAATTGTTAAGTTAACGAGTTGTTTCGTAATTAAGTTAACAAGTGTAATAGTAGTTATTTTCTTAATTCATATGTCACATAACGGGAGAGATTAAATAACTTATTTACTTACCTCCGTGTAAGAGCAACACTTATCTACTTACTTACTGACTTAACTATATACCATTTGTTAACTTATCAACTTAGATCGGATAAACCAGACAAAAATTAATATAGACAAAAACATTTTCTAGATATTAAAAAGAAACTGTCTAAAATGGTAATTGCACCATGTGCTATATGTCTCATTTTGGGAAAATTTATGTGTGGTCCCGTTTAGCCACCCCAAAGTATCCACCCTAAGGGTGATAATCAGAAGCGTGCCAATCTGAATTAGTATATTCATTTTCTTCCGATTATCCCCCTGACTATGTACAGTCAATCACGCTATTTATACATTTTTTTTTAAATTTTTTATGTTGTATGTCTTCAGTTTATTAAAACAGTATGTTATAAAGAATTACAACTGAATCCTACAGATAATTATAATTATATCAATCAATGTAATATTCATTGTGATGTCATGTGAAACACGATTTCGCTTTAATGGTCTTAAAAATATTATATTCATACGAGGCTTGAGTATGTTAGTAAAACCAATAATTCCAAATACCAACTGTTTACACTATAAAAGTGAAAAGAGTTTAAAAACTTTCAAAACTTCGCCTTAATTTGAAAAAGCTTATAAAAGTCTATTTGAATAAAGTATATTTTAAGTTTGATTGAACTCAAATAAAATTAATAAAAAGTAGAATTCAAATTTAAGAGTTATTATAATTTCAAATAAAATATATAGATTTATTATACTTAGTAGATTCTGATATCTCTGACAGTCAATTACGGTTGAGTCTAACTAAAATATGTGCTCTATATAATATTTCGAACATAAACTGAGTTTCTTTTTATACAGTGTGTTACAGGACTTAGTCGTTATTTTACTTTTTTATTGACAGACAGACAGCCAAGTAGGTAGATAATATTAAATCACTTTTGCAATAAATATTAATAATTTATGAAACATTAAATAATCTTTAGTGTTGTATTTTATTTTCATTGAAACTTATTTATGGTTCTCGGGAAAATAATTATAATATGAAACCATAAACTTGTATAAATTATTGAGTATCTATTTGAGTATGCACATTGTCTAAGATATTGTATAATTGATAGAAATTTCAGTTTTATAATTGTACTTTCTAATAAAATTTTCTTTAAAATACATATGTATATTTGCATTAACAATTAATATTAATGTTTCACTAGTAAAATTAAAATTTACAAAGTCTAGTATTTTCATGAACTAGGCTTTGTTTTTGCTGTATAGAACTTTGCACTTTTCCACTTATCAAACAACTTAACTGACGTATTAGGCGAGAATTTAACTTATAAATTTTGCTCACGAACTTTAATAAAGATTTACATAAGTTGTTTTTCATTGCTTTACACCTAAAAGAACTTACTGTCAGTACCATCATTTTTGATAGCCACGGCTTTCGTAAGGTTACCTTGGTAAGTTACTAGGTTACAGAGTTGTTTTATGTCAACAGCGAGTAGAACTTACAAATGTTACTCTCGCCTCATGTAGGTATATGATACAATTATAAAAATGTCTAGAAAATGTTTTTATCTATATGTATTTAGGTCATAGAAATTAACTATTAATGAGGGTAGACGTACATTAATACAAAACGCATAATTTTTCAACACATAATTCCGACGTCAAGCGATATATTTATTATAATAACAGCTTATACATATAATAATAGTAACTTAAGACCATTTTAAGTGTTTTAAAATTAAGTAACCTTTAAGTAGATACGGTAAGACGATATAGGAGAATATTCGAGTCACAATCACGTTACTTTGATGATTTGTATGGTAAATTTTACATATTTATATAGTATCATAAACATATATTATATATACAAAAACGTGATATTGTTAATGGGACTATAGGATTTATGAACGCTTATAAGCAATACTGTGTCAAGCCACTCGGACTTCATTTTGACAAAATGGCGTCTAAACATGTCGAACCTATTCTTAATAAATATGTTTCAAGAAGTCTATATCTTCACTTTTATTTTTATATAAAATGTATAATTAATACAAATCAGATTGATATATTTAATATATTATCTATTAAAAAGTTTTTTCAAATATTTGAGATTTTTGTACAAATTACAAAATATGGAACGCAATTGAAATTCAAAACAATTAAGAGACTTTTTTCCGTACTTATTTAGTTTATATAACTTTATTTTTTTTAAATAATGTTTAATAGCAGATGCAGTATCAAAATACATCAATATCTCCGAATTTTACCTTTTATGGGTTGACACATTATTGCTTATCAGTATCCATATTACATCACGCTACCACTCATAGGAGCGAAGCAGTAACCTCAAACGCGAGTTAACCGCAAGGCGCAGTTATTAGTACATAAGAGTCATCTAGCGTTAGGATCTGTATTATATACTTTAGGGCTTTCTATATTAGTGTCAGTAATTTTATATAACTATAGATGTTATAAGCTCATGGATTTCGGCATCCAGAATGTCGAACAATCTGGACGACGTTGCCTAGCAACCAGCTACTGAGTATGACAACCGAAAGTATCTTTGGGCCAATAAGATAATTTGTCAAAGTTGAAAATAGCTTTAGTATGAGCGTAACATATTCTATAGTTATAAAAATCATTATTTTTTTTATAATACAATATTCTGACAGCATGTATACAAGATAATAATAAATAAACCATACAAATCATCATAGCATACACTTCACTTAAGAAAAATAAAGTAATTTGAGCTTTACCTAAGTACATCACAACTGTTTTCAATCAATTGACGATCAATATGACCGTTGAATCACTTCACTTTTCCACTACACTTTCTAACTTACTTTGTCACTTAATCATATCACTGGTTCGTTGCACACTGACACTTTAGCCGAATAAGTTTTTGAGGTCGTGCTCGTAGAGGGCTATCACGAGCATTATGCCAATGCCAGTCGCGAGGCCCATGAGTTGTAGGATGCATTGGCAAAGCGTTCCTTCTTTGCTATGGGAAGTGCTTAGTTCTGGCATCTGGAATATGAGATATGTGATTAATCTATAGTATAGTAATATTAAATATTTAAAGTTTACGAGGATTGATTGGTGTGTGAATATATGTGACTCTGTTACACAATAACTACTAAACATTTCATCAAATCTTTACATTATTATAGCTTATAAATAAGAATAACTTTATTTTTTATTAACCACGAGAGAAAGTTAGTAAATATTTAAAAATTCTTGTCCTAGTTTTGTAATATAGTCTAATCGATGATTAAATCAGCCTATTATTATTCTTCCACATTCCTTGTTACATAACCTTTTATTGACATGTAAAATAGCCTAGACGATGATTCAATTACACTACCTGTTTGTTTCGAAAATAGCTTTCATTGTTCTTATGACATTATATTTTATTATGAGGGAATATAGCCTACACGGTGATTTAAATCAGCCTACATCCACGTTTAAAAATACCTATGATACGCTCTGTAACACTAGTTTTTACCGCGATTTAATTCAGCCTATAGGCGTATTAATCGCACTCACCATATCGACGAGCGCGATGTACAGGAACATGCCAGCGGCCGCCGCGAACAGCCATCTCGTCGCGTTCGGAGCGTGACCCGCCAGGACGCCGCACACCATGCCGGCGAGACACAGCGCGGACGACAGCACGTTGTAGCACACCGCCCGCTTGACCGACATGCCCGCTTTTAGGAGCACGGCGAAGTCACCTGGGGGGGGGGATGGTGATAAGTAAAATTAAAACAATCTGTATAGAATGTATCATCAGGCCATCATCACTAAATCTGATGTGAACCATTGAAACAAACCAAATAAGTACAAACTCAAGGGGTGTACTACAAGCCATTGAAGAGTTCCATTATTCACTTCCAGGGTTCATGTCAATGTAGTGTAACCGTAATGTAGTGGAACGTTATAACAGAGCGAATAAACTCAAACTCGAAAGGTCTACTAGTAGGCATTGAAGAGTTCCAATACTCACCTCCAGAGTTCATCATTAGACCTTCATCACTAAGTGTAATGTAGTGGAACGTTATTACAAAACACATGAACACAAACTAGAAAGGTCTACTAAGCTAAGGTCTAAGAAGTCAAGTAGAGCTGTTAAGAGTATAACATTTCTTACATATGGAACCAGTACATACCCAATTCATGCGGTAGTTCGTGGCACAGAACAGCGATTGCCGTGGAAAATCCACCAGCTATGTTGGACGCGAATGCAGCACCTGAAATCAGTTAACACAGATTAAAAATCAAATCAAGTGAGTCCAGATGTCTATATCGATCGCAAACGATGACCGCTGGTTCAAGACACCAGCTGATTTTTCAAGTGCTAAATTTGTATTTAAATTCATCTCGAGCTCGGCGGTTAAAGAAAACATCGTGAGAAAACCTGCATGTGCCGGGAGAAATTCCGACACATGTATATCCGCCCCGCAGTGGAGCAGCGTGGTGAATTAAGCTATAAACTTTCTCCTTAATTGGAGAGGAGCCTTTGCCCAGCAGTGGGATAGTTACAAGCTGTTTACTTTACTTTACTTTTACTTAAGTTCAAAATTTTCCACTAAAATTATTATTATGAAATCTTGTTAAATTATTTGATAAAAAGTATAGATCTTAGCGAATATATTAAAATAAAGGATAAAAATCAATATGACTCACCAATCGCCATCCCATCGGTGAAATTGTGCAATCCATCCCCCATGATGACCATCCACGCGACGGACGACATAGAGGACGGCGGTGCATGCACATGTCCATGCGCATGTGAATGGCCATGATGGGCACGAGAGTGCTCTCTATATACATAGGAAATATTGTATAATTACCAAAAGATATATAACTTATGTACCGATGTATATAACCGCAACCTAATATATAAAAATCAATATTTATTTGTTTAATAATAATAATCACATTCAACGGCCCCCATTAAGATCGCGTGACTCTGTTTCGGGGTCCGGAAACACACAACACTAACACAAACACCCAGACCACGACAAACATCCGTATGGCCAATACAAACATTTGCCGTGAGCGGGGATCGAACCCGCGACCGTTATTGCTACAGTCAGTTGCAGTGACCACTGCGCCAACGTGTCTTACTGTTGTTTGTTTGTATTCTGTGCGCTATCAATTCATCTACTCATCCAATTGCGATAAATCTTTGTCATCTTATTGTTTATATACATACATATAGACACAGAACAGTAACTTTTAGTAGGTAAATTTAAAAGAGCATTTTTTAAATTTTTATCAGACTGGGCAGTAAAGCATAGCAGAGTATAGTTAGTATTAAAAAAAGTAAGACATTTTAATCAACTTTTTAGCTATACATTAACCTTGACTCTTGAATACTCGGTAAATTCTATGACAGATCGCCAAACCAGATAATATCTATTGTTAGAATTATACTTATAAACAAATATATGTAAGATCTACCTTGTAATCTTGGAAACTACTAGGCAGATTTGAAAGTTGCATATGGTTAATATAGCCTGTTTATCGAGGAAGTTCATAGGCAATAAAACATCACACTATGATGCAGACGATCGCAGTATGTATTTCTAAAATTACTTGCCTTGACTGGCTAACTGAATGAATCATTAATGCAGAGCCTAAACCGCTGCGGCTACAAACTTGAAAATTTGGCAGTTATTACCTTTAATGTTGAAAGTATCCATTAAGAAAGGGTTTTGACTAATTTCACCCCTAAGGGGGTAAACTAAACGGGCGTATGGTAGTCCGTTATTTTCGAAGGAAGAAATACCTAAGTTATTATGGCTACATCTGATTAGAAATAAATAAATATAATAAATAAGCGCATCACACTCAACGGCTCCCATTAAGATCTCATGGTCTTGTGTCGGGAGTCCAGAAACACAGACAACACTGACACAAACACTCAGACCACGACAAACATCCGTATGGCCAATATAGACGTTTGACATGAGCGGGGAACGAATCCCTATGCATAAATTCACATATAAATCGGCGTTTTTCAAAATTTTCGCCAAGATGATGAAATGGGCGTTGTAAATCAATGTATAACCCGGGCGGAGACCGGTGTGTTATGTTAGTTATCTATTAACGTTAACAAATCAACCGAGAATCAATAAAAGTGTAACTAACCTGAGTATAACAGTATAGCTATCCCCATCCTTCATATCCTTGGCACCATCTTCTTTATGCTTGATATTATTCATTTCAACGACCGCCGGCGTTTCTGCCTTCAAGAGCCAATCCTTCGCCGTCGGTTCTTCCTTACCTTCAGGATTCAACGCGTTAGACGACACAACACTCACCGAATTATTATGATTCTTATTAGCCTTCGGACTTGGCGGTAGGCCGTCCCTTAAATGGTGGTCATCGTGTGTGTCTGTATCGATCTCGTCATAGCAATACGGGTATTCTGAATATTTATGTTTGCATGTCTTCGTTGTTGGGTCGCCTTTTTCGTCTCGCTTGAAGATTTTCATTAGAGAGTTCGATGTTGTGTTCGTTATCGGCGCTTTCGAGCCGCCGGAGCAACCTCCAACTGTCTCGTCTTTCAAAACTCTCACTCTTGTAGGTAATTTATCATCTTCTAACTTTTGGCGACGCTTGCGCCATTCGACTACAACTGTTAAGCCCTTTTCCATGAAGTAGAAGAAGACTACACCTAACATAGCAGCAAGGCCCTTCCACATGCCATCGTCATGGGAAACCCTTGATTCAAGGGCGTGGCTCTCATGGTCGTCCTCTAAGGGACTCATGGCATGGGGCATTAGATGCAACAACGCATCCCCACATAAGGTACCCACAGCTAAAGCCACCAGAAATTGTAGTAGATGATTATAGTAAGTCTTATGCATGATAGGTATAACAGCGACTCCGAGCAGCCCACATGCACTTATTGCCGTTATACTTAAAGAAGAATAAAGCCAAACAGCAAACATATTTTTCGAATAAGCATTCTCTTTTTCTACATGTTTTATATCTCTACTTCTACTCTGTCTACTCTGTAGATATGTGTCCTTCAAACAGCCATATCTTTCTATCGAGGAATTTGCTAATTTTTGGTATAATAGGATGGGGCATATCGCTTGGAAGGTTTCTTCGGATATGAGGTTTTCTGTGTCGTGGTCGTGGTGATCGTGACCGTGGTCGTGAGGTTTTAACCTCGTGTTGACTGTTGTGATCAGTTCCGCGCTGCTTACGCACTGTTGAAGAAAGGGTAATCATTAAAGAATAGTTAAGCAATATCAAGAATTAATTAGCATCAAGAAATATACTGTAGGATTCTAAATTACACATAAAATTAGAATAAAGTAGATGTATGAAGGTTGAATTTATATTGTCATAAGCGGAAATCGAAACCGCGACATTTCGAGCAAATGGTAAAAGAGATTGTTGTTTTATTGGGTCATTAATTTAGGTATAATGCAGTATCTCATGTCTCTCTTTACATAGTCAGAATTGAAGCGTCGAACCGATTTATCTGAAATCTATACTAATATTATAAACAGGAAATATTTGATTCTTTGTTTGCATTGAATAAGCTCCGAAACTAACCGACCGATTTAAAAAAATCTTGCTGCGTTGTTTAGCTCGTTTGTTAGGGAGGGTCATAGGCTATATAACATGACGCTACGACTCGTAGCAGCGAAGTAGTATAAACGCAAGTGAAACTGCTATGTGCAGCTAGTTGAGTATAAAGACAGTACAAACTGTAGGACAGCACAGAGATGTTTAATAACTCAACCCATAAGAGCTTATTTTATTCCTCTAAAGTTTAATGATCCTATAACTCTCATAAGATATTAATAATACCTGAAAGAACTTCCTCAATATCCTACAAAATAAACTAAAACTCAACTCGGAACCGAAGGCCGAAGTATTGCATGAACTACTATGAAGTGATCTACAGAAGCCATATTATTATATAAGTATTCTATAAATAGTTTTAATTTGCTTTCCTTTTTATTGTGGTGAAATCTTTTACCATATATGGATGCTGATAAGCAATAATGTGTCAACCCACAAAATGTCAAATTTGGAGATATTGATGTATTTTAATACTACGTCACCTATTTAACATTATTCAAAAAAAATTTCAAGTCATCTAAACTAAATAAGTATAGAAAAAAGTTTCTTAACTCAATGTTTCGAATTTCAGGTGCGTTCCATATATTGCAATTTATAAAATAATTTCAAATATTTAAAAACTTATTATTAGATAAAATATTAAACAAATCTATCTGCTTTTGATTCAATATACATTTTATTAAAATAGAATAGAAAAGATGAATATATACGTGTTCAAACAAATTTATTAAGAATACATTTGACATCTTTAGACGCCATTTTCTCAAAACGAAGTCCGTGTGGCTTGACACAGTATTGCTTATCAGCGTCCATATCTGGTCCCGAACGGCCTGCGTAATATGTTTTACAGAAACGAATTAGTTGTTCTAATTTTATCCGAAATATTGTCATCTACCATTAATGGAAGATTGAAGAAATTTACGATAGGCCATATTGGATTTAAGACGAGAACTACACTTGTAAAATTTGCTCAGACTTTCATAAATATTTACATAAGTCGTTTGTCATTGTCTGAATTAACGGTCAGTGCCTTCCTAAGGATCTTAAGCTCACTATCACCAGGTTACAGAGTTGTTTTATAGCAATTACGAGAAAAACTTACAAATGAAATACTCGAAGAAAACACAATTTGATAGGGACGCTGATAAGCAATAATGTGTCAAGCCACACTGACTTCATTTTGAGAAAATGGCATCTAAATATGTCAAACCAGTTCTTAATAAATTTGTTTGAAGACGTATAAATCCATGTTATGCATGCTATTTCGATGAAATCTATAGTGAATTAAAAGCAGATCCATATAATGAAAAGTTTTATCAAATAATAAGTTTTTCTAATACAGTAGATTATTTTATATTGCAAAATATGGCCTACACTTCAATACTCGAAAAGTTTCATTGAATAACTTTTTTCCATATTTATTTACTTTAGATGACTTTAAATTTTTTTTAATACATGATGCACTATCAGAATACATCAATATCTCCAAAATCGACATTTTGTGTGTTGACACATTATTGCTTATCAGCATCCATATGAAGATATGAGCACTATCTCATTCTTGCGGTCACTAAAATAACGTTCATTTCGAAATATAATCTAGTAACTCTTGCGCTGATGTCATATATGGTGTATTCCATAAACGCATATGATGCAGAGTGCTAGTCGGTTATGACACCAATCGACGCCTATACTAGCTTTCGTTTCGTAAGATTAGTATGTATTTCGGAACATTTTGTTTATATTGATGTTGATAATCAATAATGTGTCAACCCACGAAAAGACGAATTTGGATGTTTTGATAATGCATCGTGTATTTAACATTATTCAATTTTTCAAGTCTAAGCTTAGTTAGCTAAATGAGTACGGAAAAAATTTCTTCATTCAATTTTTCGAATATTGAAGTGCGCTTAATATTATGCAATATGCAATAATCTAATATATTAAAAAGAATATTATTAGATAAAACTTAATTTTATACCATTCTGCTTTTAATTCATTATACTATTTGTCAAAATAGTAAAGAGAAGATGGATATATACATCTTCAAACTAATTTGTTAAGAATATTTCATAATGAAGTCTGTGTGGTTTGACATGGTATTGCTTATCAACGTCCATATGTATTGGACATACTTACATTAACAGTCTCTTCTTGGGTCTCACTCTGCCCATAAATGTATTCCTTCTTCTCAATCTTCTGGAGACCACCTTCGATGAGCTTATGAAAGTCTAAACCCTCGAGCATTTTATTGAACCCAGACATATTCATCGTCATCGACCCAGCATCTCCATATATCCTGAAGATCTGTTCGATGTACGCATCAGGGTTGAGGTTCCTGACTTCCCGTCTCTGCCTTATCTTCTGAAGTCGCTGGTGGTAGCGCAACTTCGATTCTATTTTTCGTTTCTCAAGGTTGAATGTCGCATGCTCTATTTTGACCGTCGGTTCGTATGTGTGCAAATCGTTTTTAATATCAACATGTGATCCGCAAGTGTGCGCTGCGCACAGCAGGCAGAACATGCAAACCGTTACTAAATGGTGCGACATTTTGATTGGTTTAAATTAACTTCATCTGTGTGCCCTGCGTCAGGATTGGCTGCTCATATCTCGCTGGATCTGTTGACAATTGACAATGGTCATTAATTGCTGGGAATGATCGTAACGATCCTCTGATTTTATTCTTCACTAGCTCTTTTACGCGGTTAATCCGCGTTTATGGTTACCGCTTCGCTCTTAGAAGTCGTAACGTAATATTTTTATGTAAACTTATTTAGTGTTGTTTATTTATTTAAACCCATCAACATCAGAACCTATCAGACAATTTTCAAAAAATTGCCTCGGTTAAATATCCTTTTTTTATCAAAGACGGTTATAGGCTATATAACGTTACGCTACAAACTATAGGAGCGAAGCGGTGACCATCAACGCGGGTGATACAGCGAGTGACAGCAAGTATACTATACAGGATGATATTTTCGTTATTATTGTACGGTGGGAGTAAATGAGACGGGGAGAAAGGATTGTACTGTTATCTCATTCTCCGACAGTCAAAGGGTTGCGTGCTTCATAATTCTTGCAATATACGATGACCAATAATCAATAACAATGATAGAACATCGTAAATTAGATACTATTTTGTACGACAGAATTATGATATAAAAGATATACTTAAAATATATACAAACCTATCAAACTTAACCATATTCGTTAAGATACGATTGCTTAGCTATAAGGCAATAAAACCCATACATATACAGCACAAAACGCCGTCGATAAATAATTAAGCTATCTCAGAAGGGCAATAGAGATAACAATCATGTCACTCGAGAGATTCTGGAGACGATAACGAGTCTCTGATTTTAGCTTAAGATTAATTACGATAGTTAATCATTAATTAATTAAATATTATATATAACTCAAAGGACTGACTGACATAGTGACCTATCATTGCATAGCCTAAACCACTTGAAGAATCGGGCTGAAATTTGGCATGCAGGTAAATATTATGACGTAGGCATCCGGTAAGAAAGGATTTTGATTAATTCTACGCCAAGGGATAAAATAGAGACAATTTAAAACCGATCGGACTGATACTTTGCATGCATAAAGCTACTATGACGTAGGCATCACAGACATCGCAGACAAAGTCGCGAGCACCAGCTAGTTACTAAATAAGTTTTGGCTCACACATCAATAGAATATTTGAATTCTTACTTACTAGATATTTTTGTTTACTACTTATTTAGCGCGTCATAGAGTGATGTTATATAGCCTATAGCCCCTGCAATAATCTATAATTACGTGAAGCAAAACTGGTGGCGTATGAAATTTCGCACACTTAAAGTTTATGCAGAGAAGTTCAGAATGCTAATATTTTTTAAAATTATGCATAAACAATATATGGAATAAATAAAAAACATTACGTACTATGTACTTGACGCCCACATGCATAATTACTATTTGTATATACACATATACACACTCTATATAAACTTTCGTTTATTGTAAGTCTGTTTTCAAAATGGGAATAGATAATCTGTAGTCAATCTTGTAATCGGTTGAAAATTTAATGAACTACGGTAAAATTCCACCGATAGTCGACCGATAGTCGACCGATAGTCGACAATAACCAACAACTTTTCCGTGTAGATTGCGTTCAGACCTGCTTGTCTTTGCACCAATGCCCCATCCCCTTTATCAGATCTGTATTATTCTAATCCAGATTCGACCATTCGATCCAGAGTCAGTCAGTGGCCACGACGAATGTAACTTCGTCGAAACGTCGGTCAATAAAAAGGTATTACTGTCATTACTTATCGCGATAAGACCCGTTATATTAAATATGAACAGATTCGACAGACTAGTGATGTTTTTAATGGAGCTCATTAATCTTTATAGGCTATAAAACGTCACGATACGATCCACAAGAAAAATAGCCAAAAACATCAACAAATAATTAAACAATACTTATAAAGTACCGTATTGAATACATGTGAGTTAAGTCTGGTATTTCTACACTAACAGAGCTAAGCTATAGTCAACTGACTACAGCTCGTTTACGCTCGACCTGGGCCACACTCTCACATAAGATCGACGTGAAGTAGCTAATAAGTGCGTTTCGTACGGTGAGTGAGAGAACCAAAGACTAACCCTCCACCATTCCCTTTCTTACTCCCTATTCCCTTTCATGAGGAATGAAAGGCTTTTAGGCTCTTAATGCATTTGTGGACTGGTGCTGCAAATGTACGGGTGATCAATTAACATCAGGCGATCCGTCTGCTGACTTACTCGTTGCTTTTATGTTATTTACAAAAATGAGCAGTTCTATATCGGAACCAAGTTTTTTAATAATGTATATTAATTGATTACTCGAAAACGGATGGACCGATTTTGGTCCGCATACTCTCACGCATACTCTCTTATGGATCCCATAGAATCATCAAAATCAGTTCAGTCTAATAACAAAATCAAAATAACTGAAATAAGAATGTTATTCAGGTAAAAGAAATTTCGTCTTTTGAAGATAGTTTCACTATTTTAAAAAGTCTCGTTATAAACAGAATCTTTCTTGATCAATGTCACCGTGTCATATCTGTACATCCATCTTCAAGTACTAACCTTCATTAAGGACCTCTAAGAACGTGCCTTAATCATACTAATTAGCGATTGAATTTTCCGCCTGGACATTCTTCGGAATCACTGGACCGATTTTAATGAAACGTGCTTTTAGAATTTGGCATTGATTTCGCTAATTAGAAGGAAAAGGATAGGATATGATGTTAATTAGTTATATTTGTTTGTTTGTTTGTATTTTATGCGTTGTTATTCCGATCACGATGAAACTTTGTCTACTTATTGTATGCACGCGTGTCGTCTGTTACGTTTTCATGCCGTTGAATCGATTGTGATAAAACTTGGTATTGGGATAGATTTGACCTTGAAGAAAAACATAGTGCTCTGTGAACATGAAACGTAAAGACGAAATAGGAGATGAAAGTTTTTACGCAGACAATGTCACGCGAAAAACTATTAATACATCACATTCAACGATCATTAGGATCTCATGAGCCTGTGTCGGGGGTCAAACACACAGACTACAACATCACGTCCTGACACGGACGTTTACCGAGCGGGGATCGAACTCGCGACCGTTCGCGTCACTTGCCTGTCTAGTTGACATAAGCAGTTTAAACCTTAAAAATCTATAACAATATCGTCATCATCCACACTAACAAAACGCATCTTCGACATCGTTTCGACCTCGTGCCAGTTAACCGACGGACAGACGAACCTATCAAGTTAACTGCACTCCGGAACGGAACTGTCGCGTTCTACTTCTTACCGCGGTATTTGAACTTGATTTAAAAGTTAACGATTTTATTGCTGAGAACGAGTACTAAATCTGTATATAAGTTTAAGACCTACATTAAAATATTTGTTTCAATATTGCAAGACGTTTGTATGAATATTTTAAAATGATGAATTTTATAAAGATTTACATAAACTACACGAAACATGATTTTTGCGTTGAATACCCCGTTCATTGAGGAAGGTTATAGGCTGTATTACATCACGCTACGACTCATAGGAGCAAAGCAGTAACAATAAACGAGAGTAAAAGAGGGGCATAGTATTAAATATTTTAATTCGTAAGAAAAAATATAGGCTATATAACATCACACTACGATTCACGCGAGAAAAAAATAATATCCATAAACCTCAATCAATCTGGCAGATACCACAATGATGTACACATCCAGACATTTCTTGACAATTTCAAGTATCGAAACGTTATGTATAATTGTATCAAATTTTGTATTAAAATCGAGTTCGCCTTTTTCTAAATATTTGAGATATTTCATATATTGCAAAATATGGAACGCACTGGAAATTCGTGACATTGAATTAAAAACATTTTTTTTTCGTACTTATTTCGTTTCGATGACTTGATTTTTTATATATATTAAATAGGTGACGCAGTATCAAACTACATCAATATCTCAAAATTTCACTTATTGTGGGTTGACACATTATTGCTTATCAACATCCATATTTACATCTAATAATAAGTTTTACAAATATTTGAGATTATTGTATAAATTGCAAAATACAATATAAAATACAATGACAGTGATCGTAAGTGGAACAAATCTATCGAGGCGTTCAATCGATTAGTTACACTCAACGACTGGTCTTCGACTGAACTCCAATATCAATGCTGATAAAAAATTGTCATCCGACTCGAATTGACTGAGTGATATCATAGTTAAGAGATTTTCTATACAAAAACATAAAATTGAAATGTCTGTTTGTAATTTTAAATTTAAACAGCTTTTAACTAAATGCATTTGAAAGTATATACAAGATATGACATCGAAAACACAATTTTTAAAATTTTTGTGTGTCTGTCTGTTTGTTCCGGCTAGTCTCTGAAACGGCTGGACCGGTTTTGACGGAACTTGCACTCATAGATAGCTAATGTTATAAGGAGAAATTTAGGATGCTTTAATTGAAAAAAAAATCGTCTTGAGGAAATTATCGGATGTGTCTTTTAAATTTTCATTTTTATCTTACTGTGTTCTTTAGAAAACGACGAAGTTAACCGATGATCGTGGGTTAGTGCCCTGGCTGGCGATGCTTAGATTCAAATATTAAATTTGCCTATAAATTCATCTCGTGCTCGATGAAGGAAAACATCGTGAGGAAACCAACATATGTCGGGAGAAATTCTGACACATGTATATCCGCCCCGCAGTCGAGCAGAGTGGTGGATTAACCTGCATGTTGACGGATATACATGTGTATATCCGCCAACATGCAGGGGAGCGGCGTGATGGATTAAGCTTCTAAGCCTTCTCCTTAATAGGAGAGGAGGCCTTTGCCCAGCAGTGGAACATATAACGCCGAAGTTTCTTGGGGCAAGGTATTCGTTTTTATAATAAAATTCCGCAGAATGTGTTACAGTTTACAAAAAAGAAATTTAAAGTACATATTAAAAAATCCTTAGTAGCTAAAGCATATTATTCTGTTCAAGATTATATAGATGATAAACATGCTTGGATTTAGTATACGCTGGATTCACACAGGGTATTTAATATATTTGTAACTCATAAATGTATGTACCCATCGTAAAACTTTTAAAAAGAGTAACTATCGAGTTTCTTGCCGGTTCTTCTCGGTAGAACCTACATTCCGAACCAGTGATAAATTAATTAATTAATTAGTGTTTAGTTTTTTTTTGTTTCTGCATTGACGATTCAAAAGTGCTTGTAAAAGCATATTTTGATTGATTGATTGATTGAAACACGCTGTTACTAATTTTACTATAATAAACAAAAGAAAGCTTAACCAAGAAATGGTATTGGCTATACGTAATAACGTGTGATTTGCCTGATCATGAAAAAATATTGAACACCATTAATTTATTAAATAAATAGATTTCCCATTTAAAAGAAAATAGTGTAAAACCTTTTCATTACCATGTCAATAATAAAAGAAATAGACTAACAAGCTAATTTACCCTTCAAGGATCGAACCTGTGACCTTTACGCCGCGATGTCTCCGTCGGTGTAAAAATAAGATCGCGTGTTACGAACGGTGTCGGTATCCAAAAACTGAACCACATACAAATTATATAAGGCACTTTAAGGTCAAGTTTCGTGAGACAGCGGTACCGCTATATAGCGGACGCGGGATGACGGACGGCGCTATTTGATTTTACGGCGTAGAACACTTCCTGATCAACCAAAACTATCTTTGAATATATGTTTGAGTGACGTCATTCGACGCAATAAAGCGGCCGCTGAATGTGAGTTCAATTGGAATTTGAGGTAATTAACGCACACAATTTAAAATTCGACTGTCTAATAAAAGCATCTCGCAGTATAAATACGGTTAAACTATTTAGGCTACAAGACATAACAGTTCAACAGCTTTGACAGTTCACGTCAGCCATGTTTTCCTTCACCGAGCACAAAATGAATTCAAACACTAATTTAGTAGTTGAAAAATACGGTAAAAATATGGTTGAGATCGACATGCTCTAACCAATAAACCATCTCGGCTCTGCGGGTTAACATTATCGTTATCAATCACTTTCGCCGTCGAACGGACAGATAAAAACTACATACATATATACAAAACCTTACCAGGTCAGTGACACAAAAAAACAACTTCCTTATCCTCGCGTAATCGCGAATAAACAGCGGAAGTGTCTACACTCCTACGAGTTGAAAAATGAAATGTATTCACACTTACACTGATTTAGATGTATTTAATAAACGCATTTGCTCTTCTAACTCATACATATGCTCCAGAGAGGTACATTTGTTGAAGTGGTAACTGATGATGAAGACCACAGGTAGCTACCGGGACTATTCAATACAGAGTATTTTACGGTTTGCGATTCGATTACTTCGATATGATTGCTAAGCAATTTATGCGCGTCACATTAGACATGGTAAAGTGCAATACAAGGATAACTCCTCAATAATTAACAGCCCTGCATCGGGAAAAGCAATATTATGTAAATGGTGATAATTAGTTGACATTAGGCTATTGTAATTTAGGTGAATCATATATTGTCCCTTACTATGACTTACTATATTCGTATTTTAAAAATGTAAAAAAAAAACGAAAAAAAAACGACAACAAAAGCAAAATACGTATTTTCATTTTCTTGAATGACAAACTTATTCCAGTTTAGTAATACTAAACTAGTTAATCGATTTTGATGAAAATTCTATGCGACCGAACTGGAGAAATACGCTTTCGAACAAAGAATTAATTATCGAAAATGATGAAGCCATTTCGACGAATTAAGGACCTTATCATTTTGATTATTAAAAACAAATATATAAAAACTAGAAATTATCGAAAAACACTAATTTACTGTATCACACGTAACATGCCTATATAATCAAGTACATTGTTCGATCGCTTATCTCAAAAGCGATTGCGATAAGGGTTATCTAACGAAAACGTTCGGCGCCGATCGTTATAACGGATCGTCGTAAATACAACACTAGCTATGTCACACAACTTCTCTTATAGTCTTTATTTGTTAACAATAACTCGAACGAAATCACGAATTTTCGATTTTTTTTTAGTATAATTTTACATCATTAAAAATGATTCAGTTCAATCATTCAATCGATAATTTCTTATCTAACTGTAAACAATAAAACATCGCATCAAAATCGCTACAGCATTTGAAACAAACATTTTAATAATCACCAATTCCTACTTCATATTGTATTCAACGAAATATACACTAAGAAAAAATGGCAGACGAAAAAAAAACGTCTGTCCGTCCTTCTAACGACCAATGAACCAATGTTAAGGTGGTCACACACTGACGGGATAGAATAAGCTATATGGATGCTGATAAGCAATAATATGTCAACACACAAAAAGTCGAATCCGGAGATTTCGGAGCCCTCGGAGCCGGAGGTTGGTGGACATACATGTGTCGGAATTTCTCCCAACACATGCAGGTTTCCTCACGATGTTTTCCTTCACCGCCGAGCTCGAAATGAATTTAAATACAAATTTAGCACTTGAAAAATCAGCGGTGCTAGCCGGGCTTTGAACCCGCGATCATCGGTTGAGATCGACGTATTGTCACTAGGCCATCTCGGCACCTGATTTGAAAGTAAGCATTAGTAAGGATCCCATCCCATCCACCTCAGTGTGAAGCCACCTTCACTATGGCTGACGTAATATTGCATACCATTTTCGAACGCAATACAAAATAAAACTAAATACTTATAATTTAGAGATGAAAATCCTATACATTATATCTAAGAAGTTCTTATTAAAAATATAATTTTACAATTTTAGACCTTATAGTATTGTATCAGAGTTTAACTTTCAGTAAAAAAAAATTATAATTTAAGACCTTATACTATTGGATTAAAGTCCAATTTTCTGTAAGCAAAGAAAAAGTTAAAAATCGCTCGCTAAAATCGAATGCGCCGATTCATTTTTCAAATTCCCGTATAAAGGATCCTTTGGTTGAATGTTTCAGGGCTGTCCCTGTCTGGTTCGAATTTTGGAAATTAATTTGAATACAAAAAATTAGTTTCTAAAAACGCTTACCGCGTATATAACATTTTTAGGACATAATTAGGGTCACTTTAAAACATACATCGAGTTTTGTTTCGATAAAATCAACACTAAACAGTATCATTACATTTTCAGTACAAGCTGAATCTCATACTTTTAACATTAATGTATTTTTAATATAAGTTAATTTATTTTAAATACACATGTTAATGGTAATAAATATATTTGAATTAACTTCATTGTTATTTTTTCTTGCTTCGATCATTCGAAAGAGACACACACACACGGCTGGGGACTACTTTGGCATCATTGTTTTAGGCACCTTGCCTTATTGCATTACCATCGATAAATTCTTCATTTTTTTTTTATTTCATTCGAAAGTGTTTGTAAAAAATCCTATTTAAATAACGCCTAACTCAATTTATATTATTTTTTTTCTTATTAAGCAGACAAATATAGAAATATATACATTTCTAGCCACACATAAGAGTTAGATAAGAAATCATCGATTGAATGATCGAACTGAATCATTTTTATAACGTAAAAAAATTATTCGAAAATTCGTCATTCTCGTTCGGGTTATTGTTACTAAATAAGGACTAAAATAAAATAGACTACAGAGATTTAAACCGTCAGCCCTGACACGAATAAAATCAAAAGTACTTCTAAGAACTTGAAGATATGACGTACAAATTGTTCTCGTCTTCTTATTACGTATCGTATGAAGGAATGCGCCGTGATATGTGAGATGTCTGTCTTTTTGTCCGTTTGGGATAGCGTTTGTGGAATTTTAATGACTTATTTTATTTTCTACTAACTGTCCCTTGATGTTTATGGTTACTGCTTCGCTCTTGTAAGTCGTAGCGTGATGTAATATAGCCTATAGCCTTCCTCAATGAATACACTATGTAACACAAAAACGAATTTTTTAATTCGAACCCGTAGTTCCTGAGATTAGCGCGTACAAACAAACAAACCCTTCAGCTTTATAGATAGATGTAATTATGTATATTTGCAATAAGGAAAGTATGTTTATAAATAAATCAATTTGTTATTACATTTTGGATGCTAAATATATCAGTCAATTAGGCTTAGTGAGAGTATTTTTATTTAGATATTAAAAATTCCAATTTTTGTTTCGTAGGATGGTTAATGAAAATTGCTTGAATCATTTTTGAAATATCCAATAATTATCAAAATCATAACCAACAATTCGCTATATAAAGATTTCGTAACAAGAACCCTTATGGGCGTCGCGATAAAAGCTTCCCTAAACTCTCCCTCCAAATTTTCATCACAATCCGATGAATGGTTTCAGAACACATAAGGGACACGATTACAAATATTGCTAATTATTTATATAAATTGATTACATTGAGACGTGTCTAAAATTGATAAGCAAAACTGTGTCAAGCCACACAGACTTCATTTTCAGAAAATGTCGTCTAAAGATACCAAACATATTCTTAACAAATATGTTTGAAGAAGTATATATCCATCTTTTGTTTTCTTTTTGAATGAAAGGTATAATTAATTAAAAGCAGATTGATATATTTAATATATTATCTAATAAAAAGCTTTTTTAAATATTTGATATTATTGTAAAAATTGCAAAATATGGAACGCACTTGGAAATCGAAGCAATTGATTAAGAGATTTTTTTCCGTACTTATTAAGTTTATATGACTTGAATTTTTTTTAATAATGTTAAATACGAGACGCATTATCAGAATACATTAATATCGCCGAATTTAACTTTTTGTGGGTTGACACATTATTGCTTATCAGCATCCAAATGTATATAGATCTAACTTGTATCTATGCATGATAACAAAATTAATAAATTCGCTTCTCAATATAATAATACGTTATGTAAAATTGAGTTTAATAAATGACGTTTCAGTATCGCTACTGTTAAGAATACTTATATAAAAAAATATATCATTGGCTTTCTGCTGCGTACAGTGAAATTATAACGAGGTCGCATGTATGGAGCGAAAATAATTAGGTTAATTTCAATTAAAACTTTACATCTTGATCGTTTTCATTATTTCAGTATCACATAAAATGTGGCATATTTTTTTATATTTCGAACATAAAAAAAAAAGTTTAAAAATATAAAACGTCACATAACAATCTTTTTAAAATTCGAATCGAAAATAAAACGTTTTCGTTTAAACAAACGCATAAAGCACGTTGCATAATGCATTTGCACACGATAAAACAAAGCGTACCTACGCGAACAATACGCGACGCAGATGACATTAAAAACACCACGTCACACATACATGCATAAAACATAATTATAATCACCAATCATTTATATCGTACAACCTTTGACTCTAAATAATTATAATAAAAAAAAAAACAAAACGTCACGCAAAAAATACACTAATAAGTTCGTATTACTTACGTATACGTTGGCGTCGGTGTTCGGAAAGTAAAATTTTAAAATTAGAACGTCGAGACGCGCTCGCGCACGAACGAAACGATAAGCTATCGGCCGCGATAACCGCCGTTAGTACGGAACTAACGACGCTCGCGTTACGCGGCACAGACTACGCGTCGCAGACGTGACTTTCTGCTCATTTCCTTGACCCGCGCGTGTAATTACCTATTATTGAGTGTTACTACATTGTTCTGACGGAACGAGTTACGTGTTAAGGTTAGTTATAGCGTTTATTTATAGTAATTATTTCATTTTTAGATAATAAATACAATGTATAGTCTATTTTTTTACTTGTCTTTGTCTTGGTAATAATACTTCAACGAAAATTGACCAATAAACTAATGAAGACTTAACTCAAAATCAAATACATTACCGAATGGAAAGTAGTAAGCCACCGCGTCCGTCCACGACTTGTCTCTCAGAGGAAATGGGTATTTTCCTATAGAATTCGCACCTCTACAGCGATGCATCATCATTGGCATGACGTGTACGTCCGTAAGGAAAACTAATTCAAGTTGAAATCCGCTATGAAGGTCATGCAACATTCGTATTGTATGAGATATTTTAAAAACGAAATCTATATTTTGTATGATAATTAAACTTCTTATTTCAGTGCTATCTACTCTTGTTTCAACGAATGCTCGATCTGTCTTACTATTATTTATTTTGTCATAGTACTAAAATTATAAAGAGGTAAAATTTGTTTGTAAGTTTGTATGTAGGGGGTAATCAGTAAAACTACAGAACCGATTTGAAAAATTGTTTTTACGTGAGATAACCCATTTATAAAGTAAGGTATATTCTATATTATATCACGCTACGACTGATAGGAGCGAACTAATATTCAATTAAAATTCCAACTAAGTACGTATTACGGTTTAAAAGAAACTTTTAAGAGTTTAGACGAACAAATAGACGACGTAGACTTAGTACAAGGTTTCGTTGGCACCCTATAGGCCTGGAACTTTAAAGACACAAAAAAATAGCTACAGATATTTTTTAGTATAACGATTAGTCTTTAGTATAACGATTTAATCGTATTGATGAGTCACTATTAGACTCTTGACTATCTATATCTATAATCTATGGTATATTTGGGTGCTGATAAGCAATAATGTGTCAACCCAAAAAAGTCAAATCCGGAGTCATAAATTAAATAAGTACAGAAAATAGTGTCTTAATTAATAATTTAGAATTTCAAGTGCGTTTCATATTTTGCAATTCATGTAATAATTTGAAATGATTGAAAACTTTTTACTAGATAATATATTAAATATATCAATCTGCTTTTAATTAATTATTTCTTTTATAAAAAGAAAAAAAAAGGATGTATACTTTTTGAAAGAAATTAATTAAGAATAGGTTTGACATCTTTAAACGCCATTTTCTCAAAATGAAGTACGTGTGGCCTGACACAGTATTGCTTATCAGCGACCATTTAAGTTTATTTATATTTACAGATTTTTAATATTCTTTGGTACATAGTCAACTTTTTAATACATTTTACTTTTATTAATGGGAACACCTGAAGGTGATAATTTTATTTCCAAGGTGTGATATTATCTTTGAAGTAAAAAACTAGAACATTAAAAAATTTGAGGTATGTCTGTTTGTACACACGGTTGTAACATTAAATTTATATTAATAATTTATTCTGGGCATCGATTACATCCTATTGCAAAAGAAGCTTTTTTTAAGTTACCCCTTCAGGGGTCTAAATAAGGATAACATAAAAATCTATATATTTTTAATTATTAATCTTTATTGCACAAAAAGAAAATGTACAAAAGTACGTAATTTACGCTATTACAAGATTTTCTACAACCGTGTTAAAAAGTAGTTGATGTCGCTGATAATACTGTGTCAAGCCACACGAACTTCATTTTGAGAAAATGGCGACTACAGATGTCAAACCTATTCTTAATAAATTTGTTTCAATAAATATTTATCCATATTTTCTTTTCTTTTTTTAATAAAAGGTTTAATGTATTAAAAGCAGGTTGATATTTAATATATTATCTAAAAAAAGTTTGTTAAATATATAAGATTATTGTGAAAATTACAAAATATGGAACGACCTTGAAATTCGAAACAATGAACTAAGAATCTTCCGTACTTATTTAGTTTATATGACTTTATTTTTTATTGAATAATGTTAAATAGGTGATGCACTATCAAAATATATCAATATCTCCGAATTTGACTTTTCGTGGGTTGACACATTATTGCTTTTCAGCATTCATATAATAATAAATATATACACATAAATAAATAATGTTTTAAAAATTGTACAGACAGTAACTTTACTATTTTATTTTTACTTCTTGGAAAAACTGAGAGGCGGATCCGCGAGCAGTTGTTAGTATATGCAATAATCTTAACCTCAAAAGTGGTACTAGTGAAGATATTCAAAGTGTAACGGAACAATTTAAATCGTAAGTCGAACAAGAGATACGTCCGTCCCACTTTACACGTAGACGACAATGAAATATATCACGTGATCTATATCAATGTACGTTTGTTTGAATGCGTTGATCTCGGGAACTACCTGTACGATGTGATTTATCGTTGTATAACAGACTAGCTGGTGTTCGCGACTTCGTCTGCGCAGAATTAGTTTTGACGATAATGGCATAAAAAATAGATGTATGCTGTCACGGCTTTTTTGTAGGAATATTTAAGACTAGCTTTTGCCTGCGACTTCGTCCGCGTTTTCGTCGTTTTTCGAAAAAAAGTAGCGTATTTCCTTCCTCAGGGTTTAGTGGTTTTGACATGACAGACAGATTAACTATCGTAATAGGGAAATATAATATGTCAATCCACAATACTTGATTTCTATGATTTTTTTATTAAATAGTTTATAATGTTAACTTTTTTAAATTAGGGATGAGAGTATTATAAACGTAAGAGTAAACAAATATAATCAGATTTCGCCGAACTGCTAACCTATCAGGTGTTACACGTGTTATTGTGAGTCAACCATAAAAGATAGACATATACTGTTGCGGGATATTTTTTTTTTTTAAATTATGTAGAATATTTCCGTCATACATGATTTCTATGTAACTTTAACCATTAAGGCTGCATACGCGACGGAAGCTTAAAGATTGAAGTAACGGTAAGCCAGTAACCATTTAAACTAGAATAATTTCCCTACTACGAGTAACGATCATCATCAGGTGATTGTGATAACAATCGGGACCGACAGCTTTACGTGCTCTCTTACGTGGGAAAACCCACAAGGACAAACACCCAGACTGGAACAAATATTTATACAAATATATGTCCCAAACGGAGATTGAATCCGCAACCGTCGGCGTTAGAGGTACGTTCATTATTAGGTAATTGTGATACTTTAATCAGAATCTCTAAATAAATTATTTTCAGAACGATATAATATTATGTTACTAACTAATTATGTATTCAGTGTTACGTATTAAGCGCAATGAATACGACCTTGGCAATTATATGAAAATGGGTAATTATCAAGAGAAATCTCAAAACGATAACATTTCATTCAAACATTTCCTTTATTTTAATTTTAATACGTAATTATTCACGACAATTACGAAATCGATTCGTTTCGGTTTATACAATATAAAGTATTATCATTTTCATATTTTTTGGAATAAAATAAACCAAGCTAATGACTTATTTCACTGGTTCCTGTTAATTTATAATATTCATATTTAATATAACGGGTTTTATCGCGATAACTAATGCTAGCAATAACTTTTTTATTGCCCGACGTTTCGACGAAGTTGCATCCGACGTGGTATTACTACCATTAGTTATCGCGATAAGACCCGATATTAAATATGATTATTAGAAATCGCGAAAGTTTAAAATATATAATTTGTAAATAGTCAACAACACACACGACGAAACAGCGACGTCGACTTTAAACGTTTCATTTATCTATGTTTAAAAATGTATCCATATTAAATTTTAATCGAGACATTTGAAGCGTAAAATTTCAGTTTATTAGGTGGATAAGTTCCGTGCTTTACACCTGAAGGAATTTACTGTTAATGCGTTTTGATATTCACAACTTTCATACCTACTTACGACGTATCTGTTTCTGGATTACGAAGTTGTTCTATATCAGTTAAGAGAGTAAAACTTACAAATGTAATCATCGCCTTAGGGAGAAAGTAACGAGGCTAAATTTGCCACGCCGCTTTAGCATTTCTATATATCTGAGAATTTCTCTTAACACAGCATTTCTCGCGTTACTTTCAATAACAATTTATACTGTTATTGTAGAGGTAAAATTTATTTGCAAGTTTTATGTAGGGTCTATATCTCTGAAACGACCGATTTGAATTTTTGTTTTGCGTTGGTTACAATGTTTATTGAGGAAGGTTATAGGCTGTATTACATCACGACGACTGGTTAAACTCTAGTTAACAGCTAGTTAAACGCCTTTTAAAAATTCAATATTACTAACATCGTTTTGGTTATTTTGGATAATCAATGTAAATTAGAAAAATAATATAAGTAATAAAACAAATTAATAATATAATAAACTCGACTTCCCCAAGAACGTCTTACAAATATGTGTCAACCCACGAAAAGTCAAATTCGGAATTTCATCGAATTGAATTCATTATACCTTTCATCAAAATAGAAAATTAAATATATACCTACGTTTTGAAAGAAATTGATTAAGAGTTTTGACGTATATAGAAGCCATTTTCTCAAAATGAAGTCCGTGTGGCTTGTCATCGTATTGCTCATCAGCGTCCATATTACGTAACTTTCAATTTGTGATTGGTATTTTAACAGAATTTCCGTTCCATTGGAAATTTTGGGAAATGTTATACCTAATGTCACTCCCACAATTGGACGTAGTTTAGCAGTAAGGACTCAACCCACAATATGTTATTTCTGAGTTATTGAGGTTTTAAGTTTAGGTGTGTATTGCTCCAATGATTTAGAATTTGGAATATTTTGAATTATAATCACGTAATGACAAAATATACAACAGTTGCAGTAAGAAAGACCAAATTATCTCAGAGTTACTGGGAAAAATGTTGGTTAGAGCCGTTTCTGCTAGTGTTTTAGTGGTTTGACGGAAAATACCCGTCCTTATGTGGGTTGGTTCGCGTCATTAAAAAATCATACTTATGGTAGTAGTATCTCGTATCTTTTTTGCTGAGTGAAAGAACCAACCTTTAGGACCTCTTTGGTATATATAACTCATTTTTGACCAAAGTGTGGATTGAGTCCTTTCTGCTAAACTACGTCCAATTGATACAAAGTCAATAACACCTCATATGCTGAAATCCGCCCAACGGTTGAGGCTGTAGAGCGTGCCAAAGAAACATGCATTCATTCATATATGGACGCTGATACCATACTGTGTCAAGCCACACGGACTTCATTTTAAGAAAATAGCGTCTAAAGATAACATACGTATTCTTAATAAATGTGTTTGAGGAAGTATATATCCATCTTCTCTTTTCTATTTTGATAAAAGATAATGAATTAAAAGTGGATTCGTATAATGAAAAGTGTTATCTAATAAAAGGTTTTCAAATATATTCGATAATTGCATGTTACGAAATATTAAGAAACATAAAATTAAGAATCTTATTCCTTACTTATTTAGTTTAGATGACTTAAATTTGTTTTCTCAATATCTCCGAATTCGATTTTATGTGGTTTGACTCATTATTGCTTATCAATATTCATATACTCGAAAACCATAACCATCCTTCAGTCGGGTAAAAACTAAACAAAATCCCTAGACTTGAAGAAAATCATTACGGAACTGACAACTGTTTCATATCGTTGAAAAAAAAAAGCTATTTAACTGAAGTTAACCGCCACGTCCGCGTGGCCAGCGACCAAGGTGAGTTCTTTCAAAGCAATTCAAACTACGAACAAATAATTTTATATTTCGAAAAAAAAATTCGAAATGGATAATAAAATTAACTTTTTTTTAAAATATGTGTTATTTTTATCCTCTTTGGTCATTGTAATTAGAATTAAAAACCCTAACCAAATTCGTCTTAAACATTTTTTTGTATTTGTACACAAAGTACGCATCTGTTATATCATTATATCTATACTAATATTATAAAGATGTAAAAGTTTAATTATATGTCTGTATGTACGGAGTAATCTCTGAAACTACTGATCCGATTAAAAAAAACTTTGTGCGTTGGATGGCCTGGTTATTGAGGAAGTCTATGGGCTATATTACATCACGCTACGACTCATAGGAGCGAAGCAGTAACCATAAACGCGAGTGATACCGCAAAAGGCATCAATTACATAAATGAAGAGAAAAGATTCGTATTTTCGTTCCTTTGGAAGGAATAAGCTCGAAAACTACTAAATATTTTATGACAAAATTTTACATGGATATAATAAACATCCTAAAAAGGACATAGACTATTTTCAATCCTGAAAAAATGCAAAGTTC
This sequence comes from Hypolimnas misippus, assembly GCA_037950945.1. Taxonomy (NCBI): domain Eukaryota; kingdom Metazoa; phylum Arthropoda; class Insecta; order Lepidoptera; family Nymphalidae; genus Hypolimnas; species Hypolimnas misippus. The sequence continues at coordinate 2,397,821 of JBBEEQ010000008.1, read as the reverse complement.
CTGTGGGAATGCGATGTAAACGGGAGCGCGACGTAATAGAATTAATGCGGACAAAGTCGCGGGCAGGTTGCTAGTCTACACAACTTTTAATACATACATAACAGCTTACTTCATAAAAAATACAATTTTTAAAATTTTCGTTTGATCCGACTAATCTCTGGAACGGCTGGACCGATTTTGATGGGACTTTCACTCACAGATAGCTAATGTTATAAGGAATAACTTGGCTACTTTGATTAAAAAATATATTTTAATTGATAAAAAAAAATGAGGGATACGCGAAAACAAACCTAAAACATATGACATAGTTAACAATATCCCATTCAAGTACGGAAGGTAAACATTAAATAAATATAATTTCCTCAAATTAACGCGGGCGAAACCGCGAGTCACAGTTAGTTATATCCAAAACTACTTACCAAATATCATAAAATCCAATCCTAAGATAAAAAGGATAACAAACCGAAACACAAAACCAAAATTCAAATAACAGGGATGGCGTCCACCCCGCAACTGAACGAAAATGTCAACAAACTGCATTTATATAGTAAAAATACGCGGGAAAATTTGCGACCAATGCGGAAACAGGAAAGATGCGTTTTTTTCACTAATTCCAATTTCAAACGCTCCATTAGGCGAATTGTTCGCCCTCTTATTGTAGATTAGCGCTTTTTTCATACAATTAGATGGCACAAAAAAATTTTATAGAATAAGTTTTTTATTGAGTTCTTCTGTGTTGTTGATTTTTGATGACTAGATTAATAAAACAAGACACGTAGGTAATGAAAATAAAAAATTTTCGAAAAAAACAAACCGACGTCGATAACGAAACAAGTAAACTAAAAAGCAAATAATTAATACTTTCTCCAAGATGAAGTCTACCCTTTAAGATAAAAAAAAAATTGAAAATCGGTCCACGACCGACAGAGAAATCGATGAATATAAAAAAATAAATAAAAAACAACATACATACCGATCCTAGAAACTCCAATTGTTCATTCATAATATTTTTTTGCTATTATTGTGATCCCAGATAATTGAGTGCAATAAAGTTTTTTTCTATCTCCTATTTCGAAGTCGATTAAAAAACCTCACAGTTCACATTCAATATATTCTCGTCAGTGTGACAGCATAAGATCAGCCACAAACGCGTTAAAAAGGAATAAGGGGAATAGGAACTGAGGTGAGAAACGGGTCCCACGCATCCGTTTTCATACGGCCCCGAGGAGGACGGCAGCCGGGATGGCTTCGAACTGCCGTACGCACCAGCGAGGGGTGCGAGGAGGGCAAGACCACACTTTGCCCCCTTGAAACGAGCTCCGCCAGCCACGAGCGGAACGTCGCACGGGAGAGGCATGCGCATGCGCAAGCGATCCCGAGGCCTCTCCATTTCCGTGCTGAGGAAGGCCATCGCAGGGGTTTTAGTGTGTCCAAATCTCCACATAATCCGATGTCCCCCCTGCAATCGGGTATCTTTTCGAAGATATCCCTTGCGAAAAAAAAGGGTGAGGAATGGGGGAGGGGGAAAGGCTTCCAGGTCTCTCAATCACCGTACGAAACGCCATAATAGCTACTTCACACCGATCTTCTGCGAGAGTGTGGTACTGTCCGTCGAGCCCTTCTTAATTTGAAAATACAAACAGACACTGCAATTTAATTTATTTGTACAGATATAGAAGAGAAGAGAGGAATGCTAATATTTTTTTAAATAAAAATAAAATTCTTGATGTCTTTTATATACTTAATATTTTTTATTTATTTATCAATAAATAAAAAAACTTTAACAACATTACGCACACTAACATGCACTTGGAACTCTTTTGTTTATTGTTAGTCTGTGATCAAATTGAGAATAAATTGTCCGTGGTCAATCTCGAAATGGGTTGAAAATTTAATGAACTACGGTCGATTTTCGACCGCTAGTCGACCACTACTTATATTCATGATTAGTGTAAAAGATCACATATCTTTTCTATTTATTTAAGACTTCTGTGAATTTGAGTATTTCCGTTACTATTTCAGAGATTCTCAAAGTTTAAAAGTGGTTTGATCCTGGAGCATCAATTTATATATGCACGCTGATAAGCAATAATGGCTAACTGAAAACTGCATCCAAATCGGTCCACCCGTTTAGGAGCTCCGGTGCCACAGACGGGCACACATAGCGGTCAAACTTATTAAATCCTTCTTTTTACGTCTAAAAAAATCAACGAAATCGCTCCAGCCGTTTGTGCTTAGGGAATGTTCCCTTAGCACTTAAACTACAATTGGATGCTGATAAGCTATAATGTGTCAACCCACGAAAAGTCAAATTCGGAGATATTGGTGTATTTTGATAATGCGTCACCTATTGAACATTATTTAAAAAAAAATTTCAAGTCATCTAAACTACGGAAAAAAGGTTTCTTAATTTAATGTTTCTCATTTCAAGTAGGTTCATTATTTTGCAATTTATACAATAATCTCATATGGATGCTGATAAGCAATATTGTGTCAAGCCACACGGACTTCGTTTTGAGAAAATGGCGTCTAAAGATGTTAAATCTGTTCTTAATAAATTTATTTGAAGACGTATGTATATATTCATTTTTTTTCTATTTTGATAAAATGTATAATGAATCAAAAGCAGATAGATTTATTTAATATGTTATCTAATAATAGGTTTTTAAATATTTAAGATTATTTTATTAATTGCAAAATATGGAATGCACCTAAAATTCGAAGCATTGAGTTAAGAAACTTTTTTCCATCCTTATTTAGTGTAGATGACTTAAAATTAGAATGAATAATGTTAAATAGGTGACGTAGTATCAAAATACATCAATATCTCCAAATTTGACTTGTTGTGGGTTGACACATTATTGCTTATCAGCATCCATATATTATAAAAATATTATTAGATAAAACTCTTTATTATACCAATCTGATTTCAATTAATTATACTTTTCATCAAAATACGAAAGAAAAGACGGATATACATATACTTCGTCAAACAAATGTATTAAGAACGAGTTCGACATCTTTAGACGCCATTTTTTCAAAATGGAGTCCGTGAATGAAAGTTTGTATATAAATTACGTCATTTTTAAAACTAGAAGCTTGAAAACTAGATGGTGATTTTCCTCAATCGCATCTATCGACAACTAGTTTCTATTATAAAGGTAAATATTAATAGAAGTTTGAGAACCACTGCCCGAGCCACATATAACGGCATGAGTAACGCTGGCAGTCAGCCCAGTGGGTCGGATTAACTCGATAGTGAATACTCGTCCATAGGTTCATTCATATTACGTAAATCATATCAAGGATTAGTTACCGATATACGAGATTATGAAAGACGTACGGACAGATCGACAAAAATTTCGAAAAAGATGAACCGATTTCTATATTATTATAGTTTCTTCAAAATCGGTTCGGTAGTTTTTGTGTTAAAGTGCAACAAAAATTTATCCATCTTCACATTTGCGCAATACTCTGTCAAGCCACACGGACTACATTCTGAGAAAATGGCGTCTAAAAATGTCAAACCTATACTTAATAAATTTGTGTGAAGACGTATATATCCATCTTCTCTTTTCTATTTTGTCAAAAGATATAATTAATTAAAAGCAGATTGGTATAATAAAAAAAAAATCTAGTAACAAGTTTTTCAATATAAATATGTCATATACATGACATATTATCAGAATACATCAATATCTTTAAATTCGACCTTTTGTGGGTTGACACATTATTGCTTATCAACGTCCATTTTGAAGGCACGGTGGAGACCCACAAGGACAAACACCCAGACCTAAGATCAAATATTTATATAAACTATACAAATATCTGTCTCGAGCGGGGATCGAACCCGCAACCATCGGCGTTGGAGGTACATTCAGCGCCACGCCAGAGCGGTCAAATAATATTTAATGACAATATAAAAATATTCGTAAGATAAATAATTTATAAATTACAACATATAATAACACTATTCATTTGATGCTAATTTATGTCTGTTTGTCACAGTGAAGGCGTGACTAAATAGCTTTTTCTTATGTATTTGTCATGGGCTATTTAATATAATAGGTGGCGACAAGTCAACAATTGATGTTGAATCATTATTGCTAGTTGTCGTCCAGTGGTCGAAATTCAACTAATCATTTGTTTAAACCTATAACTTTGAACAATAAGTTATATAAAAATAACAAATAAATAACGCATCACACTCAACGGCCCCCATTAAGATCTCATGACCTTGTGTCGGGGGTCCGGAAACACTCACAACACTAACACAAACACCCAGCCATGTATGGCCAATACACACGTTTGCCGTAAGCGGGGATCGAACCCGCGACCGTTAGCGCTTTAGTCAGTTGCAGTGACCATTGCGCCAACGCGTCTGTCTTATATGGACGCTGATAAGCAATACAAAGTCAAGCCACACGGTTCGAGCTGTAGCTGCTCACTGACTAGGTCGCATACGCTCTACTGTCAGCGCTATACGATCACAGAACATTAGCGTGGTGAGTGAGAGAGCTGGAAGCCTAAATTTCTTTCCTACCTTCTTACTCCCTTCTTTTTAAGCTGGCAATGTATTAGTATCACTGGTGCTGTAAATGTCCATGTGCGTGATCACTTAACATCACGTGACCCGCCCGTGAGTTTGCCAGTTATTTCTATAAAAGATCATGCGGTATAACAAAATATATGAGTAAAAGCTAATCAAAAATACAAATGAACTAAAACATTCTCCGATAGACAATCAAAACATACTTTATTGAAGTATGCTTTCAAAAGCACTTTTGACTCATTAAAATAAATAGAAATATATTTACATTAATGCAAAACCACCACCGAGCCGAGATGGCTTAGTGGTTAGAATACGTCGATCTCAACTGATAATTCAAATTCAAATTATACTTCATTCAAATAGGCTATTTACAGCATAGTTATCGCGATAAGACCCGTTATATTAAATATGAATAGTATAAATCGCGAAAGTTTAAAATATATATTTACAGCACTTTTGAATCGTCAAGTTACAGGTCCATTGGTTGTAGATTTTTTTTAAGCTACCATAGATAATCTCGGGTTCAAACCCCGGCTAGCACCGCTGGTTTTTCAAGTGCTAAATTTGTGTTTAAATTCATCTCGAGCTCAGCGGTGAAGGAAAACATCGCGAGGAAACTTTTATGTCCCGGGAGAAATTCTGACACGTGTATATCCGCCGCGCAGTGGAGCAGCGTGGTGGATGAAGCTCTAAACCTTCTCCTTAATAGGAAACGAGGCCTTTGCCCAGCAGTGGGATAGGCTGTTACTTTACTTTTTACTTAATTTATCACCGGTTCGGAATGTAGATTCTACCGAAAGGAACCAGCGAGAATCTCGATAGGTAATCTTTTATGAGGGTTAATACATAAGTTTTAGGTGTGCCTATAATATTTGAGGAGTTCCCTCGATTCCTCCGGGATTCCATCATCAGATCCAAACCTAAAGACAATGTAACCAACTTGGAAGTATACCCTTTCAAACAAAAAAATATACGGTCGAATTGAGAACTCCTTTTTTTGAAGTCGGTTAAAAATATTTTTAATACATACATTAAAAAATTACAAATATGTTTAAGTTTTAATCATTCATCGTTTAATATTTTTAATTATTACTTAAAATAAATCTAAAAACAATTATGTTTAAAAAAATACAAAGACAATTACAATATATAATACATAATTATCTTTATATATTTTTCACACAGCATCACTGATAACGGACGTAGCCAAGCATCGAACCCGCGACCTCTGTCGCGGCCACGGCTCAATGCCGACGATTGTTATTCAACGTTACGATATCGTTTCATCATTACACGTGACAGACAGACATAGTTTCCTCGTCCGATGACAGCCCTGACACACTCTATATATTCCCAAATTGAATTGTTACAATTTATAGAATACTAGTTGAAACGACCGACACAGCCTTCATATTTCCATACTGATAAGCAATAATGGAGCCGGGTTGGCCTAGTGGTTAGAACACGTCGATCTTTACCGATGATCGCGGGTTCACCCCGGCTAGCACTGCTGATTTTTCAAGAGCTAAATATGTGTTCAAATTCATCTCGAACTCGGAGAAATTCTGAGAAATGTATATCCGCCAACCCGCAGTGGAGCAGCGTGGTGGATTAAGCTCTAAACCTTCTCCTTAATAGGAGAGGAGGCCTTTGCCCAGCAGTGGGACGTTTACAGGCTGTTACTTTACTTTTTTAAGCAATAATATGTTAACCCACTAAAGGTCAAATTCGGAGAAATTCATGTATTTTGATACTGCATCATCTATAACATTATTAATAAAAAAAATTAAAGTCATATAAACTGAATACGTACGGAAAAAAGTTTCCTAATTAATTATTTCCAATTTCAAGTCCGTTCCATATTTTGCAATTTATACAATAATCTTATGTGTTATAAAAATCTTTTATTAGATGAAACTTTTTCTTATACCGATCTGTTTCAAATTTACTTTACTTTTTATCAAAATAGAAAAGAAAAGATGGTTATATACTTCTTCAAATATATTTACTAAGGATAGGTTTGACATATGAATGCTGATAAGCAATAATGAGTCAACCCGCAAAAAGTGAAAATCGGAGATATTGATGTATTTTGACACTTCATCACCTATTTAACATTATTCAATAATAAATACAGTCGTATAAACTAAAATAACCACGGAAAAAAGTTTCTTAATTAATTATTTCCAAATTTCAATGTAGTTTCATATAATGAACTTTATACAATAATCTCATATATTTATTAAACTTTCTATTGGATAATATATTGAACATATCAGCCTGCTTATAATTTATTAAACCTTTTATCAAAAAAGAAAAGAAAATATGGATAAAAACTTATTCAAACAAACTTATTAAGAATAGGTCAGACATCTTTAGACGCCATTTTCTCAAAATGAATTTCGAGTGGCTTGACACAGTATTGCTTATCAGCGTCCGTATTTAAACGCCATTTTCACTCAACTTCAAAAAAATCCAAAAATGACGTGAAAATCTTTCATCGTCTATAAATATCCAAAAAAAAAATCATGACGCGCTACATTACTGTCCCACTGACCTACGCCACATTAATCGACACACCCACTCAGCAATGGACGATAACATTATATATAGAACGTTACATAACGCGGCAATGAAAAAAAAACAACGCGTATAGACTACGTTATTTCGACAATTGGTGTATTCAAGGACATTATGAATCTAGTTCGTTGCTGAAAACATGAGAAGTTCGTTTTGTTAAATTCTTTTTAATATATGGAATCAATGTGAAACATCTTATGTTGTTAAAGTCTGAGAGCAAAAGTTGTAGGTATTATTTCCTCTTTTTACATGGATGTTGATAAGCAATAATGTGTCAAGCCACACGGACTTCATTTTGTGAAAATGGCGCCTAAAGATGTACAAATCTATTCTCGACAAATTTGTTCGAAGAAGTATATATAGTATATTTCTTTTATATTTTAATAAAAAGATTGATTAAGTAAAGAGTTTTATCTAATAATAAGTTTTTCAAATACATTAGATTATACAAAATATTGAACACATTTCAAAATAGTAAACATTACATTAACCCATTTAGCGCCATCGTACTCGTTTGAGTACAGTGAGTTTTTGTAACTTATCTGACCGCTGTACTCGTGCGAGTACACCCTTCTAAAACTATTCATAATGGGAAAACATTTATTTCTTTTGTATTTCAATATGTATATAAATACTAATAATTAAAAAATAAAGGATTTGGGTTTAAAATGCTGCTATTGTCATATTGGCGCTTAATGGGTTAAGAAACTTTCTTTCGTACTAATTTAGTTCAGATGACTTGAAAAAATTTTCGAAAAATATTAAATACATAATGCATTATCAGAATACATCAATATCTAAATTTGTGGGTTGATACATTATTGCTTATCAGCATCCAAATAACGACTTCTTCAATTCCGTGCTATAATAAACGGCCAAATTACATTCGTCTCCAAAAATATATATTTTTAATTCGATCTCTTTAATACTAATCGTGCGATCTAAAATTTAGTTTATATTCATTATAAACCCACATAATCAACGAACAGTAGTATCCGTAATGAATGCAATCCTTGTAAAAAAGTACATATTTAAACAAAAAAAGGACGGTGTGATTGAAGTCCGTCGCGTTTTCAAATAAAAATAAAGTAACAATTTCTAGTTATCCAGTTTCATCTGGTTATTAGCAGTCTTTTCCGGTTTGACGAATATTTTAATTGTAAAATCATATTTGCATAGTTTTTGTCAATAAATCTGATTAAATTCGCGGAAACAGTCTTATATTAAACTAGTTACGTCTCACAGTTTCACTCGCGTTTATGGTTACTAATTGCTCTTATGAATAATAGCGCGATTGAATATAGCCTAGAACCTACCTCAATGAATGGGCTATCGAACGCAAAATATTTTTTATAAACAAACTACGTCTTTTAGAAGTAGGTATAGACTAGCTGCTCCTCGCAGATTTATCCGCGTATATAGGTTCTACGCTGCTCTTGTTGGTTGTAGCGTAAAGTTATATAGCCTATAATCTTGTCGGTAAACGGATTAAAAAACCCAAATAATTACAACGCCCTTAACAATATAATCTTAAAACTATATACAGGCTTTTTTAAATTATCCAAAGATGATATAATTTGATAGCTATAGATGTACCGTTCATACTATTTGACGTTAAAAATCTGTACCCATTTGTAACTTTGACGAGCTCGTCAATTGTCTTGTTGACCCAAAGATGCTCTCGCCTGTCATACTCAATCGCTGGTCGCTAGGCAACATCGTCCAATTCTGGGTGCCAAAGTTACATAAACTTGTAACTATATCATAATCATTATCAGCATCATTTCAATTTCAGCCCTAGGAAGTCCACTGCTGGACATAGGCCTCCCCCAAAGATCTCTTAAGGGATCTATTCGACGCGGCCTGCATCCAACGTCTTCCGACGACTGTAATAAGGTCGTCCATCGTAGGTGCACTTGCCGGTCCGTGGTCTCCATTCGAGAACCTTTCGGCCCCATCGGCCATCGGTTCTTCGAATTCTGGGCCTGCCCATTGCCACTTCAATTTGCCAATCCGCTGTGCTATGTCGACTACCTTAGTCTGTCTACGGATCTCATATCTACAATTATATAATATCAATAACCTAACCTAACCTAACCTAACCTAACCTAACCTTTCGCAAACTAGATTAATAGACACGAGAAGTACGAGAATGTATAAGAATGTATGTTATTGAAATGGAAGCCATTTTAAATGGATTTCAATTTGTATATCGACGCATTAGACACGGCCGTTACAACTCAATCTCGTTATAGGTCACCCGTAAAATACGTATATAGGAACAGGGAGAAATGACTTGACTTATTTATGTTTCCGCGGGGAAATTCGAGAGATACCCGATTCTTGGAAGGGAGATCCAGTTGTGTAGGATTTCCACCTACTAACCCTTGCGATGACCGTCGCAGAAATGGGATCGCTTGCGCGTGCGCATCCGCTACCTCTCCCGTGCTTCTCTCGTGCAGAGCTTGCCTTAGGAGAGCATGTAGTCTTGCCCTCCCTGGTGCGTACGGTAGTCCGAGGCCATACTGCTCATAATAGTAGGGGTTATTGTTTTGTGATGAATATGTGACAAATTAATCATTAAAGTATACTGATTCGTCAATGTTTATGGTTACATACCCAAAGGGTGGCAAGGAGACCCTATTTATTAAGCCTATATTATGCGTTCGTTCCGTATTAAAAGAATATGACACCATTAATCTAATATGGCAAAGAAAGAAAGCAACTTTCTTTCTTTCTTTCTTTAATCTAATATGGCAAAAATATATGATATAAATAAAATTGAAATGTCTGTTTGTATGTTAGATTCAGATTACCAGATTACATCATGACCATAATAAAAAAAAATTGTCTGTCTGTCTTTTGTTCCGGTTAAACCCTGAAATTTATCCGGCACTTTCACTCACAGAAAGCTAATGTTATAAGGAGTAACTTAAGTTACTTTTTTTTTAAATAAATGCATTTATTTCAATTAATAAATAAGAAAGAAGGTACGAAAACAAAAAAAACAATGAAAAAGTGAACAATATCCGATTCAAATAGGAAAAATAAACATTATATAAATGTTATTTTACCATAAATTAACACGAATTAAACCGCGGGGCACAGTCAGTATTCAATAAAGTCTTGGTATTGTTCACATCCACGCTGCACTACTGCGTTGTTTGTCTTTGCTTTAATGATACTAAAAGTCACATCGATAAGATCATCTTAAATTTCTTGATCCACTCTAAATATTCAGAGTGAATCATTGCGTTCCACTGCCAAATGATCCTTAGTTTAGTTTACGAAAGATTTCTCCATAACAACGTTCTTTGGCAGAGTAACAATTTTTTATTTATGTTGATTAGAATAATTTTTATTCTTGATGTTTTTTTTTACATTTTTAATTTTGTATGTGTGAAGTAAACTTCGGATCCACTGAAGTTATTTTAAAAATTATGCTACCATTTCAATTGTACATAATCCTATATGGTCATAGACTGTATTTTGTGTATATATGCATATTATTTTACTACTAAATCTTCATTAATGCGAGCCAAGCGTAAACTAGAAATGATAAAGCTCTGGAATTGATAAATAGACAAAGCACAACTATGCCAGCAGTTCTTAATGTGTATACATAAACACAACTCCTGTACAAATTTTTACACAACTACTGTTCTAATTATTACACAATACCTGTGTCAATTTTTACACTAATCCTGTGCTAACTTTTACACAACTTTTGTTCTAATTATTACACAACCTCTGTGCTAATTTTTACACAACCCCTGTACTAATTTTTACACAAATCCTGTGCTAATTTTTACACAAAACCTGTGCTAATTTTTACTCAACCCCTGTACAAATTTTTACACAACTCTTGAAAATTAATCCTCTAACTTATTTAGAGTTTGTATAAGGTTTTAAAATTGCTCATGGCTAATATCTATGACAAAATTCCACACATATATATCATTATTACTTATCTTTACAATTGATTTATTATTATGTAACGAAAATATATTATTAAAACAGTATTTTTTATATAAAGAATGTCGACCTTTTTATTTGCATGTCTTTCTTTAATACATTTTCTTTGATAACTCTTTTAAACAATTTGTTTTGACTTGTTATCGTTTAATTCACTTGCAAAGTAGCCTTGAAGAGTATAAACAATACTTCTTTTAAACTTTTTAAATATTTGTTTTAAAAATTACAAGTCATAATCGCAAACTTTATTTTAACTGTATTTACTCGTAACCTATTCTTCAACTATTTCACAATTTTTTTTTATATCAGATATAATTTTTCTTTACCTAAATGAATGAATACGAACATGTAATAAAATTAAGTTTCTAGTTCAGAAATCTTATTCAAACCAGTTTAACTTTACAAACGGTGGTAATTGCATGATATTTATATAAAACTAGCTTTCCCTTACCATTTCAATATAGTAATACGAGAGAGAGCAAATTTTATGTGAATTAAATTCTGGAACTACTGTAGAGATTAGGGTACCATTGGAACAGTACATTCTAGATGGTCTCAGGTTATATTGTATGTAATTATACATGCATATAATTTTAAAACGAGATCTAAATTAACGTGAACACCGTCAACAAATGTTACTTCACATTCACTGATTTATCATGGGTCATGGCACCATTTTATATAGCGTTTGTATACTTTAATAAGTTATCTAATACATAAGGAATATCTCAGAGAGCCAGAAACTTTACGACCTCCCCCAATCCTTTATATACATCCTATTCCACTTCATACCGCATTCCTTTTTAAGCTGGCAGTTCTGCCTTCTCTGATGCTGAATGTTCCTGGTTGGTGTTGATTTTATAAAATTCATTAAACTATTAACTCGTTAGTATGCTATTTTCGTTAAAAAAATATTATAAACAAACCGATTGTTTCCGAACTTTTGTTGCAATTGCATATAAACAAACTGAGTCAGCTTTATATATTAGTATAGATATAACATTTGATATCGCTGCATTCCACTTTCACTGCTTTCTAGAACTAAAATTTGATGCAAATACAAGATTAAAATGGTTTATGTAGGTCGAGTGATTTTTTCAGTTGTATACATATATTTTGATAACTTATAACAGATAATATACAACGTATAAACATAACAAATAGTTTTTTTTTTTAATAATAGTGGGCAAATGAGTAGGGAGGGATTATGTTAAATGATAGTCACAAATACATTAATTAAAAATCACAACTTAAAAAGGAATGAAGTATGAAAAGGAATAGGATGGAGGGAAAAGGACGTGGGGGGTTAGGTTTCCGGTTTTCTAGCTAGTTTATGTAGTCCAAAAACTATAAGCTTTCATGAAAGCTTCAGTAAATAAGTTATAGTGAGTTTATTGTCAATCAGATTAATAGCATTCAAGGACGAAAACAGAAAAGTTTTATCATAAAAATATTAGATTTTCATAATATAAAGTAAATAAATTTGATGTTGCTGTTAAATTGGCAAAAGAATTATTATTATAAATTACGATATGAATACAAAATAAGTAAGTTTTAAAAACGATTCATTTCACAATTTAACATTGAAAGTTTCGCTAAGCTTAAAAAACAATTACGTGTAAAAAAGTTCAATGAAGGCACTTATTGTTTGTAAACGCGCGAAAATACGATCGCTACAAATAAAAAAAAAACTTCCGAATTTTTTCCATCGCTATACAATGAAAACATTATAAAATCACTGGCACTTCCTATTTCAGACACTATTTCAACAGATCTCGTCAATATTTATTGTTGAATTAAGTAGTCTAGTACAAAGTTCTAATTAATTACTTTACTCAGATATCGGTCCAGCGCGTGGGCTTAATGTGCTTGTATCGAAGTTAGCTGCGACCGCAATATATGCGATATTTAGCGAGCCGACACTGGAGACGCGATCCGGTATCCAAATAAAGACATAGTAATATTCGTGATTACCATAATGTTACACTGACCTGTAATTACAAAATGACGATCTGCCGGTAACTTGACGAGTTCTCATTCAACAATTTACGTAATAATAAACACAAACGATAACAAATACAGTTTATTTCACACAATACTCATACAGTTTTTTACGATTTTCTTTTTGTGACACTCGCGAGACAGCACTGCGCTGATCGCTGGAGCACGACATACATAGATTATAAAGAACATTAAAGTCAAATTTTTTGATACAGACTATTATTATTTATGTCTATTTTTTTTTATTATATTAAAATTTTTATTTAAAAAAAACTTTCGATATATAATTTTTATGTTATAATTATAATGATTTAAATACGTATTTCATTGACAAAAGATGATTATTTATAAAAATACAAGAAAATTTTACAGATGCAGAAATTTGATACTGATATTTGATACCAGCTTAACAGATTCACCTCTAAAAGCAGGGGTTATATATTTTTAAGGATCTTAAAATATTTTTATGATGGTATCGAAATGCTAAAACGTAAACATAACAATTAAGTGCTAGACATTTAATACGAACATACAATTCCTTCTTAAGTGACATAATGAAATATTATATATTATTATATTTACATAATAAAAATTTAATCCAAATTCAATGTAAAAAAATGGGCAAGGCCCAAACTCCTAGTGGATAACATAAAATTTATTGAAAACGATAGGAGTAAAGAGGTACAAGTACGTAATGCACAGTGGCGAAAATTACCAAAAAGGTTACGCAAGGAAAGGTTATATTCTTTTAAATGAACAATATCTACGATTTAGTTAAAGGTTAACTTCGGAGCATATATCTACGTTTATTTGTAAATAACAGTAATTATTATGCTTTAATTACATCACATTATTTTAGTGTATTTGACTTTATTTTTTTATAATCTATGTATGTATGTTAGAACTTAAAAGATGACTGATGACTCTTTTTGTTGCTTGTTTGAAGATTTTTTTTATAGCATGCCTAACTTTTTATTAATATGTATTATTATTAAAAGGACCAAAATAATTGTAATTCCTATAAATAATCATTTATCAATTCTCACCTACTAACATACTCAGATACAGAAACTAGTTTTAGTCTAACACTAGCTGTGCCCCACGGTTTCAACCGCGTTAATTTGATTAAAAATTTTATTTATATAATTTTTACCTTCCCTAATTGAATTTGAAACTATTTCGTTAGTTTTAATTTTATTTCCACCTAATCTTTTTTTTTAATTCAATATTTAAATCAATAAAAATTTTAAATTTTTAAAAGTAGCTAATGTAACTAACCTTTTAACGTTAGGTGTCGTAAGTGAATGTCCCAAAATTGAACTGAGTGTTTATGTTAGAGTATGTGATAAACGCCAAATAAGTTTATGAGTTCAAAAGATTACAATTAAATTGATAGTAGTTATTGATCATACCTATAGGTTTTTTTTTTATTTGCATACTTAGAAACTATATTAAGTAAAATTTGTAAAAAAATTGGAAAAACAGTTCTATAATGCGCTAATTACGAAATTTAAAAATAACAACTAAAAATCTATTGTATCGATTACTTTTTTAAATGTACAATGAAAAAAATTGAAGGTTTTAATATAGAATTTGAAATATAAAGTGTTTTGAGTATCCTTTAAGGTATATGAAATACTTGTGCCGGGAAATGTAGCTCAAAAAGGTTTTTCACATTATGACCGAATTTTTGGGAAATTTCGCTTTTATGCGACGATCCAAATAAAAGTTGGTTACTATAATTAAAAAAAATACATATATATTTAATGAAATATACTTTTTAATATTGTAAGGCTATATGCAAATAATAATAGGATTTTCATAGGTTTTGGGGGTATTTAGATTTTTTTTCTTTGCGGTGAAATATTTTTCTAAATTAACAACCCCAAAAAGCTGACAAATTGACAATGTCATACGTCAATTAGAACGACAAACTTATGATTTTCAATCGATGAAAATTGAATCGACCAAGAAGAGAAATAACAAAAATCTTATTTTCATATATCAAGTTTTATTAACGCGAGTTTTCCCGTATTGTTTATAAATGAAGTTTATAAAATTATAGTTATAAAGGCTTGGCAAGTTAGCACGATGATTAAGGCGATTTTAGTGTTCAACAATCATGGCAAGCCGCGATTATCAAAATTCTATCAATACTTTGTGAGTGAAAGTTGATTGTTTTGTGTCAATTGTATTGTTTATTGCATACTCATTAAGTTTAGCAAACAAAAGCGAACGGCTACATAAACTACTACATACAAAATTAAATTAAAAATGCATGAATATGAATTTGTCTATTGCAATAGCAAAAACACTTTCAATTTCGTAAAGCTATATTAAATTTTTAATTAAGCAGTTAATTGGATAATACGTTGAAAAAAACACAAAATTTCTTTAGATTAGTAGAATTTATTCAACTTCATCGCAAGTGTTAAGTTCAATTGTGTATTTGTTTAAACGGTAACAAATTTTTTACAGAATGAAGACATGCAGCAGCAGATAATAAAGGAGACGTTTCAACTCGTTTCCAAAAGGGATGACAATGTTTGCAATTTCCTTGAAGGCGGCAGGTTTGTAATACTATTAATAAATACATCCATGACCGAAAATAATGGCTGATAAAATTAAAAAAAAAAATGTAAACATCACTAGACTGAATGTACTTTTTTAAATTGTAGAATGTTTATTTACAAGATTATAAATAACTATTTTATAATAATGGGTTTATACTATCATTACAGTTGATCTTAGTTGGTCCAACATAAGCTGAGTGGTTTTTATATCAATGTTTTTTCCTGTTAATAAAAAAATCTTTTTTTTTCCATTATTCCAGTCTCATTGGTGGCTCGGACTACAAGCTAATCTACAGGCATTATGCAACATTGTACTTCGTATTTTGCGTGGACTCCTCGGAGAGTGAACTGGGGATTTTAGACTTAATTCAGGTACAGAAATTTTGTATATATCTATAAAAGAATACCATCATTGACTGATCTTGTAATGCACAGCCAGGCCTGGATTCAACCTAAGTGTCGACATATGGCACTGTTAAAAATGCTGACCTTAATTAACGTATATAAAAGTGATAAAAAAAAGGTATGGAAGAGGTATGAAGCATAAATTCAGAATAAAAATATTTCTTATTTGTAGTTAAATTTTTTTATATGAACAAGTAGTTTCACTAAATTTTTTCATTTGTATATAATATTCTACCATCATGTAGTCGAATTATTTTTATTAAAAAAATCTTTAAAAAAAAATTACAATTCTACTTTCAAAACATAATATCGTGTCTCCTAGAAATATATATGCCCTATATTGTGGCCCTTATAGTAATTTTACAACTCTAACAACTGTACAGATTGCGACGTCACTACTGTCTGTGCCAGACAGGTTGAATTTTTTATTTTTATTGTGGTCTGGGTGTTTGTGTTGTATCTTTTTCTGGACCCTCAACATAGAGTCATAAGAACATAACAGAGCCGTTACGTGTGATACATTTAATAAAAGCCTGTCTAAATAATTCTAGGTGTTCGTGGAAACGCTGGACAAGTGCTTCGAGAATGTCTGCGAGTTGGACTTGATCTTCCACGCTGATGCTGCCCACCAGGTGCTGGACGAGCTGGTGATGGGCGGCATGGTGTTACAGACCAACATGGCGGACATACTGTGCAGGTTGCATGAGCAGAACAAGATGCAAAAAGCCGAGGTAAATATTAATGCATACACTCCATAGCATTCCCTAATTTCTCTTTGAGGCAAACATGTGAATAATTGGACGCTAACAAGCAATATGTCAAGCCACACGGACTTCATTTTGAGAAAATGGTGTCTAAAGATGTCGAACCTATTCTTAATAAGTTTGTGTGAAGACGTATATATCCATTTTCACTTTTCTATTTTGTCAAAAGGTATAATTAATTGAAAGCAATGAAATAAAACTATTTAAAATCGTGTATTAGTGGTGCAAAGTGCCTGAAACGTCGGGATGATAAAAATAGTTAATACACGCGATTTAAATCCGCTTAAAATTGTTTTATTTCAATGAATAATAATCGCGAAAATCTAAGACAACGATAACTAAAACAGATTGTACCTATTTTTAATCAATTTCTTGAAAGGAGTATACGTCATTTCTTTTCTATTTTGATAAAAGGTATAATGAATTAAAAGCAGATTGAAATCATAAGAAGTTTTATCTAATGTGTTTCAAATATATATTATTATTGTAACATATAGAACACATTTCCATATATTTAATAAAGAACCTTATGTCCATTCTTATATAGATTAGATGATTTTAATTTTTATTGAATAATGTTAAATACATCATGCAATATGTACATCGATATCTGTGAATTTGATTTTTTGTGGGTTAACACAATATTGCTTATCAGCATAAATTTAATAGTATCAAAAAAATGTTTCACGTTGTTTAAACTAAATAAGTATGGAAAAATAATAAATAACACAAAACTAACACAAACACCCAGACCACGACGAACATCCGTATGGCCAACACACACGTTTGCCGAGCGGGGATCGAACCCGCGACCGTTAGCGCTTCAGTCAGTTGCAGTGACCGCTGACCAACGTGTCGAGTATGGAAAAAGTTTCTTAACTTAATGTTTCGAATTTAAAATTGTGTTCCATATTATCCAATAAACATTATTATAACCTCATTAACCTCATTATTTAATGACCCCGTGGTCTGTGAATAATTTAAACAGTTATTATGTAGCTTCAAGTTGCAAATACAATTATTGTTCTTTATTTTATGATATTAGATAATTAAGGATTTAATTAATTGAAATTATTCTTTCATATTGAATATAACGGCTCTTATCGCGATTATTACTGGTAGTAATACCTTAATATTGCCCGACGTTTCGACGAAGTTGCATTCGTCGTGGTCACGAGCTGACTGTACTGCGCGCCCTCCGGCGACGAATGCGCGAGTTTTCTTCGCCTACCCTTACAAAACTAACATTGTCTTTACCGAACAACCTTTCCACATATAATACAGTAAAGATCCGTTATATTAAATACGAATAGTATACATCGCGAAAGCTTAAAATATGAAATTATCGCAATTTTAATTTTTTATTAAGAATGTTTAGTGTAGAACACTTAAGTAAATCTTTCTGAAAGTCTGAACACATCTGAACAGAACAAAACATAATTGAATTACAATTGAAACTTATGTAAACGAGATACGTTATTATTCACAATCTATGAAAGACAGACAGAAAGAAAGAAAATTATAGTTTTTTTGTATAATAACATGTATGTCTGTCCTTTCCAGGCGGGTATATCAGCAGCCCCAGCGAGGGCAGTCTCTGCGGTGAAGAGCATGAACTTGCCGCAGCAACTCCGGGATATGCGACTGCCAGACCTTCCGCAGGCTATCAAGGTGGGATAATGCTTTGTTTATTTAAATATTAAATTCAATTTGTGACATAGCAGGATTCGAACCTGTATACTTTGAGTTACCTTCAACTTTAACTTAACCCAATAATAAATAGTTTATTTATATTTTTATTTATTTAGGTTATTAGCACTTAGCAGTTGTTACATTTTATTATATAATTAAATTTAATTTTTACATAATAATTCATTATTTAATGTACAACTATATTAATATGTTTGCTACATGATATGCATAAATATATATACATTAAATTAAAATATAATAATGATAAAACAATTTCAAGAATATTCAGATTAAATAAATATAAATAAAATCTTTAAAATAAATGTGTCAAAACTTCAATTATTAATATGATAATATACGAATAAATTTTGTCACAAAACGGTATGACACTAGTTCATGGTTCACAAGAAACAAATTAAGTTTTAAATTCAAATATTATAGTTAATAAGATAATCTTTCGAATCACCAACGCAGCATCTAGCGAATATCTTCCATCTTGGAAATCAAGAATCGTGACTTTTCCATTTTCAGGACCTCATCTCTTTTTAGTTTTAGATTTAGTTAATTTGTAAATTGAGAGTGGTTAATGTCTTCGACAATAAATTATGATTTAAAATGTAATAGAATAATTGTGGGCTTAAATTTCCCGTGCAAGAATTAAATATTAATGAGCGCATGTTAGTAATATTTGTTGGTTAAATAACATTTAAAATAGTCATTATTTAATAAGAATTAACCATTTTTCAGGATTTGAAATTCTGACCGACGCAGCAGGCGTATCCCGCCTCCCCAGTCGCCATAGCGACGAACATACTAAACACAATATACCCGCAAAACGACAGATACCAAAACCTTCAACGTCCGGAGAACATTTCCAACAAATTCTTCGGATCCGAATCGCTCAGTACGAAATTTTCCGAAACCTTTACGGAAAACTACCAACAGACGGACGGGATCAACTTTCCGAATTACGAATCTCATAAATCGGATGGCTATCAAGATTTGACGGGGACCGTGGATTGCGATTATTCGGACCGGAAGCGGAAGAAGAAGAAGAAGGGGAAGCATTAATTCGGAATATGTCGGATGTGACTTACGGACGAGGATTAAGCAGTTTTCCGAAATAGCATTATTCGTAATATGTTCCGAAATACTCGCTCAGAGTTAATGTCATTTCGAATTGACAATATTTAGTGATCTATTGATAGTCTTAAGATTTACATCGCGAATTATTTTCCCATAGTTTGTAGTACGTATTTTTAACCGACCTCCAAAAAAGGACGAGGTTTTTAGTTCGCCGGAGCGTTTTTTTATGTCTGATTGCCGATTACTCAAATATGGCTTAACCGATTTGGTTTATTCTTCTTTTCTTTGAAAGAGTATATTCCCCCACTGGTCCTATAGAATTTACATCAAAATCGGTTAAGTGATACTAACTAAATTATTATATTGTTAGTTGTCGAATCGCAAGTGTGAAATGTAAATTTGAGATGTTATTAACCCTCGGTCAGTATTTGGGAACATATTCCGAATAACGCTATTTCGGAACACAGCTTAAATCGCGTCCGTGAGTCATCCGACAATATGTTTTAAACATAATAAATGATATATCGAATTGTCTTTTAATTATAAAAAAAAGCTATCCTATTTTGCATATTTCCGCAACGCGCAAAGTCATTTGCAATTTGTCCGTGTGTCTGTCATTTTCCTGTGCTGTTAGTAATTTTTTTTCGTATATTAGGATATTTTTACGTAATGAATGGCGTTTCAGCTATAAAGTAATAATCTTTTAATTGTATTACTATATTAAACCACGTGTGATTTCACAATTTTTATGGAGGAAGAAATGAATGCGCTATTACAATGGATTTTCAAATTATCGTGAGTGACGTCATAACACACTAAAGCAGACGCTAAAAGACGTTCACCGTAATCGTATAAAGCTAAATCTAACTAATAATGCGGGAAATACATTCGTTTTAGTTTCGTAAGTGATAAAAAAACATTTGTAACCGACTAACAGATACGTCTTAAGTAGTTACGAAAGCTGTGAGTGTCAAAAATAAGGCACTGACATTAAATTCTTTCAGGTGTAAAGCAATGACTGTGAAAGGTGAATGAAAGTTTGTGAGCAAAACTTATAAGTGTAATTTTCGCCTAACAGGAATGCCTTTCGTTACTTATAAATGTTTGTAGACACGATAATTTTGGTAATGTGTCGATTTTCAATATTGTTAAAATAATACAATATAGTATAATTGTTAATGAAAATTTATATGAATTGGTGTCTAAAATGTTACATTCCAGAGATTAAAATATTGGATTCGTTTGAACATCGCTTATGTATTGTGTTTAGGTTGTAAGAAATATATTTTTTGTTATATGATATTGTTGTTTTATTACACATGAGCTGTCTCTCACTGTTTATGGTTACTGCATCACTTCTTTGAGTTACACAGTTTAATATAGCCTATAACCTACCGTAATAAACGGGCAATCTAACGCAAAAAGATTTTTTGAAATCGGATCAGTAGTTTCAGAGATTATTCCTTACATATATTTGTGTTTAAATTCATCTCGAGCTCGGAGGTTAAGGAAAACATCATGAGGAAACCTGCATGTGCCGGGAAAACAATCTGACACGTGGATATCCGCAACGCAGTGGAGCAGCGTGGTGGATTAAGCTCTAAACCTTCTCCTTAACAGGAGAGGAAGCCTTTGCCCAGCAGTGGGATTACATATACAGTTATAAATTTTACCTCTTTATAATATTAGTAAAGACTCTCGTGGATTTACATACATATTGGCAAGTTTCTGTTGCCGGTTATTTAATGAAAAAATACTATAGAAATAAGACAATGAGTATAATAATAATAACTGTATTAAATTAATTTATCCCGTAACTTCAATGGAGTAGAAATGATCAGCTTTTTCTTTCAATATATAAATTTTATTTTCTTTATAAAAATAAACTTGTTCGTATCCATGGTCCAATTTATATAACATCAAAATTCGTTTAGATGTTTTGGTGTGAATATGTAACAAACAGACAACAGTTACTTTCACATTTGAAGATATAAACGGATTACAGTAATATGTCGCAATATTTTCATGAAAATTAAGTTCAAAATTTTGCTTATACAATTCAAATTGTATTAAGCCTTAAAAAAATGTATTCATTAAACAGCTTCAAATGAGGCTGTTTTAAGGTTAAAAATTGTTTGTAAACACAACGCAAATAATTCCTCATAAAACAGAAAAAAAATCCGAAACACGACAATTCGTTTTTCCATTTATAATATTATGGATACGATCATAAATATGGTTTTAATTCTCTTATTCTTGTCATCTCTGAAGTGTAAAAAAATAATATAATATAATAATAAAAAGATATAAGCTTTCTTTTTAATATAGACAAAAATAATTCATATTTAATCACAAATAATAAAGTGCAACATTACTAATTTTAAAAATATCATTTCGTTATATCATGTTAATTGTTGTTACTAGCGCCATCTATAATTTTTTATATGAATTATTACATTCATTATTTCATCATTTATAGCTAACGCCATCTATGATTTAGGACATATTTCTTTTTAGTTTTCTACTCAACAACAGATGGCAGCACTATTTTTTCAATCCTTTCAACAGTAGATGGCGCTGTATCTGAAACAGCGTTAATTCTTTTAAATATTATTTGTATTTTTCAATTTTTTTTCTTAAGTTATCACATTTTTGTACGTTTTATGCACATAGTTTTGTAAAAATTAATTTTGACCAATAAAATAAGTATCGGAAGATATGAAAGAAAACAATAACATTTTTTTTAATTTGAAATAATTCAAATGAAACACTATATAACGTTATGTAAATATTTATTAAATAAAACATTTTCATTATACAGACAAAAATATAACTTTCTTAAATTTTATTAAAAACAGTAGCAAAACATTATCCAGGAAGCTTTCTAATGTGGTATGCGTTGTCTTAATAACATAGTTTTAAGTTGAAAGCATACAATTTGATCATCGAGCAAACGTTGTGACGCAAAGACTTTATAGCAATTTATATTATAATTGAAAAAAAAAAAATATGGTGACGAATAATTATAATATTTTATTAAACAGTTTAGTAATAATCAAATTTAATTCGAGTTATTTATGATAAATCTTTAAATTTTAATTTAACACGTAAAAATGAATTATTTTTTAATATATTATTCCATATATAATTTATGATGTCCAAAGTAATTGCTAAATATTGTAACAAAACTAGCTGAACCGTGTGAATTATCGCAATTTAAGTAATAACATACTTACAATAATTTAAAGCCGTAATTTTTAATGATAACTTATTTACTTAATTTTCGACGTTAAAACGAAAAATGACCAATAAAAAGGCGTACCAAACATCAATTTCGATGGAGCATTAAGCGCGATATTTTGATAGCAATAAAAATACCTTTATGTACCTAATAATATGTAAGATTTTATCAGGTGATAGAATTTAGAAGTAACATCAGTTTTTATGTGAAAATATTAAGTCTTGATAGACACGTTGTCGCAGTGGTCACGTTACCGACTGAAGCGCTAACGGTTGCGGATTCGATCCCCGTTCTCAAACGTCTGTATTGGCATGCGGCTGTGTCGCGGTCTGTGTGTGTGTTGTGTGACGCCCGACACAGGATCATGATATCCTAATTTATTTTATTCTATTTATTATTGTAAAAATAAGTCGAATAAATAATAAATGAACATTTCTTTTTAATAAGTATATTTAGTTATATATTTAATAAACGCAATAAAAGAAGTATGAGCTTAAATGGACGCTGATAAGCAATACTGTGTCAAGCCACACGGACTTCGTTTTGAGAAAATGGCGTCTAAAGATGTCAAACCTATTCTTAATAAATTAGTTTGAAGACGTATATATTCATCTTTTTTTTCTATTTTGATAAAATGTATATTGAATCAAAAGCAGATAGATTTATTTAATATGTTATATAATAATAAGTTTTTAAATATTTGAGATTATTTTATAAATTGCAAAATATGGAACGCACCTGAAATACGAAACATTGAGTTAAGAAACTTTTTTCCATTCTTATTTAGTTTAGATGACTTGAAATTTGTTTCGATAATGTTAAATAGGTGACGCAGTATCAAAATACATCAATATATTAAAATTTGACTTTTTGTGGGTTGACACATTATTGCTTATCAGCATCCAAATAATAAAATATTATTGGAGAAAATCATTACCTCTGGTATCACCATCAGCTATTCATCCTCATGATTTTTTGTTACACTATGAAATAAGTGTAATTACAAATCGAGAATAACACTTGTAACTCTTTTAATTGATATAAAAAACAACTCTGTAACTTTGTAACAGTTACCGAGGTAACATAAGTTGTGACTGTGAAAAATGAAGGCACTGAAAGTAAATTCTTTCAGGTCTGAAACAACGACTAACAACGTTAAATCTTCATGAAAACAATGGTAATCTTTATTATCTATGTGATGTAGGGTTATTTAGATAATAAAATTACTACAACGCCTGTAAATATCCCACAGCTGGGCAAAGGCCTCCTGTGGGATCTCCTCTCAAGGAGATTGGGAGCTTAATTCACCACGCTGCTCCACTGATGGGCGCATATACATGTGTCATTTCTCCCATATGCAGGTTTCCTCACGATGTTTTCCTTTACCAAGCTTTAGATGAATTTTAACACTGACTTAAGCACTTAGCGTTCGTAGGTATTGTTAGTAATACATCACAAAATTATTATATACTGTAATAACGGGCCCTAGCGGTGTCTCTCGCGCTTAAATTTGGACTCTCAACCCCCTTTTTACCTCCTTAGTGAGCAACTACGACCTAAAAAGAACCTCCATGCAAAATTTGAAACTCCTAGCACTTGTAGCTTCTGAGATTACATGATGAGTGAGTGAGTGACCATTCGCTTTTATATATATAGATTTTGTCTACAGGACCTTATTGATAAGGTAGTTTCCATTATATATCGTCAGTACGCACCCTCCCTCTCTCTAGGATAGATTTCTCGTCCTCACTATTATATACATATTAATAATTACAAGTAAACTAAAGACTTGAACCCCAGTGCATAACATAACGGCTATATATGTAACACTATTTTTAAGCAGTCTGGTTAATTAATTGTTATACCTGTTACTTAAGTCTTATTTGCGGCATTTTTCAACACAATATCTTTTACTAAAAGTGTCAACCATCTTGAAATTATAATGTAGAGAAAATTAGGAAAATACGTAAACTAATACGAGAGTATACAGTTTCAAACGAAAAAAAGAATTAAACAAATCAATCAAACCATTTTCGAGTAATCGGCGAAAATATAAAAAAAAAAATCAAAAATTCCTCCGTCTTTTTTAAAGTCGGTCGAAACGACAAATTAAGCCAATTCAACGAATGCGCCATATGATACAATTTTAATATCAGTATTTATTTATTTTCTTTATTATTTGGCGAAACGAAAGGTCTGATTTAGTGACCACAAGACAGACGATTTCCGGTGGTCAGACCTCGTGGTCAGCCGGCTATAATAACAGATTCGGAGAAACGTACGCCGTGTATGTCTGTTTGTATTACGTGTAATTGTATTATAAGTAAATTGTATATTTTTATTACATTGTTGCGTTGTGATCGTACGATTTCGTTACAAGATCTTTTTGTTATTTTTTATTTAATACCGAGAGTCGAGATGGGCTAGTGGTTAGAACACGTCGATCTCAATGATCGCGGGTTCAAACCCCAGCACCGCTGAGTCGCTAACCCGCAGTGGAGCAGCGTGTTAAGCTCTAAACCTTCTCCGTAAAAGGAGAGGAGGTCTTTGCCCAGCAGTGGGATATTTACAGGCTGTTACTTTACTTTACTACTCTTAACACTTTTTTTTATCAAAATAGTCCTCGGCCGAACACATACGGACCCAATTTTTCTAATGAAAACAAGGTCTCAAAAAGACACTCTTGCTTGTACAAAATATAGCCTATGACCGTCTAGAATAATGTACCTTTTAAATGGCATCACAATTATTAAAATAGCTTGTATAATTCCGGAGTTTACTTCGCAAAATTATATTAGCATCTCAAAATTAAACTTTGTTTTATGGTTTTATACTTGTATTTAGGATTAGAAGGTTCAAAATATATGTATCTTTTTCTATATTTACTATCTAAGCACTCATTTATTATCAAAATCGGTTTAGTGGTTTAGTTTGTTCATTAAAATAATTACAATTATTACATGTATGTCATTCAAGCGAACGTAATTCCGTATTTTCTTTTCAAAATCGTTTAAGTTTTTAAGTTATATTTTGTAATGTTTATCTTTATTAGGTATATATCTCTCTGGCTCTTGATGGCATACTTTTTAAATATAAACTGCTTTCTTTATGACCTTAATGCCTGAAGTACCAAAATTCATATCTGTTTTTTTTTCTAAATAAATATGTAAAAAAAAATTGTGATCATTTAACCATTTTTCCTTTCATCTAAACCTTAAAGCAAATACAGTAATTTTTAAAAATAAAATACTTTCGTAAATCAGACTATTAAAGGTTAAACCTTTTCGTGTAAACATAAGTGCTTTACTACAAAAGGTGAAATAAAACCATGTTGAACACGTGTCTAGCTAAACAGTGTTTAAACATTAAACATTGTGTAAAGTGTTGTCAAAATTGCGACACTGAGTGTAGAATTATAAAGAAATAAAATATCACGTCATATTCGACAGCTAAAATACGTTTTAAGCATAATTTAAAAACAAAATTGTCATTAGACGCGGATTTGTAGTACAGCATTATAGACACTCGTTTAACGTATGTTTAAATTTTTTGTAGTAACGCAGAAAAATGATCAAAATCTTTGCCAATTGTAAACCGTAATCATTTGTCTCAAAAATAATATTTATAGCATACCTACGAGCGGTCCCTCGCGGTTTACATAGGACTTTTATACAAACTTCCAAACCCCGTTCAAGTTATTCGTCCTCAAAGGGGGTAACCCCATAGGGGTCGAACACTGCAAAATCCCATCTCAGTAAGCACCTACGTCCTAAAACCCCCATGTACAATTTGAAACTCTTCACACTTCTAGTTTCTGAGATTTCGTGATGAGTGAGTGATCTTTCGCTTTTATATATGGATGCTGATAAGCAAATGTGTCAATCCACAAAAAGTCAAATTTAGATATTTTGATGTATTCTAATAATGCATTTCGTATTAAGCATTATTTAAAAAATTTCAAGTTATATGGACTAAATAAGTATGGAAAAACGTTTCTTAATCTAATGTTTAGAATATTTAAGTGTGTTCTATATTTTGAATTATACTATAATCTCATATAATTGAAAAACTTTTTAGTATATAAAACTCTTTACAAAGCAATCTTTTATCGAAATAGAAAAGAAAATATGGACATATACTTCTTTAAACACATTTAATACAATTTTTTGACATTTTTAGACGTCATTTTTTCAAAATGAAATCCATGTGGCTTGACACAGTATTGCTTATCACCGTCCATATATAGATAAATGGTATTATAAACAAATAAAAAAAATAAGATAACCATCGCAAAAATCGGCACAATTAAAGAGAATAATCGGGCAACACAAACAGAACGACATTAAAAAAAAATTACATCTAAAAAGGAAAAATAATTCATTCCCAGACCACCCAAGAGAAAACCCAGGTATCTTTATGAAAAAAGATAGAAAAAAAATGGAGATAGAGAGACGCCGCGCGCGATAAATTAAACGTTTAATAGAAATGGAAATGTCAAAACATTTTGTAATTGTCCGCCTCACCGTGTCCTCGTAATTTATTGGTGTTGCGATATCGGGTTTTTGAGTTTTACCGCGTTACCGTGTTGTGGTGCTAAATGTATCTCCAACGAACGATGCGGGTTCGACCGCCGCTTGGGGCAGATCTATAAATATTTGTTCCTAGGTCTAGGTGCTTGTCTTTGCCTTGAAGAGCACGTTAAGCCGTCGGTCTTGATTGTTATCACAATCACCTGATAATGAACTTTTGGTTGGGAGATTATTCTAGTCTAAATGGTTACTGGCTTGTCTTTAAGGGTTGACGTCAGGTGTCAATCGCTCTGTGTAAAAAACGGTAACTTATCAATAACTGGATGCTGATAAGCAATAATGTGTCAACCCACGAAAAGTCGAATTCTGAGATATTGATGTATTCTGATATTACATCATGGATTTAACTTATTCAAAAAAAAATGTTCGAGTCATCTAAAGTAAATAAATACGGAAAAAAGTTCTCTAATTAAATGTTTGAAATATTGAGATGTATGCCATACTTAACAATATAAAATAATCTCATGTATTAGAAAAACTTATTATTGGATAAAACTTTTCATTATACCAACCTAATTTTAATTCATTATACCTTTTATTAAAAGAAAAGAGAAGATGGATATACGTCTTCAAACAAATTTGTTAAAAATAGCTTTGACATGTTTAGACGCCATTTTCTCAAAATGAAGTCCGTGTGGCTTGATATGGTATTGCTTATTCGCGTCCAGTTAATAAATTTAAATAAATAAAAATAGTTAATAAATTAATAATAAATTTAAAATTATAGAAGTATATATCTTAAAGAAGTATAAAAAAGTTTTATATAATAATAAAGTTCTCAAAAATATGAATTTATTGTATACTTCAAAATATGGAACACACTTCTATATTCGAAACATTATATTAAGAAACTTTTTATCGTATTTGTTCACTTGAAAAATGATTGAATAATACGTGATGATAACATTCTAAATTGTTAATTAAGGTTCCCCTGATGGTAGATATCTGTCGGGTCTATTTTATTATAAAATTAATTCGAAAAGGTCAATTTAAATATTTATGTTGAATCTTGAAAACTGTCGAGAAAGTAGTAAATATTTTTTCTATTAATTTTTATTTGAGATCGACTTCAAAAAAGAGGAAGGTTCTCAAATTGTTGCGTATAAAATGTTTGTTACCTCAGAACTCTGCAATTTATTTGTGTAATTTTTTAATGTAAAAAGGGTCTACTTTCAGATTTTATTAGTTTAGTTTATAAATTTAAATAACTATCATAAAATCATCCGAGTAAATGAAATTATGCGTATTTTGCTTCATGAAATATATCAATTTTTACGATTGACTTTCTTCACTTTAAAAATAATATATGTTTTATTAGAAACTTAATTCATTTCTTGCAGTCATAAATAATATAAGTCTATAAAAAAATCGTGTTGTAATTTGTAGACCATAGATAATATAGAGTCATCGTGAACCACAGCTTATATAAAGTCATCCCGCGGCAAAGATTGACCGCCGCCATTATTATTAAAAAAGAGTCTATTCCAACATGGCGGATATATTTGACAGTAGGGTCACCATGAATTCAAACTCTAACTCAACATATACTTTAATGAAATGGACTTATTATAGCACTTTTGAGTACTTAGAAGAATCGGCAAGAAACTCGATACTAACTCTTTTAAAATAATTTTCACATGCTATATTTTTTAAACAGTTTTTTTATGTTATCCTGTTCCAAATTAAACGTATTAGATCCATAATTTTTGTCGTCAAAATATTCTGGTAATAATATGCGTTATCAGTTAAAGATTTCTTAATATAATTTAAAATTATTAAGTGGCAAATGTAAAACTGTTTGCGAGATTTTTTTTAGGATTATTAGTAATTATTTATAGTGCCTACAAGGGCGGTGCATCATAGCCAAGAACAAGACTAAATTGAATTCAGTACTAATGGCAGTTTTTTTTAATTAGTAGGCAGAGGCAATCTTTTGGTACGACAAAATAAAAAAATACCGGCAAAATAGACAATTGTAATTGATTTTAAAATTCACATTTATGTCTAAGAACACGGAAAATGTAATGTTTATATTTATCAAATGCCTTATGATATTATATAATTATGGTTATGTTAAGCTCAAGAATTTTGGCACACAGAATGCCGACCACCTTGGACGACGTTGCCTAGCAACTAGCGACTGAGTATGACAGACGACCTTTGGATCAACGACAATTGACGAGCTTGTCAAAGTTGTATTTTTAACGTAAATTAGTATAAGACGAACACATCTATGGTTGTAAGATAACATTGTTTGACTGTCCCACGCGGTATCACTCGTGTTTATGGTTAATGGTTCTCTCTTGTGAGTTATAACGTGGTGTAATATAGCTTTAACTTTCTTCAATAAACGGGCTATTTAACCCATAATTTGGCAAAGTATAAAATGCACTAAAAATCTTTTTTTTTATTGTAACTGTAATCTATACACATAAACTATTATAAAAATTAATTAAAAAAAAATCTCAAAAGCTTAGTTTTTCTGAAAATTGTATCCCACAACATGCATTGGCAATTAGGTAATAATTATGCATATATAATAACATAACATTATTAATAAATAAATAAATAACATTATTTTTGAAATTTTTTTAACAAAATTTTTATTCAAATTTATATAAGCCAGGGCATGCATTGTCAAATTAAGGGCTAACGCAATAAGGATTTTTTAAATCGGACCAGTAGTTTCAGAGATTACCCGCTACAAACAAACAAATTTTAAGTCTTTATAATATTAGTACAAATGAAACCACCAAAAATACACCAAATTTCTAAAACACACAATATAAACAGTTACTTCGATGTAGGTTAAAAGAATAATAATAATAATAAAACTTACGCATAACCAAAACCGTAATGGCCGCTCGGACCACAGAGCAAATAATAATATTTATGTCAAAAAAACGCTGCAATTTCGCCGTCCGCTAACCGATTCCAACTGTCCAGTAATTTAAGAAAAAAAAAAGTATTCATACTTTTATTGTTATTTTTTAATGGCATGACAGACGGACAAACATATGATTATTATTTATAGTATTATTGTATTCATATCAATGATATAACGTAACTAAATCTATACTAATATTATAAAGCTGAAGAGTTTGTTTGTTTGAACGCGCTAATTTCAGGAAGTAGTGGTTCGAATTGAAAAATTCATTTTGTGTTAGATAGTTTATTTATTGAGGAAGGCTATATGCTATATTATATCACGCAACTGACTGACTGATTCATCAACGCAGAGCCTAAGCCATAATATTTGTTTTTTTTTTTTTTTTTTTTATATAATATCTGGACGTTGATAAGCGATACTATATCAAGCCACACGGAATTCATTTTGAGAAAATGGCGTCTAAAGATGTCAAACCTATTCTTAACAAATTTGTTTGAAGACGTATATATTCATGTCTTCTTTTCTAATTTGATAAAAGGTATAGTGAATTAAAAGCAGATTGGTCTAATAAAAAGTTTATAATAAATGATATTATTAAATATTGAAAGTTAATAACACATTTAAGTATACAAAACATTAAATTTTTTCCGTACTCATTCAGTTTAGATGACTTGAAACATTTTAAAATTATGTTAAACACGTGACATCAATATTTCCAAAATTGACGTTTTGTGTGTGTGTTGACACATTGTTGCTTATCAGCATCTAATGTCCCATAAACCAATGGTCACCCTAAATCCCTTTGACATAAAAAACCATAGATAATTATTATTTTACTGTGATCATGTAAATTATATGTTTTCTATCACACTAGGGTATAAACGCCATTTTGTTTTGACCCCTAATTCTACACAAAAACCTTGTAATGAGGATCAAGTTGTGTTGGTGTTATTAAAATGGAGTCCATTTTGGGCGCGCGAAAGAAAGAGGTATAGTTATTAAGGAGTGTTAGAAAGAGATAGATGGATTTATTTTTTATTTCTCGAAGTGTATGGGCGGCGTTGTGATTATTGCTTTTTTTATATAAATGGTGTTTTATTATCTGTTATAATTTATTTTATATAATAATTATTTATTTTAAGTATATTTTAAATGAAGATATGTTTAATTTATTATTAATAGGAATACAAGTTTTTTTCTGTATATAAAACTATTAAACTAAATTAAAATTTATGAAAATTAAGATCTTACTTAGAATCGGCAAGACACTCAGTATTTATTTATTTAATGTTAAACATTCTGAATAAAAACCAATGTATACAGTTTTAATGGTTAATCTAATATTATCTCATTTAAGTATGTCTATATGACATAAGAGTTATACCAAAAATAGCTTTTAATTTTTAAATTAACGAAAAAATAAACGTTTTTGCTTAAAAATATATTGAAACGCGTTATTTTATAACAATTACAAGCTATTAATTTATTCATAGTTATAAATTTAACGTGTACAGTCTATTTTTCTTGTCCTTATTTGGTAACAATACCCCGAACGAAAATCATGAATTTTCGATATTTTTTTTTCATTATGATTTTACATCATAAAAAATGTGTGGCTAGAAATACTCACATACAATAAAATGAGACAAATAAAGAAAAATAGACTATATATCTGTCTGTGGCGTCATAGCTCCCTAAAAAATGAACTGATATTCATGCAACGAAAAATATGAACTTAATAATTCCTCAAATTCAAATTGTACATGGTTTTTTTTAGGACGTAGGTGCTCACTAAGACGACGACCGCTCTGGTGTAGTGGTGCTGAATGTACCTCTAACGCCGACGGTTGCGGGTTCGATCCCCGCTCGGTGCAGATATTTATAGTTGTATAAATATTTGTTTCTAGGTCTGGGTGTATGTCCTTGTGGGTCTCCCCACCGTGCCTCGGAGAGCACGTAAAGCTGTCGGTCCCGGTTGTTATCAAAATCACCTGATAATGATCGTTACTCGTAGTAGGGAAATTATTCTAGTCTAAATGGTTACTGGCTCGCCCTCAGGGGTTGCGGAGGTCAGATGGCAGTCGCTCTGTGTAAAAATCAGTAGCTCGTCAATATCTGGACTAGAATAGAAAGCAGACCCTGATATAACCAAGAAAAATGCTAGGGAGATGATGAGGTGCTCACTAAGACGGGATTTTCCAAACTTCGACCCCAAAACGGGTAAAACGGGGATTGAAAGTTTATATGAAAGTCTTAACATGCGCGAGCGAAACCGTAAAATGCCGCTAGTATGATATAAAAGCTATAAAACACTCTGTATAACACCATAGTGAACTACCAAATGTGATAATTCCTTCCCGAGATCACGCACACACACCCAGAGGTAATGATTTTATTTATTAGTTATTTTATAAGGGATCCATTTCGTTTTGGATAAACCGATTTTAATAAAATAATAGCATTTAATTTCTATTTCTATATGTCCATTTTTTTTTCGTAGTCGAAACATCAAAACAAATATGGCGTCCTTCTAATTCGAATCTGAGTCGGAAAATATTTCGAATTAACAAAAATAATCTGCCTTACTACAAAAGACAATCGTTAAACGCGTGTTTAAAAAAATCCGTACTACAAATCCGCGTCTAAGCACAGTTTTGAGTCAAACATGCTTTAGATATAGATTAACATACGTTTAAGTGAGTTTAATACATGTTTAGAACCTATTTCAGCTGTCAAATGTAACGTGTAACATTTTATCAATAAGTTTTTTATGAGTTTATTCGCTGTTAAGCAATTTAGATAATATTTTAAGCAATGTTTAATGTTTAAACACCGTTTAGCTAGACACGTGTTGAACATGGTTTTAATGCTTCTTTTGTAGTATGACAGAATGTGTTTGAATCATTTATTAGTAGCGGCTTAGTGTAATTCATATCGGATGTGTTTCTTTAATTGGAAAAGCATTAATATGAACTAAAATGTGTGATTGTTCGGAAATCCGTGATTTCTTCTTCCGGGAAGAAAAAGAGAGAAAGACGTCCGTGTTTTCTTTCGGGAAGTTTTTCTCGACATAATAAGACTCCGAAAAAGAAGTAAACTGAATTTAAAAAATTATGGTACCATTTGAAAGGTACACTATTCTAGATGATCATAGACTATATTTAATGTATATATGGGTGTTATTTTAGAACATAAACTAGATTAAAGTGAACTCTATACTTATACTTACTAATATTATAAAGGGGTTCAAATTTGTTTGTAAGTCTATATGTAGGGGGTAATCTCTGAAACTACTGATCCGATTTGAAAAAATATTATTTCATTAGATAGTCTGTTTATTGAGGAAAGTTATAGGCTATATTACATCATACTACGATTCAGAGGAGTGAAGCAGTAATCGTAAACGCGAGTGAAACTGCAGGGGCAGCTAGTTATGAATAAAATTAGCAGTTCCGTATACATAGTTATACGTCCCGCCGTAGACGAGAATTACACTTATAAGTGTTGCTCTCAGACTCTTATAAAGATTTACATAAGTTGTTTCTAATTGCTTTACACCTAAAGGAATTTAATGACAGTGCCTTATTTTTGATACTCACAGCTTTCGAAATGTCACCTAGGTAACTGTTACCAGGTTACAGAGTTGTTTTATGTCAGTTACGAGAGTAAAACTTGCAAATGTAATTCTTGTCTTATATTTAGTAGTACATTGAGTGTAGCGGGATGTTTTATAGCCTAGATGTTTTATAACCTTCCTCAATAAACATATAATAAAACTACGTCTTCAAGAGACATGAACGAAGTGACAGTTTATTTCTTAATAAACACATGACAATATTGTAACAGAGGTTTTATATGTAAAACATATTTTGATAGAAACTAACAAAACAGGCTTTAATGTTATATAGGGTAAGAGTAGTTTAAATCGGACTGCTAGTTTCTAAAATTAGCGCGTACAAATAAGAACATTCTTTTTATATTATTTTTGTAAAACGTCATAAGTAATAAAAAAAAATAAAAACTTAATTGTCTAATTGCACTTTGCATTAAATCCGCCATTTTGATCGAAATTGCGACATCAAGACGAATTTAATGACATATTATTTACCAAAATCAATGAAGGCGTTGAGTATTTACATAGCAATGAACATACATACAGTACACACACATAACTCCTCTTTAGTTTCGCGGCAGTTAAAAAATATATTTTTTAATATACTGAACCCAATTTCATGTTTTTCTCTCGCACTTGGCAGTAAAAAAAGTATCGTGGGATCTCTATAAAAAGATGGCCGCTTAGACACCGATGTGTTTCTAATTGCCTTTCCAAATTGTGTTTTTTTTTTTAATTTTTTATATAAGAGTTACTATCTTTTTCTCTTCAACGATTTTTTGTTCATAGAAATGAGTTGTAACGCTTCGGTTCTCATATTTACAATAAAACCTTCTTCGATGTAATTGTTAATATTAAAAGTAAAAAAAATATTTTATAGCTTAAGATATGTTAAATTCATACAATTTGACGTTAAAAATCTATATCTTTTATTAGATTCTTAATTGGTATCTCGGCAACGACTAATTTGACGCTGATAAGCAATACTATGTCAAGTCACACGGACTTCATTAATGAGAAAATGGCGTCTAACGTCTAACATGTTAAACGTATAACGTTGTCTTAGAATTTCGGGATTATTACTCATTGAAATAAAACAATTTTAAACGGATTTAAATCGCTTATTAACTCTTTTTATCATCCCGACGTTTCGAGCGCTTTACAGCGTTCGTGGTCTACCCGTGACCACGTGGTCACGAATCAAAGAATCGAATTGGCTTAAAGAAGTATATATCCATCTTTCCTTTTTTATAGTATAAAAGATATAATGAATTAAAAGCAGATTGGTGTAATGAAAAGTTCTATCTTTATGAGATTATTGTGTAAATTGTAATATAGAACACACCTGAAATTCAAAACATTATATTAAGAAACTTTTTTCTGTACTCAGTTCAGATGATTTGAATTTTTTTTTGGATAATGTAAAATAGCTGATGCAGAATCAAAATACATCTCCGAATTTTACTTTTTGTGAGTTGACACATTATTGTTTATCAGTATCAAATTTTCATGTCTTAAAAAAGTAGAAGACATTGTGGGTGTCATTCATGTCATAATAAAATATCTATAGTCATAAAAATCACTGATAAAAATGCTATATAAAACTTTATTTAAAAAAATAAATTAAATTCGCAAATCAATATTGAATTTATGTTTTTATATTGGTGATTTTTATCTGTGGCTGCAAAATCATTTTCCACGAACATCACAATGCCGCCAAAAAGCGTATAACATTTTAAAAAGTCATTATAATAAATATATATATTTTTTTTATAATTTCGAACGATACTGGCCGCAAATAAGTCGGTAAACACTTTATCGCACGGCGAGTTAAACGACGTCGTCTTAAATTATCGAAAAAAAAAATGTCCGCAGCGAAGATTTGAATTTGGAATGGTTTTATTTTGAAATGGCTGCCGCGATATTGTACGAATTATGGAGGTATGGAGGCGCTTTCGTTTTATTTTGTTTTTTATTTAATTTTTGTTAGGTATATAAAATTTTAAATGGTAAAATATATATTTCATTGTTGTTAATTTTACATTATTATTTTGTATTATCGCTTAATTTGAAAAAAAAGAACAAAAAGTCACAGGCATCAATCCTATTAATACTATAAATAATTCTAATTATTGTGCAACTTTTTGAGAATATTTGTTATTTTATTTTAGTACAATCTATTTGTTGTGTTCGTCAGGCGTTATTGCTTATTAGCATCCATATATGTCAATAATAATATTCAAAATTATAAATTTAATAACGACAATCGAATAAAAAATTATATTTCATTATAAAAGGTATTAAAACACTTTTTAATCGTTAAAACATAAAAAAAAAAAAACATTAAATGAATGAAGCTGAATCATCCTATTACCGGTTCTAAATTATTTAGTAGATTTTAACTGTAAGAATCGGCAAGAAACTTGATAAATGTTATACTTAACTATTAATAAATGATTATAATAAAACTTTTTTTTCCGTGAAAAAGTCTCCACGGTTTCCTAATTCAGAAAAGCTTCGAATTTCAAAATTCGGTAGGGCAATACACGTATCGTGCGCGATTTTTCATTGGGTCCCTTTTAATAAAAAAACTAACTTTTTTGGGTGTTTTTAGTGCAACGATTCTTTGACGCCAGTATTTTTTACTCAATATAGATATGAGGATGGACACGAAAAGAACCTTTTTGGTGAAATTGCGCGTAATTTTTGACGTACGAAATTGAATTTTGTTATCTTTATGTATATTTTATAATATAATGTTCTTTTTGACAGTTATATAATATCATGTACATAATTTTTGTAGTAATATTGCATATTTTAGTGACAATATCGAGGTAATATGAAAAAAAGTTTTTTTTAGATCAATTTCGAATAGGTACTTTTGAAAAAAATCTATACTAAGATATAAAATTGGAAAAATTGTACGTTTCAACGTAGATGAACTACTAATCCGATTTGAACAAAATAATACCTACTAATATAATTAATCTATACATATAAAATCACTTGTCCTGACTGATTCATCAACGCAGAGCCTAAACCTCGAAATTTTGGCTGTAGATGCCTTTTAGGGTGTAAGCATGCACTAAGAAAGGCTTTTTCGATTTTCCACCCCTAAAAAGGCTTAAAATATTTGTATGGAAAATCTTATTCCGTGGTCATATTAACTTATAATTTAATACACATACTTCTGGATGATAGTAATGAAATGTGAACCAAAAAACGCACGAATATCATCCCCTATTGAACTGCAAGGGGGTGGTGAAGTTTGTATGGACAAAATTTATTTTTTTGCCCGATTATCCATAAACTTAGCATAAATATACCTTAGGGTGAATAAATAAATATCTTTATCCCCGAATTAAAAAATCATCCTATATAGTTGGCAATGCCGCGAAGAGCTGCTAGTTCTATATAACCGCGGACGAGGTCAAGAGAAAAAGTTAGTATGTAATGTAACAGCCTGTTAATATCCCACTGCTGGGCAAAGGCCTCCTCTCCTATTCAGGAGAAGGTTTAGAGCTTAATCCGCCACGCTGCTCCACTGCAGGGCGGATATACATGTGTCAGAATTTCTCCCGGCACATGCAGGGATGCTCACGATGTTTTCCTTTGCCGCAAAAGTTAGTAATTAATAAAAAAAACATTTAAATTTTCGCTACATGTCATCAATTTCACTTTTTTTTCAGTTGGTTAATTGTGTTTCGTTTTTTTCTACCGAGTAATTAAAGAATACCGCGTTATATAAATTACGTTTTACTGAGAATTGTTTACAATAATATAACGAAAGCTTTTAATTTATTTAATTTTGCTAAATAATTTAATAATAAGGTAATTATTTTAAAGCTGAATTGAGCATTCGTCTTAATAAAAAGAAATTATTACATATACAATTTAAGAATTAATTATTTTTAAGTTAATTTATTTGTATGTGAAGAGTTATCAGTAAATACAACAGTCTCAACTGTCTCTGTTTAACAAAGAATAATAACAATTCAAGAATCAATTAGGCATCATAGATTCGAACATTCGTCAAATCGCCAATACGTAAAAAAAAATAGCCAAAAAAAACAAAAGCTAGACAATGATCCAAAATCAAACAGCCAAGTTTAAAAAGCCTGGCGTCAAGTGACATCCGTAAAAATTGCCGCAATTAAACATGGAACGAAAAAATTCGAATTCCGAACGGAGACAATGGCCCATTAGGAGCATTAGATAAGTATCTACGGCCCAATTGTAGTTCCTTTTTTGAATTTTAGAATCGCGTTCTGTTTTTCAAGGCCGCGTTTACATTGAACTGTTTTGCATTTTTTAAATTTTTATTTCGAAATTTAAATTTAATGTAAACACGGTTTAGGTATTTGAATTAAGAATTTTATTACTATGGATGTTTCTATTTTACGTTTAAACTCCTGAACTAATTTTAATGTATTTTGATATAAATATAAATTGCACCTTGGGATAGAACATAAGCTATTATTATTATTGCGAAAAAAATGTTTTTTTTTTTATAATTCATTTCCTTAAAGGAAAGATAATACATAAAAGATCTTAATATTAAACTCGCCAAACTTAAAATCATTCGATCGCATTACATCTTATAATATCTTAAACATATACAGTTATTTAAACTTATGTATTTATTTATATACACAATAAAAACGTATGAAATATGTGATAAACATTTGTAAGATCAATTTATTGTTTCTCGAAAAATAAGCTATTTAAAATAATTATTGTTTTCGTAGATAATTGACTGAAAATGAAAATTTTAAGCCCTCGGACAGTCTATTCATTGAGACCATTTCAACGAGCACCAACAGGACACCTCTGCTGTTGACGAGGAGTTGTGTATGTTCCTGGCTGCATCAGACCAAGCGTTCCATAATTATGCATAGTTATAACTATATTCCATGTAAAAGTATTTAAATATGACGTCACACATGTTTGAAAATAAATCAAATATTGTTCACGTAAGATTCCTACCGCAGGTAAGAAGAATCCCATAATCTTGAAATGCTTGGACCGATTTTGGTGGAACATATCTAAGAATCATTACTAGAAAACCCTCTTTCAAATTAAACCGTAGCAAATCATTTCCGAGCTACGGTGCAACGGACAGACACACGTAGCTATCAAAGTTATAACACCCCTCTTTTTGCGTTGGGGATTAAACACAGAACCGATTTTTTTCGTAGTCGGTTAATAACAATAAAATTTAAAGCTTCATTTTTTCGAAAGCCAGCTAAATCGCCCAGTGTGAAACGAGCCTAAAGCGTTCCGCTCGTGGTGTCGATTTTTGCGGCTAACGATTTGGAAATGGAACCGGCATTCCAATTACAGATTGAATTTGGAACGGCAACGAATTTGAATCGCGAATCATTCGGTTTTATGTAATATCGAATGGATCAACTTAATTTGCGACGTTCGAAATTCGAACATTTTCTTTTGTTCGTTATATTAAAGACATTTCAAATTTCGAATTGTATTTAGTGAAACATAAGACGGAGGCCTTTTTAAATTTGTTTTTTTATTAAAAGATGTAAATACATGTTATATAGTATATATGGACGCTGATAAGCAATACTGTGTCAAGCCACACGGACTTTATTTGAAAATGGCGTCTAAAGATGGCAAATGTATTCTTAATACATTTGTTTGAAGAAGTATATACCCATCCTTTCTTTTCTATTTTGATAAAAGATATAACGAATTTAAAATAGAATAGTATAATAATAAACTTTTTAAAATGTATAATATTATTTTTTTTAATGTAATAATAGATTTTTTTGTAAATACAATACATTCTAATATAAAAAAAAATAATTCTATTTAAAATAAAAAGAAGAAAGGCACGACACAGGCACGATGGCGCAGTGGCAAATGACTGAAGCGCTAACGGTCGCGGGTTCGATCCCCGCTCACGGCAAACGTCTGTATTGGCCATACCGATGTTTGTCGTAGTCTGGGTGGTTGTGTTAGTGTTGTGTGTGTTTCCGGACCCCCGACACAAGACCACGAGGTCTTAATGGGGGCCGTTGAGTGTGATGCGTTTATTATTTATTATTATTAAGAAAGAGAAATTAAAATAACTATATCAAGCCTAAGTAGCCTTTTATTTAGTAATTTTTTTAGATTATTAGATATTGCAAAATATGGAACATACTTTAATGTTCAAGACATTAAATTAAGCAACATTTTTCCATACTTATTTAGTTTAAATGACTTGAAATTTTTCTGAATAATGTTAAAAACGTGACGCAGTATCAGAATACATTAATATCTCCGAATTTGCCCTTATGTGTGTTAACACATTATTGCTTATCAGCATCCATATAATAATTCAATTTTCGACGTAAATTCCGAATTGAATTTTTATATAAAATCGAATATATTATTCATTTAAAAATATGTAGATACGTTAAAACGTTTTTGTTGACAGGGATGGAGAATTTAAAAAAGTCAATTTCGAATTTCGAATGCCGTTTAGGCGCGAAACGACCGCACACGTCGCGTATGGCGGGAAGAGATGTGACGCGGTCTAGGTGATGTTTTAGTATTGTTAATACTTTGTTAGTGTATACATATGAATTTTTCTTAGTTATTTACTTTGGAAGGAGGTAATGGAGGATTGCATATAAGTATCTTGGATTAATGCAGGCTATTTCGCTGATAAGCAATAATGTGTCAACCCACAAAATGTCAAATTCGTATATGGATGCTGATAAGCAATAACATGTCAACCAACAAAAAGTTATATTTGGAGATATTTATGTATTTTGATACTGCATCAACTATTTAACATTATTCAATAAAGTCATATAAACTAAATAAGTACGAAAAATAGTTTCTTAATTAAATGTTTCGGATTTCAAGGTCATTCCATATTTTGTAATTTATGCAATAATCTCATATATTTAAAAATCTTCTTATTAGATAATATATTAAATATATCAACCTGCTTCTAATTCATCATTCCTTTTATCAAAAAATAAAAGAAAATATAGATAAATACTTATTCAAACAAATGTATTAAGAATAGGTCTGACATTTTTAGACGCCATTTTCTCAAAATGAAGTTCGTGTGGCTTGACACAGTATTGCTTAACATCGTCCATATATTGATGTATTCTGATGATTCGTCACGTGTTTAAAATAATTCAATTCAAAGTTTCCATGTAAACTAAATAAAAAAAAGTTTCTTAATTTCATGTTTCGATTATTGAAGTGTCTTTAATATTTTGGTAATACAATAATTTGAAAAACTTATTATTAGATAAAATTTTTTATTATATCAATTTGCTTATAATTCATTACTTTTTATCAAAATAGAAAAGAAAACATGAAAATTTACTTCTTCAAACGAATACATTCGTTAAGAATAGGTTTGACAAGTTTGGACGCCATTTTTTGAAAATGTAGTTCGTGTGGCTTAACACAGTATTGCTTATCAGCGTCCATATTTTCTGTATACAAGATGTTTCCGTTGGATCTTGTAGGTTCGTGTATTTATACGTAAAGGCTTACCATTTACGAAAAAGAATTTAAAAAAGTAGTTTACTTCAGTTTTTTACTTTTAAATATCGATTCTGCTAACGCGGGCAAAACATCCAACACATGCCCAGTTGACACCTTGTATATGTGTATTATTAAACACAAATTCCACAAAGTCTAGCTTTTTCTTGAAAGAAAAAACTGGCAAACTCACAGGCGGGACACCTGATGTTAAGTGGTCACACATAGCACCAGAGGAGACACATATGTGTTGCCAGCTTAAAAAGGCATGAAGGGGGTTAGGCTTCCGGCTCTCTCAAACTAAATATTATTACTTACTTCGCATTGAGTATTGTTTTACTTCACCATTTTCTAAAAAGGAGAAGTAATTGTGTATTTATATGGGTAAGTTTAGGTTTGTATGTATGTGTATATATATATATATATATATATAAATCTGTGTATAATATGTCTTTATGTCTTGTGCATCTACTTAACGCTCTCTTCACGCATTAAGAGATAAGGCTGTATACCATCGTCAACATCAGCTTCTTTAAAATAAACAAATTGCGAATTTATTACGTAACGCACAAACACATAAATAAATTGATAATAATCGAACTTCCTTTTACGGTATCGGTTAAAACCATATAATGGTTCAAAATACCAACAAAGTGTACGTAGGTACTCATTTTTAATCGATCGTCTTGGCCGCCATTTTTTCTCGTCAATTACTTTAATTATCGAGACAATTGCTTGTTTCTCGGACTTAAGTTGTTTTATGCGTTGGGTTTTATTTGTAAATATTTTTAATTAGCTTTTTTTTAGTTTTAGGGTTCCGTAGTTAAGCTATATTAATATTAAAAGGTACAATTTTGTAAGTTTGTATGTAGGGGTAAATCTCTGAAAGTACTGGTCCGATTTAAAAAATTCCTTTTGCGTTTGATAGCCCGTTTATTGAGAAAGTTATAAGCTATCTTATAACACGCTACGACTCATAAGCAATAACCATAAACGCGAGTGAAACCACGAGGAGCTGTGGAATTTGGAACTATAATGGATAGCAAGTAGCCATTTTAATAGAACATTTGTTATTGTGGTGGATATTCTAATCTATATAAAAAAACAACGTTTGTGTTTGTCATATGCGTTTCAAAAGCATTGATCGGATGGTGATGAAACTTTGGCAGGGTGTTCTAGACGACCTTGAGGGTTCCTGCCACAAACAATGTATACACTTTATGTAGCGTTACAACGCATGGCGGGTGAAGTTAGTACATAATAAAATCGACGAAAAGTAAAAAATGGGAGAAGAAAATGATTGTGGTAGAGGTTATCTGTAGACTACTGAATACAGCTTGTATACGGGCTCAACGTCAGCACTTCACTCTCACAGAAAGTTTTTCTGATGGCGTGAAGTAGCTAGCATAGCTGGTTTCTTTTACACCCTTCCTTCCCTCATTCATTTTTAAGCAACTCATGTGTCTCCTCTGGTGCTGAAAGTGTTCAGGTGTGGGTGATCACCTAGGTCAGGTGTCTCGGCTTTTGCTTGCTATTTTTTTAACGTGAATGGTACGGAACTCAATAATGCATGTCTTAATCGCGCTTCATCAGTTTTTATTATCGTTTCTTGTTATAAGATAAAGTCATAACAGTATTGTGGCTCGCCTGTTCGTCCATTTTTGGATTAAATTAAGAGAGATAGATGATGTGATAAAGTTTACTTGGAATTATGGTTTAGATACTGTATTTTATTAAAGCTATTTTGAAGGAAATGCACTATGTTTTTACCCCACATAAAGAAACTTTTCGAGTTTATGAATGTATATGTACATACATATATCTTTGGCGCGCTACAGCCTAAACCATTTGACAGATTTCAACATATCGCTGCTTTTCAAGAATATCGATGCAACTAAAAATGATGAATTTCAGGGAATGGGGTTTTTGAATTTCTTTATTAATGTGTTGGTGTATAGCTGCAAAATTTAAACGATCCCTTGATGTTATAACTTTCTTGATTTAAAGTAAAATCATCATGGCAACTCTTTTCATGATAAAACATCAGAGATTTACGGTCTCTTGACATACTTAGATCTATTTGTTAGAATTTTGAATTACTACGATATTCTTGCAAACCAACGATATATTTTGTTTTATAGATATACATAGCTGGCAAACTCATAGGCGGGACACATGGTTTCCTCACAATGTTTTCCTTCATCGAGCACCAGAAGAATTGAAACAGAAACTTAGCACCTGAAAACTCAGCGATGCTAGACGGGATTTGATCACTGGATAAGATCGACGTGTTCTAACCTCTAGACCATCTTAGCTCTATCGGTATTGCTTGTTAAATACACATAAATCATAATCAGTCATTAAGATCGTAACGTGATATTATATAGCCTATATCAAATAAGGTAAATTACTAATATATGGATGCTGATAAACAATAATGTG
Organism: Hypolimnas misippus; assembly: GCA_037950945.1. Taxonomy (NCBI): domain Eukaryota; kingdom Metazoa; phylum Arthropoda; class Insecta; order Lepidoptera; family Nymphalidae; genus Hypolimnas; species Hypolimnas misippus. The sequence continues at coordinate 2,353,903 of JBBEEQ010000008.1, read as the reverse complement.
TCAACCCACAAAAAGTCCAATTCAGAGATATTGATGTATTTTGATACTGCATCACCTATTTAACATTATACAAAAACCATGAAGTCATATTAACTGAATAAGCACGGAAAAAAGTTCCTTAATTAATTGCTTTGAATTTCAAGTACGTTTCATTATTTGCATTTTATACAATAATCTCAAATATTAGAAAAACTTTTTAATAGATAATATGTTCAATATATCGATCTGATTTTAATTCATTATATCGTTTATCAAAAAATAAATGAAAAGATGGATATCAAACTTCAAACATTTTTATTAAGAATAGGTTTGACATCTTTAGACGCCATTTTCTCAAAATGAAGTCCGTGTGGCTTGACACAGTATTGCTTATCAGCGTCTTTATATGGAGTATCCATTTTGATGACATTGATGAAATATCCCAAATAGAATGGTCATTATGTAAATAATATTTAGTTAAATTACATAAAATACACCTATGGTACAACAATTACATCAACATAGATAAAATAAACAACAATAAAATGTACACCGCCATGCGTGAAACTATCTTATTAAAAAGCCGGGTAAGCACGAGTCAGGCTCACAATGACGGGTTCAGTAACATTTTTACTCGTCTGCGCGACGTAAATGAGGGTAATGTGTTTATCAGTTGATGTATGTACATATGTGGGTGCTTTTGTAGTACTATAAAGACCAAACGCGTGGACCGATTTTGATAAATGACGCATCGTTAGATTCGTCATATCGATACGAATGTCATAGATAATATAAAAAGTTGGAAAAATTAAAATGGCCGATTTTGGACGTCATTATGTGGAAACGAAAAAAATGAAAATCGTCAAACTATACTAAGTCGAGTATATTTGAATTGGTGTTTAAAAATCATTTTTAGATTTCTCATATCCTTTTTTAATCAGAATAACTAGCGATTTAAAGTTAGTAACGATTTTCACTTATAGGCTTTTAACAGAAGTGATATTGACACGGTATTGACGTCTGCAAATGGTTCTGTTACGCAGTCGGGTTTTAGATATTTAAACTTAATTAAACGTGGCTTAAGATGTAAGAATATTTTTTTAAATACTTATGTAAATGACTAAAATAAAAAAAATTAACAGCTTTAAAAGAAAAACACACAATTTCTTTTGTTTCAAAGACATGTTTATATCAGTTAGTTTAATTTTAAAACAACATTACTGAATCGATTTTCATAAAAATTTAAAATCGGTTAGTTAAAACTGAGTTCTGAAGTAACAAACAACAAACAAATTGAGGATTGAGAACGTACTTCTATTTTGAAGTCGGTTTATGAAACGAGTAAGGCGCTATAGCAATACGTAAACATTTATAAAGTTCGACTCGCACTTGACCGTTTTTTGTTATTTCAATTCTTAAATTCGTTCGTAATCTATCACGGTTTATGAGGTACAGCTCTTTGACATACATATACACAACGAAGTCTTTGTAATAGAGTCCAATTAGTACCCCTCGGGCACAGAACCTTAAAAACACCAATTTAACCGTTATATAGAAAAAAAAAATGTTCCACTGATCCGAAACTATTATAAACCAAACCGGATGTTGTAAAGTGGCATTATGACCCGATTATACATAAAAAAGGCTACTTCCGCTCTTAAAATATGTGCTTCGAATAGAAATTGTAGTATTACCATTACGCATTCAACCCTAATACCTTTGCCTTGTCAAATAAAAGATTTAAACCCTATCTGTGGTAGCGTTCGCGCCAATTCGAATGTCAGCGTGACATTTGAACAAAATGGCGTAATTAATCCGTGGGTTTTATTGATAGTCATGGGTGGTACAGCATTTGGTTAGTTTAAATCATTTATGTTTGTTTATCTGTGTCAGTATTGATAAGAAGATTAAAAATAATGTTTTTTTAAAAGGATAATGGTTTTATTTATTTACATTTTTGTATTATTTTGTTATTTATATATTCTCTAGCGTCCCATCGCGGTTTCACTCGCGCTTAACATAGGACTTTCATATAAACTTCCAAACCCCGTTTTAACCCCTTAGGAGTCGAAGTTTGCAAAATCCCGCCTTAGTGAGTACCTACGTCCTAAAAAGAACCCTCATGCAAAATTTGAAACTCCTAGCACTAGTAGTTTCAGAGATTTCAAAGTGAACTTTCGCTTTAAAATATATTGCTTAGGAAATGATATTATATAACTATTTATAGACTATAACTGTTATAAGTTCATGGATTTTGGCACCCTGAATACTAACGATGTTTTCTAAGAACCAGTTAGCGATTGAGGATGACCTATTTGAATATCTATGTCTAAACTAAAATATATATATATCAAATATATATAACTTAAAGGTGACTGACTGACGTAGTGATATATCAACGCACAGCCCAAACCACTGGACGGATCGGGCTGAAATTTGGCATGCAGGTAGATATTATGACAGGCATCTGCTAAGAAAGAAAATTTTGATTAATTTTACCCCCAAGGAGATGAAATAGAGGAAGAAAGTTTGAAAGTTTTGATTTTAAACCGATCGGGCTGAGAATTCGTATGCATAAAGCTACTAGGACGTAGACATTACAGACATTGCAGACGAAATCGCGAGCACCAGCTATGATAGTTATGATATCTACGTTAATCTCAGGACCTGCTTGTCAGGAATTTAAAATAAACATTGAATTAGAAAATTTACTAATTGTAGACTATACACAATCATCAACCAACTGTTAAAAACTGATATTGACGAAGGTAAAACCATTACAAATTTGCAATATCACCCACCAAATTCAACCACCCTAGGTGGTATACCGTCTACATAGACGAGCCGCCCCTTTGTCCACCCCACGCGTACACGCGCGGCGACTTGACACAACGATTGTCATATCCAAACTTATTCAAACACACAGAAAAACATCAAACAAATAGCCTAACCATTTTAAACTAAAACCAGACAAAATGAACCAAAAGAATATGCTTCAAATAACTTCCGACACCATATAATGACAGCGCGAAATCAAAATGGCTATTCATAGGTGAATTTATTATCTGTGTAGATGACAATTGCGAAAGTGCCGCGGCACACGAAAAGGTAACCAGCTGTGAAGTAACGAAAAATATAGGACCTTGTTACGCCTTATATAGAAAAAAAATATAGCTCTCTCTTTCTCGTGGGAGGATATGAAAGTTTTAGAGTTTTACGCGAAAACATAAGATATATTAATAAGTTTTGTTACAATTTTTATTTTATTGTTAGCCTTTAATTTTAATTAGTGTTGTGTATGGATTTGGTACTTAATATGTCTGTTTAAAATTACGTTTTAATATAAAATTTTTCTAAAATAAAAGCTAAAAAACGTCGTAAAAATAAAAAAGTAATTCGAAAATTAAAAATGTCACAAAAACAATATATTAATCAAGAATATCATCCTAAAATAAAAAAATAGATACATAGTCTATCTCGCTCTAGCATTTCACAAACAACCCGAACGTAGCACACAGGTAATTTTATAAATAGTCAAGCGGTATTCGCAAAGCGATGCCTCCGGCGTCGAACGTTCTTATTTTGAAAATATTTTGACATTAATGGCCGCCTTTGTGACTCGGTGACGTATTGACTTTTTTTCTTTTTTTTTTAATCGGCGATCACATCAAAGCTCGGGTGTAAAGGCGTTCGGATGTAAACGAAACTTTTTGTGTGATAAGCTTTTAAGCCTCTTTCTGTTACGCAATTCTCTATGGGAATAGGATATTTTAACGAGATATTTTCATGCGGCTTTTCTCTTGTGGTATTAAAAATAAGGTTGGTGTTACATTAACTTATTTGTATAGTTACTAATATTAAGTAAATAACTATGATTAGTGAATAATTTAAGTATTTATTTCATTGTTAGCGTGCATTCAGAGCTTATACCGCAAATTTTCTAAAATTCAAAAGTTCGCGTGTTACTTAGCATTAAGCTACCGAGCTTTCATGTAAGGTAACACCTGGTCGAAAAAAAAGTTGTTTATTTTGTAACACGTGTCCAAACAATTTGTATAATAACAAACAATTCTACAAGAGGATAGCGCTGACCACTACAATATAAAATTAAAAGAAAAAAAATGTTACCAACATAAGCCCTAAGTCGTACGACTTAAGAGCAATTGTAATTTAAAAAAAAAAACAACAAAATGGCGAGACAGCTGTCAACCGCAAAGATCAAAATAATGGCGGCAATATAATAGCATTAGAATAACGCATTGTTGAAAGTCTTGTACAGCAAAATGCTCAACAATTTAAGGATTTTTTTTACCATTAAAAAAAAAATATAATTGAGAATTTCTATCAATAGTACAACCTCCAATTTGATTTGAACCTTAAATCCAAATAAATTTTAAATACTAATAGTTCATTTTAAATTGGTAATTATTTAAAATCAATTGCCATTTTGAATTGAACCCCTGTTTAAAGAGGCTTGCCAAATAATTACAGGTTTTATTAAATTGGCTAAAAATGAATCTATACTAATATTATGAAAGGTAAAATTTGTTTATAAGTTCATTATGTAGGTCTTTGAAACTACAGATCAGATATCAAAAATAAGTTGCGTTAAATAGCTCATTTATTGATGAAGGTTATAGGCTATATTACATCACGCTACGACTTTTAGGAGCGAAGCAGTAACTATAAATGTAAGTGAAGCCTATAAATGACTTTTTTATTTTGCACTTAAAGTAATATAAAAGTATAGAAGATCGTTTTAAATCGGATGTTACACCTACTTTGACTTGAACTCCGGGGTAAGCAACGTTGTGAACAATGAGAGATCTGAATAAATCGGTTCTTTTGTTTGAAGAGAAGACGCGTGCGGCCTTTATGTTTACACTGTATACAAAAATGCTTTGAAGAACCTTTTTTCATTTGTTTTTTTGTTGTCTGGCTACTTGTGCTACGTTAACTTATTATTTTATGTATTTAAGGAAACTTTTTAACCGACTTCGAAGAGGAGGTTATTAATTCGAATGTTTTTTATCCGTATTATGGGCATACATTCGTCGTAAGATTTGTGTAAGGTACATTTTTATCAAAATCGGTTTAATAATTTCTATTACAAATCGAAATAACTTGATTAATAATGTCATTCAAGTGAATGAAATTACCATTTTGCTGTCGAAGTTAGTTAATTGTATTATCTTAATTAAGGGAGTAAATAAAATATGCGAAATTTAATTTAACTTAAGTTTCGCGGGTTCATTCGTGTTCAGTTGATTTTGTTTTCAAATAATGCCTATACATCCACATATGTATACTGATAAATAAAATTGAAGTTTCTGTTTGTTATTTCAAATTAACAGCTCTTAACTGGACGCATATAAAACTATACACGGTACTAAAACTACAATACGAATATAATTAACATTGTGAAAAGAAAAAAAATACAATAAAAATATTATAAGAAGAATTAAACAAGGAAAAATTTATGTAAAATCTACGAATCTGTCGATGTCATTGCACTGAGGCAAAGAGCCCAATACACTGGCGGCATTGCCTCTTTGATACTTACATCAAAAACACAATTTTTGTCTTTCTGTCTGTCGGTCTGTTTATTCCGGTTAGTCTCTGGAACGTCTGGACCGATTTTGATAAGACTTTCACTAAAAGATAAATAACGTTATAAGGAGTAACTTAGAATTATTTTATTAAGAAAATATATTTTTTTCTTTCATTAATAAATAAAAAGATGATTACGCGAAAACAAAATGAAAACCAATGAAATAGTGAACAATATCCGATTAAGGTAGGGATAGTAACAATTATTATAAATATAATTTTTCTTCAAATTAACGAAACCGCGGAGCACAGCCAGTTAATATATAAAGCTAAAGATGACTCAAGACCGATACATTATATAGCCGGTTTATTCATAAAGATTATAGGCTATATTACATCACGCTACAACTCACCCATAAAAGCGGCTACTATTAATATCTTCCATTGTATTATGTGTTTCTATGGGACGTAATGGGGGCTGTAAACCATGATATAATTCAAAACCGCACCCTTCGCAATAAAACAATTACCCGCTTTCGAGTGTTAAATAAATACACCGATAATCCCTTTACAAACTAAGCGGATTATGGTTTGTAGGCCTTTTGACATCTAGCGTTTCGATTTTTCATTAAAAGTTTCTAAATTTTATTTGTGATATTCTTGTTACAGATGTTGAGATAAATGTGTAAACACGAATAAAATGACGTTTTTTTTTTTAAAAAACTTGGCTAGATCGATTAATCGTTCCTGAAACCTTAAGAAACTTTTCGAGATTTAGATTATATATATACATAGGATATAAAAATTTCTTGTTTATGTATGTACACCCAACACCGACGATTGGGGGTTGATCTCCGCTTTCGACAGTCATTTTTACTTGTATAAATATTTGTACCTAGGTGTTTGTCATTATAGATCACCACTGTGCCTCGGAGAACACGTAAAGTCCCGGTTATCATCACAGCCACCTGATAATGATCGTTACTCGTAGTAGGGAAATTATTCTGGTCGAAGTGGTTTAAATCAGTAACTCGTCAATATAACCTTAGTATAACCGTGAAAACACTAAATAGATGATGAGTTATAACATTCTTAATACATTTCTTGTGTTATTGTTTATCAACCGACTTTAAAAAAGAATGTTGTCAAATCGTAGTGTTTTCTTTATTTTTTTTTACCTCTGAACTCTGTGATTTCTTACCAGATTTTGATAATTTTTGTTTTTGTTCGAATGGGCATACTTTCAGCATACTCCTATAAAATTTTTATCAAAATAGGTTCAGTTGTTTGTTTTTTTTAATCAAAATAACTGAAATAAATATGTCATGAACGAAACGAAATTACTATTTCGCTGATGAATTTGATAACTCTTTATCCGACTTCGAAAAAGGTTCTATGCTCGGCTGTACGTAAATTTTTGAATCCTAATTATATAAAATCACTGCTTATTTCTTTAAAACGCCCTTGAAAATTTCAGCGTTTTTTAACCGCCCAATCTGAACCCACCCTAAACTCTCCCCCAAAATGCCAGCCAATCGTAAATATAACACACTCGAAACAACAATATATTCATAAACACGATCCCCTTATCACTGTAGACGGACGGACAAAACGTTTATATATATTTAAATTACTTTCATGTTTTTCGTGACGCGGAATTGTGTTATTACATTAATTCGTTTATTTTATTAGTCGACTTTGAAAAAAGTAGAGTTTCTTAATTCGTCGGGGACTTTTTTGTTTGTTCACGAATTACTCAAAAACGGCTGGACCGATTTTGTTGATTCTATTTTTGTTTGAAAGGTTATAATTCTAGGTTGATTTCATAGAATTTTCATCAAAATCGATTCAGTAGTTTGGTTTTAAAATCAAAATAGCTGGAGTAAGAATGTTATTAAAGTAATCGATATTACGTATGTATTTTTCTTTTGATGTCGGTTCCTCTGTTTTTGTTAAAAAGTTTTGTTTTAATTAATATTGTATAATTTAATAGATAACCGTGCGAAATATTCTCATTAGTAAATTATTAAAACAATCTTTTAATTTATATCATATAGATGAAGCTCGTTAACACACTAAAGAAGTTCAATATGGCAAAATCATTTTTCAATTGATAGCACGTTTATAAAAAAAATAGGCTATAAAACATCACGCTACGACCAAAAGAAACAAAACAGTAATAAATAGTTACTTTAATTTTTTTTGTTGATATATATAATCACTTCAAACATATATTTATTAGAATCTAATATAATATACTAAAACCTAAGGAAAATTATCTAAGGAGTAAATTCCATCAAAATCGAATCAGTACTTTTTAAGATAATTGCGAACATACATACACACATACGGGTCGAATACAGAACCTACTTTAGAAAGTATCAGAAACCAATTTAAAACCCCAAAACACAAAATCACGAACGATTTTAAAAACCAAAACGCAACATAACAAACAACACACTCGATTAAAACTGTAGAATAAAATCACGCTTTCAATACGAGACACAAAAAAGGGACCAACACAAAAGCACAGACACAAATTACGCGCGCAATTTACATAGAAAAAGTGACAACGACAGACGAACATTTGTTAGTTCTCCCATTGTATTGTAAGTACTATATCCACGCCTCGCATTAACACTACTTGCTTCCCGGGATTGCTTTCTGTCGCTCCCTTACAATTAAATTAAAAAAGTAAAATTTATATTATAATAATAATATTGGTAGCTTCATTATTGATGTATTTTTTTTTGTTTTTTCATGTATGACGATTCAAAAGTGCTTATGAGAACCTACTTAATAAAGTTTTTTTTTATTTGATTTGATTTGTTAGTAAGTTTGTATTTTTTAATACAAATTAAGCTATGCTAATATGAAGCTGAAGAGTTTGTCTGTTTCAACGCGCTAATATCAGGAACTGCTGGTTCGAATTGAAAAATTAATTTTGTGTTAGTTTATTCATTGAAGGATATAGGCTGTATTATATCACGCTACAACTGATAGGAGTGAAGCAGTAAACATTTCCGCGAAACCGCCAAGGATAGTTACTTTGAAATAAGGGTTTCGAAACATTATAAATTGTCTATAATTAAAATTGAAAACAATAATTTTAAATTTCCTATAAGGAAAATAATTACGAAAATTCGAACAAAAACCCTTTTAAATACATATTAAATAGTCGTAATAAACGGCTGTAACCTCCAATTTAATAGATAATTAAGGGAAAAGGCTTAATTATCACATTCATTAACTAACATATGTATAATTGAATCTACTCGTATACTCATATCATTAAGAGCTAAATATAGCTAGTAAATGAGCAAGTGGAGTGATGTTAAGTGATCACGCACGTGGACATTTGCAGCACCAGAGGAGACACATGCCACCTTAAAGATAAAGGATGTAATAGGTAGTAACGAAATGAAGGAGGGAGTTGAATTCGAACTCTTTCACTCACTGTAGCTATATTAGCTACTTCACGTTGTTGCGTGCGAGTGTTCTACCTCAGTGGGAAAAATATCTGCAATGTGGATTTCTATGAATTTGCTTGAAAGCAGACTATCTAAGACGAGAAATACTCTTATAAGTTTTGCTCTCAGACTTTCATAAAGATACATAAGTTGTTTCTCATTGCTTTACACCTGAAAGAATTTACTGTCGGTACCTTATTTTTTAACCCCCAACGCAAAATGGATGTTATAAGTGTGACCACTATATGTGTCTTTATGTCTCTCTGTGGCACTGTAGCTCCTGAACCGATATGGATAAGGTTTTTTTAAAGTGTTTTCTAGCAATGGTTCTTAGACATGTTCTACCAAAATCGGTCCAGCCATTTCAAGATCCAGAGCTCTTTTCTCAACTTTATGACATTCACAGCTATCGTAATTACTTACGACATCTTTTAGTAGTTTTACATCGCTTACGAGGGTAAAACTTACAAATGTAATTCTCGCCTTATAATAAAAAAAATATATTAAATAAAACTGTGTGTACAAACGAACAGACTTCACCTGTGTATATTAGTATATTATAAATCGTCGTATTTGGTTCGCCCTAACAAGATGTTTACGCGGCGTGTCAAAAAGCCCGCCAAAACGGATTGTATAATACTTTTTTTCCATAGACAATTTCTTTTTTTTTTCACAGCGTTGCGGTAGGTAGCCATTGTGACTTCGGCGGTGACTTTTGAATTGTGTTTAAATCTAACGGAAAATTGTTTAAATTGGATATTGTGATTTTTACACGATCGTCATTGTCGATCGAATTAGCTTTATTTATTTTGATGTGACTTTATTTTTTTTTATTTAGTTTTGTTGAAGATCGTTAGTTGTTTTTTTTATTTGTGAAATGTTAAGTATAGTATTTACGAAAGTCTTTGGTTTATTGATTCGATGAGGATTGAGTATAGCGGAATGCGTTTTTGACTAATCATATTTAAACGTAGACACATTTGTGTGAATGTGATTAGATATAGAATTGTGTAACGTGTTTAGAATTGAAATTTATTTTATTTAATTCCTCTTTGTCACGAATTAGACGAATGAAGCACTTTTTTATCGTTTTTTTTTTTTAACTTTCTTAAGATAAGATCGTTTATTGTTAAATAGTTATAAATACATACGTGTATAACCCATATTTTTATTTGCATAAACTTATTTGTACCTGGATAGTAAATTACAAATTGGTGATCAAATCTATTTCTATATTAATACTAATATGAAAAAGAGAGCGAATTATGTATATGCGAGATAAACTCCGGAACTACTGAAGCAATTTTAAAAATTAGGGTACCATTTAAAAGATACATTAGTCGGTCACAGGCTATATTTTATGATACATGCAGAAGTGTCTTTAACATTTTAGAGGCCCATTAGGAAAGATTGGCTCCTATGATTTTGAAACAGACCTATTTTATTAAAATAGATATAAAGAGTACCTAAATAAGCAAAATTTTAGATTTACCTAACTGCTGTGTTTATTTTTTAACAATCATATTCAATGTATAGACGTATAATTGCCACAGAAAATCTATTTTGATAGAAGTGGTACACTTCAAATTTTAAGAGAGGCAAATCATTAATCATTTTACCATAATAGATAAAAAAACTACATTAAGGCAAAAAAATACTAATAATTTAATCAACAAACTAAATTCAAAAATTTTCCTTTCTAAGACATAACAAAAAAAAATTGTCACCAACAAAATTGACCGTACCACAGATAATATATATCTAAAATCTAATATCAAATATCGTCGGAGTCAGCGTCGGGTCGCAATAAGGAGAGAAATTCAATAAAACTGAGATTCTCCTGCGTCGGCGACACATGGCGACGGCTCATGTATCTTGATATAATATCTAATAAAATGGCGTAAATATGTCGAAATGGGTTTTCTTTTTTGATACATAATGGTCAGCTTTATTTGTTTCATCTGGATGTGGAAATGTTGACTTATGTAATGCTGTGGCCCGCGGTTTTACCCGCGTTTGAGGCCATTGATCACGTGATGTTTTTAGCAAGTTTTTAGATCCTCCTTCCTGTTGATACGTGGTGAGGTTTTGTACTACCCGCTCTCTCCACCTAAAATCACGTGTATTTTTTTTGTGAGTAGGAATATTAAAAAAAAAAGCTTAACTTTAAAAAAACGTATAATCGTATTGAAATTTGAAAGATTATGCAACTGTATGTATTAAGTTTACAAAAGTTTCGAAAATGAGTACACGTGATGTCTAAAACAAGCTCCTTCCTTGTAATATTAGGTAATTATTTCGTAGACCTCCCCCCTTTGGACTTTACGTGATTAATGGACAATCTCTTTGAGGAAAAAGCCTACTATAGCTAAAATTGAAATTTCTTCAACCCCTAACAATCTATATATTGAGACAATTATGAGGAGCACCAACAGGATACCTCTAATATAAAACTATTTTAAACGGATTCTACCCGTTACCACGAACGCTGCAAAGTGCTCGAAACGTCGGGTTGATAAAAATAGTTAATATACGCGATTTAAATCCGTTTAAAATAGTTTTATTTCAATGAATAATAATCGCGAAAATCTAAGACAACGATAGGATACATCTGCTATAAGTTAGCGAGGAACTCTGTATCCTACTGATTCTGTCGGCACCATCAAAACAGTAATAAATTAAAACTTTTAGGCTACACATATGTTTTTAGGTAAATCAAATACTTATTGTGCATCTAATTCTACCGCAGCTAAGAAGGTATGAGCGTGATGTTATATAGCCTATACCCTAAAATGGGCTATCTATAACAAAACAAACCAACTCTTCAGCGTTATATTATTATAGACTAGCGAACGCCTCGCCTCCGCACGGGTGTATTTAAGAGTGATATTGTTAACAAATATGGTTTTTTTTCTATTAAAAATAATAAATATTAATTAATAAAGCTTTGTCTACAAATATAATAGAAGTAAAGTCTGTTTGTTAGTGTGTAGGGGGTAATCTCTGAAACGACTAATTCGATTTAATTTTTTTTGCGTCAGTTATTATGGAGGTTATAGGCTATATTTGAGCTTTAACTTATAGGGGTAAAACAGTAATTATAAACGCGAGAAAACCCGTGGGGTATAGCTAGTTATATATATTTAACTTTCGTCAAATATTATTTAAATGACGGTGAAAAGCAATTTTGTTAATACTTGATTTATTTTAATATTATTATCCATTTTAATATAAGTTACAGAAATGGTTTCGATGAAATTTCTATGATATCAATCTGAAAGCATATCGATTTAAGAAATAAATTTTATCGGTTTAGAAATGACGAAAATCTTCTCATTTTTAAAGTCGGTTAAATCAAATATATTTTGCTATATACTATGAAATAAATAAATAAATACAAACACACGTACACACCACAGAGCATCGTAACACAAAATAACGCCATTTTACGACAATAAATAACATATGTGACGCCCATAGATAATATGAATTCTGACAGATGCGGTTAATGTTCCCGCCATTTCCCCGACCAATCACAGCGCTGGGTTTTTTATCATCGACAGATGTTATTAACGCCTGTTATTGGGTGTTTTTATAAACATTGCGGTAAGGGATGGGGTGTAGGGTGGCTTTTTTTTTCGTTAGAAAAATTTTTCGTTCATTTGATTGTTATCTTAAATTAGTTTTTTAAATTGTATTTTAAACCTGTTCTGTGTTTGTATATAATGTACCAAAATGTAAAATTAGTATTTGAATTTTTTTAACAAAAAATATTTTTTCAGTTATTTCAACAAAGATTTTATCTATGTTTCCGATTTTTAATAAATTAAAAGCCTTAATATCAACTTTTACGTTGTTAATTCAAAAGTACATGTAATTACATATTATTCATTTCATATTTACCTATATTTAACTTCTAAATGAGTACTACAATTGTATTATATTAATATGTTATAAGCTCATGAATGTTGGCATTCAGAATGCAGACCATTTCGCTATTGCCTAGCAACCAGCTAGCGACTGATTATTACAAATAATTTCGTGCCAACGTCCAAGTCAATTGACGAGCTTGTCAAAATTGGAAATGGGTAAAGATGTTTAACGTCAAATAGTATGAATGTGTCATAACTATAATTATATGTAAAATATAATTTAGTCACCATTTTGAAGACCTATTAAGAAACCTATATTTATAACCTATTAAAAAGTTATTAATTAGACCATAGAGAATCGTTACTATCCAACTTTAAATCGTTATAAATTCTAAACGGTAGTTCTGATTCAAAAATGATATAAGAAACCTGAAAATGATTTTTGAATATCTATTCAACGATACCTCACTCAACGCAGTACGTCGATTTTCACTTTTTTCTTTTTCACATTATCGCGTACAAAATCGGCCATTTTGATTTTTTCAAATTATTATGCTCTATGACACTCGCGCCGTTGTGACGAATGAAACGACATGTCATTTTTCAAAAAAAGGCCCACGCGTTTTGTCTAAATATCGCTACAAATTTACAATTCCATTCCTGGCGTCGCGGGTAAAAAACATTGAAACATAACGATAATATTGTTATGTTACGTCCAGGACTAAAATGTGATCGAACGTTAGTTATAATAATGAAAAACATCCACATTGTTTAACATACATTCTAACATATATCAAGAATGTACCTTTTTTAATAAAAAAACATTTATTTCTTTTAAAAATAGACAAAGAAGGAAGGACACCTGACGATAAGAGATCATACATGGACGTTTGGAGCATCGGAGGAGACGTTAAGCTGTCGTTAGTTAAAAAGGGATGGGGGACAGGAAAGGGATTCGGGAGGGGGTTAGGCTTTTTTATTAAAAACTAGTTTCGCACGGGTGGACAAAGTTCTTGAAATAATTTTAACTTTAAATTATTGTGTATTATTTTTATATTTTTAGTAAGTATCGATAATTTTTCTAGCATTAAATATAGCATATGTTACTCAGCGTGAATGTAGATTTTTAATAGTGAAAGAATTTTTGAAATACGCCAAGTAATTTTTGAGTTTATTTACTACAAACATACAAATCTTTCATCTTTATAATATTACTGTAGATAGCTCGTAAATAAGGCGGGACACCTGATGTTCCGTGATCGCTCGCCCATGGACATTTTCAGCACTAGAGAAGACACATGCGTTATCAGCTAAAAAAAGAATCAAGGGTAAAAGGGAATAGGAAGTAAGGAAAGTAATAGGGGGGGGGGGGGGGGGGGGGATAGGCTTCCAGTTCTCTCTCACCGTACGAAACGCAGCTAAATTTGGCCCTTCATGTCGATGTTCTTTGAGCTAGGCTCTACCTCAATATAGCAATAGTATAAGCAATAATGTGTCAACCCACAAAAAGTCAAATTTGAAGATATTGATGTATTAATGTAATGCGTCATGTATTTAACATTATTTAAAACATTATGTAATTATTTAAACTCAATAAGTTTCTTAATTTAATGTTTCGAATTGCAAGTGCGTTCTATATTTTGTTTATACAATAACCTCGTATATTTGATAAACTTTTTATTATAAAAAAATTTCAATTTTACTAATATGTTTTTAATTAAATATCCCTTTTATCAAAATAGAAATGATGATATACACTTCTTCAAAAGCATTAGGAATAGGTTTGACATCTTTAGACGCCATTCTCTCTAAATTGTATTTAATCTATTTTCGAGATTAGTTCGAACATATGGTTATAATGTTTATGTAAGTAGGTAATTGATTTAGCCACCTGCCTGTCATTTATACAGTCATAAAAATAACTCGTTTCTCTAATTATTACGTGTTATTTACAACGGTAATAATCATTCCAGACACTAGCCTATTAAAATATATATAACTTAAAGGTGACTGACTGATTGACTGACACAGTGATCTATCAACGCACAGCCCAAACCACTGGACGGATCGGGCTGAAATTTTCCATGCGGGTAGATGTTATGACGTAGGCATCCGCTAAGAAAGGATTTCGATTAATTCTACCCCAAGTGGATAAAATAGGAAAGAACATTTGTATGGTACTTTGTCAATTTTAAACCGATCAGGCTGAGATTTCATGCATAGCTGCTATGACACAGACATCGTAGACGAAGTCGCGAGCACCAGCTACTTAACATATCGATACCTCCCACGAAAGTTATTGTAAGCCACAAAATTGCCGTTAGCGTTTTTACTGAATACTACACGAATTTGCATTGCTTAATGCATTTAAAGTGAAAAAGTATCAAAAATCTTTTTTTTTTCAAGGAACGTTACAACAAAATACGCCTGAAAAAAGGCATATTTTGTTGTAACTTTCAAACTAAAACGGATTAAAAGTGCTCTACTGTAAAATTGTAATTTTGGGGTTACAACAACTTACGTGGGAGGTATCGATATATGAAAAACATTGGGGTATGTTTGTTATTACTTATGACGAAAGTTTTCACTTATATGCGTGTATGTATTAAATTTAGGTGACAGTACCCTTTAAATTAGTATGATTACTTTTATTTACTTAATTTAAAAGAAATCTGGAATAATAGCCTTTTGTGTACAATAATCGAATTTATTAATGGATTGCATAATTATATAATATCGCTGCTTTTCAAGAATAGTAATTCAAAATTCTAAAAATTGAACTAAGTATGTCAAAAGACCATAAATCTTTGATGTTTTATCATGGGAAGAGTTGCGATGATGAATTTTCTTTAAATCATAATATCAAGGGATCGTTTAAATTTCGCAGTTATGCACCAACACATTCATAAAGAAATTTAAAAACCACATTACCTGAAATTCATCATTTTTAGTTGCATCGATATTCTTGAAAAGCAGCGATATGACTTTGTCCAGTGACATAGATAAGTTGGAAAACCGTACAACCAACTCACCAGCATCTTTTCTTTGTCTGCTATACGAGTCGGCGACAATGTCTCGGATTAACGAGAAGCAGTTCGCACGCTCAACGAGTTTATAATTTGATGCATAAAACGATAATTCGATGGGATTAGAGTTCATAGATTCGAGTTCGGCAAGAACAACATGGCGCGTGCGCGTCTCTCAGTGTGTATTTCTTTAGCTTTGACGACGATCTACCCTGGTTTTCATTTTAATCGAAAATAACACGTAACAATGCAAATGTCGCTAATGTTGCTAGTGTCATTAAATTGATACGAAATTAAACAAGCAACATTAAAAAAAATTAGATTGCATTAAATATATGGATGCCGATAAGCAATAATGTGTCAACCCATAAAACGTGAAATTAGGAGATATTGATGTATTTTGATACGGCATAGCCTATTTAACATTATTCGAAAACATTTTAAGTCATATAAACTAAATAAGCATGGAAAAAGTTTCTAAATTACTTCGATTTTCAAGTGCACGATATTTTGCAATTTATACACTAATCTCAAATATTTAAAAAACTTTTTATTATATAATATATTTAATAAATCAATCTGCTTTTAATTCATTATAGTTTTTATCAAAAAAGAAAAGAAAATATGGATAAATACTTAATCAAACCAATTTATTAAGAATAGATTTGACATGTTTAGACGCCATTTTCTCAAAATGAAGTTCGTGTGGCTTGACACCGTATTGCTTGTCAGCGTCCAAATATTAATTGTGTTTATGTAGATTCTACAATAGCTGTAACTGATTGTAATGAATTTTACAGACATGAAGAAAATATTGTAATGAATAATTATTATTCAGGATAAATTAGACGCTGATAAGCAATACTATACCAAGCCACAGGAACTTTATTTTGAGAAAATGGCGTCTAAAGATGTGAAACATATTCTTAATATTTTTTTTCGAAGTACCTATATATATTCATATTTTATTTTCTATATTGATAAATTTTATAGTTAATTAAAAGCAGATTAGTGTAATACAAGTTTTATCTAATTATAAATATTAAATTAGGATTTTTTTCCTTATTATCTAGTTTAGATGATTTGAAATATTTTTAAATATTGTAAATACGTTACGCGTGATCGGACTATCAGAATACATCATTGTCTTCTAATTTTACTTTTAGTGGATTGACACATTATTGCTTATAAGTATCCAATTATATAAAGAAACATAAGGAGTCCTTAATACAACACTACACCATTCGTATTGAAGATAAACACTGATCATGATATCACTTAAGTCGTCAAAATATTTTCTAATTCAATTACCGAATACCAATTAAAAGAATATCAAATTTCCTGTTCGTACGAAACAAAAAAAAAAGAAAGACGTTCGTTTCAATATATTCAAATTATTTAATTTCTAAACAACATCGTAAATCGAATGAAGTCACGGCTTAAAGCGAGCACTCAAATTAAATAAAAATAATTCTATTTTAAAAATATTATATTTTACGTCTATTTAAAACAACTATTTATAACCAACACGCGAGCGATCGAAAGATTATGTGTGTAAAGTTTAATTAAAGAATATGTTCTATATTATTTCTAATCTGTGTAAAAATTTTAATCGAATGTCGGATTACTGTTTATTTATGAACTATTTATTATTTGACTTAGTAAAAATTTAATTTTCGTCGTGTTAAATTCTCACTTCATTGCTCACTAGTATATGGGCGCTGATAAGCAATACTGTGTCAAGCCACACGGACTTCATTTTGAGATAATACCGCCTAAAGATGTCAAACCTATTCTTAACAATTTTTTCTGAGAACGTAATATATCCATGTTCTCTATGCTATTTTTATAAAAGGTATAATGAAATAAAAGCAAATTTACGGAATAAAATGTTTTTATCTAATAATAAGTTTTCCAAGTACAGTACATTACGGCATATTGCAAAATATTGACCTTCAATATTCGGAACATTAATTAAGAAAAATTTTTCCTCACTTACATAGCTTAGATGAATTGAAAAACTTTTGAATAATTTTAAATACATGACGCGTTATCACCATCATTATCTCCGATTTGCGTTGACTGACAGGTTGGCGCAGTGGTCACAACTGACTGTAGCGCTAACGGTCATGGGTTCGATCCCGCTCACGGCAAATGTCTGTATTGGCCATCGGATGTTTGCCGTGGTCTGGGTGTTTGTGTTAGTATTGCGAGTGTTTCCGGACCACCGACACAAGGTCACCAGATCTTAATGGGGGCTGTTGAGTGTGTTGCGTTTATTTATTATTCGAATTTCAAGTGCGTTCCATATTTTGCAATTTATACAATAACCTCAAATATTTGAAGAACTTTTTATTAGATAATATATTAAATATATTAGTCAAAATTTAATTCATTATACCTTTTATCAAAAAATAAAAGAAAAGATGGATATATACTTTTTCAAACAAATTTGTCAAAAATGGGTTTGACACAGTATTGCTAATCAGCGTCCATATACATATACTCTTTTAAATAAAACAAGAATAACAAAATCGGTTCAAGATTGCATTTCGAATAAAAAAAAACATTTAAGAAACAATCCACGAATTAAGTTAAGAAAAACCTAACTCAAATTTGAACCTGTAACCGTTTGTATACAACGTCTTCCATCCACACCATCGCTGTATACGCCATAAAACCATGGAAATTAACATATAAATTAATATTTGCCGCCGCGTCGCGCCGCAGAGATACAGCACGCGCTGTGGGTTTATTTGGGAAGCCAGGTGTTTACATAGTATACAGTAATTAAATCAAATTTAAGGCGTATATATATATAATGTTTAATATATGGATGCTGATAAGCAATAATGTGTCAACCCACAAAAAGTCAAATTCGGAGATATTAATGTATTTTGATACTGCATCACCTATTTAATATTATTAAAAAGAAATTGAAGTCAAGTCAAGAAATTCAAGTCAGTTTTTTTTTCGGCGGGTAGGAGTAAATTAACATACACGTATTTTGTTAGCTCTATAATATAAAATATATATTTTACATGTATATTTTTACGAAATAATTTTTATTATGAAATAATTTTCATATGTGATTAACATTACCCATCGGCGATTATTATCCTTTTAAAAAATCACTTAGATTCACTTTCACTTATTGCCACATCACATACCACTATGGACAACATTAAAGAATCCCTTTCTGCAATGACGGAAATGTTCAATGCTAAAATGAATGAGTTTCAGCAAGACCTTAATAAAACTCCTTCTATGTCAACTAATTCTTTGGCAGCTGAATTTGCGACTTTCAAGTCCTTCATAATATCTGCGCTGAACACCTTGCAGAAGCAAGTTGAGTTTCTTGCTAGGGAGATTGACAATCAGGAGATGCGCAGAAGAAGACGGATGCTACTTTTTCATGGGGTCCCAGAGGAGAAATCTGAAGATACGACAACTCGCGTCACTGCTCTAATAGCTGAGCATCTGCTCCTTTCAAATTTCTCCAGTTCCAGCATCAAAAACTCCTATCGTCTGGGTCGTACATCAGATAAGAAGCCCAGACCTATTGCCATCAAATTCTGTGACGTCATCACACGGAATAAGGTTTGGTTCGCAAAAACTAAATTTAAGGGAACCGGAATCACACAATCGGAGTTTTTGACAAAAAGTAGGCACGATGTTTTTCTGGAAGCACGATCGCGATTTGGTGTTGGCAAGTGTTGGACGCGGGATGGCTGTATTTACATTATAGCTTCGGATGGATCACGGAACAAAGTTGAGTGTCTATCGGATCTCAACAACATTCATAGTCCGTCGCATGTGAAGTCTCCTGTTCAGACAAAAACTGTGGATACTAAGTCATCTGATAAGGTTACTATTCCCCGCACAAAAAGGGTTATTAAAAAGTAATTTTCTTGTCTTTTATTTTTTTTTTCTTTACTTTTCTTCAATTTTATTGGATTCCTTGGTTAATAGCGTTGTTTACTTTTGTTTTTGCTTAATACCCTCTTTTTGTGTTCTTTTTTTTTTTTTTTTTTTTTTAAATTAATTTAAGTCAGCGTCACATTTGACAACGTTCAAGTAGTTAATAAACCATAGACAATTTAGTAAACTGTTATGACATTGCATGACTTATATTTTTATTAGGCATTATTTATTTTTTCTCTTTTTTTTTCTCAATTAAGACAACCTTTTTTTTTTTATTGTTATTTTTTTATTTACAATGTTTATTGTTTTCTTTATGATTGCATGTAAAAATGTTTCTAAATGCAAGTGTAATCAATTTTACTTTAAGCAGAATCTCTTTTCTAATCAGCTGGCGGGTAATTTGAACATGATATTATTATTATTTTGTTTTTCATTTTTTATTGCATATTGATATTTTTTTTTCATTATTATTATTTTTTTTTTGTTTTTTTTTTTTTATTTATTTATCTTATTGAGTATATATTAATATTATTATTATGGCAGTAAACGACAGCTTGAGTGATTCATTCCATTCGATAACATCCGATGAATTGAACAGTGACAGTAGCTTTCATAGTATACCTCCTTCACTTACGGACTCTCTTAATTCTCATTTTTTTAACGTTATGAATAATTTTAACATTGTTCATATTAATGCGCAGAGTATTCCAGCACATTTTTCTGACATGTTATCCACTTTTCAAAACAAGTATTTACATGCAATTTTGGTATCCGAATCATGGCTTAAGCCGTGTTTACCCTCAATCTCTTATTCTCTCCCTGGGTTTCATTTGATTCGTAATGATCGTACTGGCCGAACAGGTGGTGGTGTCGCCATCTATCTTAGATCCCACATTCCTTTTTCTGTTGTTAGTTCTTCCCAATGTCATGATGGTGGAGAGCCAGAACATCTTTTTGTTGAAGTTACCCTCGCTCACACTAAATTACTTCTGGGCGTATACTATAGTCCGTCGCAGAACATTGATTACTTTGAATCTTTAGAAAACCTGTTAGATTCACTTTCCCCTTTATACAGCCATACAGTGATGATGGGTGACTTCAACACATGCTTATTAAAAAACGATTCGCGATCATTACGCCTAAATTCCATTATTAATGGAGTTAACTTGAACTTTCTACCTCTTTCTGCAACTCACAATTTTCCAAATTGCGTCCCCTCCCTGTTAGACTTAATTATTGTCTCATCCACTGAGCATGTCAATGTGATGCACCTGCTTTCTCTTACCACGATCTTCTTTTCTTGTCTTATAAAATTAAACCCCCTAAAGCGAAACCAAGAATTCTTCTGCAACGCAATTTTGGTGGAATGAATCGGGAACGACTTCAAGAGGATGCTGGTAAAATAAACTGGATGGAAGCCGTGGATGGTAAGACAGTGAATGAGCAAGTCCACATTTTTAATTCCTTATTGACTCAACTGTACGACATCCACGCTCCAATAAAACGTGTACGTATTAAACATCTACCAGCACCTTGGATTACGCCTCAAATTAGAGCTCTTCAAGAAAAGAAAAATTTAGCAAAAGCAAAATACAAGCAAAATAGTTCTGAAGACAACAAATTAATTTATAAAAAATATCGGAATCGCTGCAACAAGCTTTGTAGAGATACACATCAACGGCACATCTATAACTCTGTAGTTGAGGATGACAACACCTCAAGAGTTTGGAAATTTCTTAAATCTCTTGGAGTTGGCAAAGCACGTAATATTGATGCTTATTCAAATAACCTCGATCTCAATCAACTTAATAATCATTTTACTTTGTCAGATGCCTTTGATGGTACTACCAAATCAGATACAATTAATCTACTTTCTGCTTCATCAACTCCAGTTTATCCAGCTTTTTCTTTTCGTGAATTTACTGAATGTGATATTAAAAAGAATATTTTAGCTATAAATTCTGATGCCGTTGGTTCTGACTGCATTAGCCGTAAAATGATTTTCCCGATTATCAACTATTTGACTCCTGTCCTTACATGTATCTTTAATAATTCCGTTAAAACCAGCACCTTTCCTTCTTGCTGCAAAGACGCACAAATTATTCCTTTACCGAAAAAGAACAACCCTTCTTCTCTAGGTGATTATCGCCCTATTTCCATTCTCCCATTCCTTTCTAAAGCATTAGAGCGCCTTTTGTATCAGCAATTAGAATCCTTCCTTTATTCATTCAATCTTCTAAATCCATTTCAGTCTGGTTTCCGATCTGGTCACAGTACGGCTACTGCTTTAGTTAAGATCACTGATGATATCAGATTAGCTATGGATAAGCAGGAACTTACAGTATTGACGTTGCTAGATTTTAGTAATGCTTTCAATACTGTAGATTTTGACATATTACTGGCTATCCTAAATTCTCTTAATATATCTCCATCAGTGATTGACTGGTTTCATAGCTACTTACATGGTCGCCGACAGCGAATACGAGTCCACGATTCTTATTCTGATTGGCTGACTGTGCGTGCCGGTGTACCTCAAGGAGGAGTACTATCGCCTCTTCTTTTTTCAATTTTTATTAACACTATCACTCAACGCATTTCTTCTCTCTACCACTTGTATGCAGACGATCTCCAGATTTATGCTACCTCTAAATTAGTCGATATTCCGCAGACTATCCAATTTATAAATTCAGAATTAAATAAAATTGTTAACTGGAGTAAATCGTTTGGCTTAAAAGTTAATCCTGTGAAAAGCCAGGCTATTATCATTGGTAGTCATAAATTAATTTGTCGTTTAAATAATTCACTTTTGCCGCCTGTTATTTTTAATAACAGTATTGTTCCATACAGTACCAAAGTAAAAAATTTGGGAATATTTTTTGACCAAAATCTATCTTGGACATCTCAAATAAGTGAAGTAAGTCGCAAAATGTATTTTGCAATTAGTTCTTTTCGTAGATTACGTAATCTTCTGCCGATTCCCACCAAGATAGCGTTAGCACAAACTATCCTTCTACCAATTCTTGATTACGCTGACATCTGTTATCTCGATCTCAGGGAAGACCAATTAAATAAACTCGAGCGTATACAAAATCTCTGTATTCGGTTTATATTTGGACTTAAAAAATATGACCATATTTCTGACTTTCGTAAAAACTCGGGTGGCTCCCAATCCGCCTTCGCAGGAATACTCACATTCTCTCTTTTCTCTACTGTATACTGTTCAGTCCTGGTACACCTTGTTATTTGAAAGAGCGTTTTAAATTTCTTACGAACACTCATGATCGTATTCTTCGCTCTGAACAAAATCTCCTACTTAAAACTCCTTCTCATTCTTCTTCTTTTTACACTAAATCTTTTTCTGTTCAAGCAGTTCGTCTTTGGAATTCCTTACCAGTTAATATAAGACGTTCTCAATCACTAGGTATTTTCAAAAATCGAATAAAATCATATTATTTGTCGTTATGAATAATAGCTGTAATTATATATTTATTTTAATTTAATTAGTATTATTATTTATATATATTATATATCATTTGTTATATATGTACATATATAAGTATATATTTATTTATATATATATTTATTTTATAATATTGGTACACCTCCATGCCGCTTTATTTAATTTCATGTCCTGTACCCGAAGGTTGTCTGGAAGAGATCGCTATTTTAGCGATAAGACCGCCTTTTGTGCATTATTTTCTCTTCACCATTTTTGTATAATTAACTCTGTATATTGGTGTACAATAAAGCATATTTGTATTTGTATTTGTATTTGTCATATAAACTAAATAAGTACGGAAAAAAGTTTCTTAATTAATTGGTTCGATTTTAAAGAGCGTTAGATATTTTGCAATTTATACAATAATCTCAAACATTTGGTAAACTTTTTATTCGATAATATGTTAAATATATCAGTCTGATTTTAATTTATTATACCTTTTATCAAAAAATAAAAGAAAAAGTGGATATATACTTCTTTAAACATATGTGTTAAGAATAGGTTTGACATCTTTAGACGCCATTTTCTCAAAATGAAGTCCGTGTGGCTTGACACAGTATTGCTTATCAGCGTCCATATCTACATATTAATATTATAAAGCTGAAGAGTTTGTTTGAACGCGCTAATCTTAGGAACTTTTGGTACGTATTGAAGAATTATTTTTGTGTTAGATAGTTTATTTATTAAGGAAGGCTATAGGATATACGGACGCTGATAAGCAATACTGTGTCAAGGCACACGGAAATCATTTTGAGAAAATTGCGTCTAAAGATGTCAAACCCATTTTTAACAAATTTGTTTGAAGAAGTATATATCCATCTTTTCTTTTAGTTTTTGATAAAAGGTATAATGAATTAAAAGTAGATTGATATATTTAATGTATTATCTAATAAAAAGTTGTTCAAATATTTCAGATTATTCTATAAATTTCAAAATATATAACGCACTTGAAATACGAAACAATTATTAAGACACTTTTTTACGTACTTATTTAGTTTATATGACTTAAATTTTTTAATAATGTTGAATAGTTGATGCAGTATCAAAATACATCAATATCTCCGAATTTGACTTTTTTTGGGTTAACGCATTATTGCTTATCAGCATCCATATAATGTTTAATATATCTATATACTAATATTATAAAGCTGAAGAGTTTGTTCGTTTGAACGCGCTAATCTAAGGAACTATTGGTATGAATTGAAAAATTATTTTTGTGTTAGATAGTTTATTTATTAAGGAAGGCTATAGGATATCGCTGCTTTTCAAGAATATCGATGCAACTAAAAATGATGAATTTTAGGGAATGGGGTTTTTTAATTTCTTTATTAATGTGTTGGTGTATAGCTGCGAAATTTAAACGATCCCTTGATGTTATAACTTTATTGATTTAAAGACAATTCATCATGGCAACTCTTTTCATGATAAAACATCAAGATTTATGGTCTTTTGACATACTTAGTTCTATTTGTTAGAATTTTGAGTTACTACGAGACTCTTGCAAACCCGCGATATATGGATCTTGATAAGCAAAAATGTGTCAACCCACAAAAAGTCAAATTTAGAGATATTGATGTATTCTGATAATGCATTTCGTATTTAACATTATACAAAATTTTTTTTAAGTCATTTGAACTAAATAAGTGCGGAAAAAAGTTTCTTAATTAATTAGTTCGAATTTCGGGTGCGTTCCGTATTTTGCAATTTATCAAAAATCTCAAGCATTTAAAAAACTTTTTATTAGATAATATATTAAATATATCAGTCTGATTTTAATTCATTACACCTTTTATCAAAAAATAAAAGAAGAGATGGTATACTACTTCAAACATATTTGTTAAGAATAGGTTTGACATGTCCGTGTGGCTCGACACAGTATTGCTTATCAGCGTTCATTTATAGGCGAAAGATCGTCAGGATTAGCCAGCCGTTTATATCTCGTGGGTGCAATCGGAGAACAAGATAGCACTTCAAAATTAATTGTGTTGTCTTCAAAATTACCTATCACTGTAGTATTAGAAATCAATCGTAATTAACATTACACGGAATGATTTCTGGAATCCGTCGCACGCGCACGATGAGGGTTACAAGTTGAACGCCGCCAATATGGCCGCGTTAACAAATACGACGCCCCGTTAGATATTAACAACTAGCTTCCGCCCGCGACCTCGTCCACGTGGAATAGTTACTTTGGGCTAATAATGCATAATTTTAGAACGACAGCATAAAATAGGTTATAGTGAGCTAACCTTAAAAGTTAGATATATGCTATCGCGGACTTTTTTTTAGAACTTTTAAAGGGAAACAATTCTGTCATACATGATTTTTGCGAAACTTTAACCGTTTACGCAGCGCACGCAGCGTAAGCTCTCTCAATAGGAAAATATCCCCCGATTTTGAAGCATTCTTCATTGGTGCTCCGCTCCTTTTGGTGTTAGCGTGATAATATATAGCCTATAGCCTTCCTCGATAAATGGGCTATCTAACACTGAAAGAGTTTTTCAAATCGGACCAGTAGTTCCTGAGAACAAACAAACAAACAAACTCTTCAGCTTTTATATTAGTATAGATTACGAGTCGTTGTCAAATCTAGTTCTGACGTAATTCAACAATTGGCGCTACGAGCGCTCCGTCATATTAATAAAAATTACATTAAAAACAATAATAATACTAATTTTATTTTAGTATTTTCTATAAAAAACATATTTAATTTTAACACTAAAAGGAACCGACTTAAAACAGCGTTTATCACGCAGTTTTAATTTTTGTTTCTCACTAAACTAATCAAGAAAACACAATTAAAATCAGTTAAGTAAATTATTAAATATCAGATTTAAAAAACTCCGTCGCCATTTTGTTTTCTAGATAATAAATAACATAGTGCTTTAAGTTTCATTGTGTGTATTAAGTGGATTTGTGAATTGCGTGTTAAATCTCGGTTTGTCTTTCCGAAATAGCTCGTAAATTTTACCGAAATTAATGAAGGGAGCGTGATGTGTTATTACATAAAAATAATTTGATTTTTAACCGACTTGAAATAAGGAGTTCCTGAATTCGATTGAGTTTTTCGTATGTTAAGTAATTTCTTTGTTAATTGTAAAACGATTTCAATTTTTTAACCATAAAAGTGGTTATAAGTTTGACGTTTTTATCTATCTGTCTGTCTGTGGCGCTGTAACGCGGTTTTCTTGAAAGTTGTTATAATGGAGATAGTTATTAACTATAACTTATAAGATCTATTCAGAAATTTTAAGATCATCAGCTCTTTTCTTTTTGAAAGCGTCTGAGCACGTCTAGTGGTATAATGGATTTGAAATATATAGTTATGCATCCTTGACCTGATGAAGCATCACCTGGAATCAGGAGACACAACTCCTCGCCAACTTACAGCAGAGGCATCGTGTTGGGGCTCGTTGAACTGATCTCAATGAATGAGTGTCGTGGTTTTCTTATCTTTTAATTTTATATTATTAATTGAATCGGTTTATATAACAGAAGTAGGTAAGTAATACTTAAATTAATTTTATATATAATTTTAATATTATACATACTAATATTATAAATGTTAAAGATACAATGTCTGTCTTTTTTACTTATTTCTTGGTTTCGTTTTAAACTTTAAATTGCTGGATCAATTTTGATGAGTTTTGGTATCCATAAGGATTGGATCTTGCGAATTGTTATAGGAAATGTAGCTATATAGAATAGGCTATTCAGGATAATAATTCTACCATCCAACTCAAGGCTATCAATTAATATATATGTCATATAACAATTCTCTCATACAAGAAACAGTAGAAAACTAAGACCCAATTGCGAAAAAAAAACAAGAGAACACATCATAATTATTGAATACGGACAAAGTCACAAGCAAACGCTAATAATGTATATAGTCGAAATGTACAAGTAACGCCCTCTCCAATGATATCACCCATGGTATATTTATTTATTTTTTAAGAGAACTTATTGCCCGCTAGAGGGCGCTGTATTAGATATTTTTGACATGGCATATAGTCTATATCCAGCAGACGGTTAAGACGCTTCTAACGATACCCCATTTATGCAATTCCGATAAGTAGTTTAGGAGTTACGAGGGAAAAAATGAACACAGTCTATCAAAATCACAATCCCCCTTTAGCTTCGCAGTAGTCGTGTAAAAAAACAAAATAGTTTAGTCTATAAACATATATTAAAGGATTTAAAAGCATTTTTCTCACCCCCAACCCTCTTCCCTTTGTAACGCAATGCGCTTAGAATTTCAATAAACAACGCTTAACTTACAAGGGATGGAATACGGAATTTGACCGCTATTTGAATATTTTATACTAGCTACACCTCACGGTTTCACTCGCGTTTAAGGTTATTGCTTCGCTCCTGAGTTGTAGCGTAATGTAATATAGCCTACTAGCTCTTCGCATCTTCGTTCGTATATATTTTGGAATTTGATAGCGACTCAGAAACTAATAGCGATGATGGCGGGTTCAAATCTCGGCTAGCACTGCTGAGTCTTCAAGTGTTCAATCTGTATTTAAATTCATCTCGTGCTCGGTGAAGGAAATAATCGTGAGGATATCTATATGAGCCGGGAGAAATTCTGACACAGTATATCCGTCGCGCAGTGGAGCAGCGTGGATTAAGCTCTAAACCTTCTCCTTAATAGGAGAGGAGGCCTTTGTCCAGCAGTGGGACATTTACAGGCTGTTACTTTGCTTTACGTTTATGTTGTAAGCATGGATTTTGGGACCCAGAATGCCTGGACGACGTTGCCTAGCAACCAGCTTACAACTGAGTATGACAGGCGAGTATATTAGGGAGAACAAGTCAATCGACGAGGTTGTCAAAATTGAAAATGGGTATAGATTTTAAAGGTCTCAGTATAAACCATATGTATAGTTAAATAAAGGCGTTGAGGCGTGAAAGCGTAACAAACAAACAAAGTAACATTCTCATTTAAAATATTAGTTAGGGCGTGCATAAATTTGATTCGATTTCGAGTTTTTAACGGACTTCTAAGAGGTGCAGTAAGTTCTCAATGCGTAGCGTACATTTCTTTTTATAAATTTTGCTACTTCAGTATTCAGACATTTCTGAAACGATTTTGATAATTGGACGCTGTTAAGCAATACTATGTCAAGCCATACGACTTCATTTTAAGAAAATGGCGTTTAAACATGTCTAACCTATACTTAATTTTGTTTGAAGAAGTATGTGTACATATTTTCTTCTCTATTTTGACCAAACTGTAATGAATTAAGAGCACCTGCTCTAGTATAGTAAAAAGTTTTATCTAGTCATTACTTTTTCAAATATATTAGATTATTTTATATTGTAACAATTCCAAACATTTTTCCGTGCTTACTTAGTTTAGATGACTTGAAAAATGTTTAAATAATATTAAATACATGACGCGTTATCAGAATACACGAATACACGGAATTTACTTTTGCGGGTTAACACATTATTGCT
The DNA here is from genome assembly GCA_037950945.1 of Hypolimnas misippus. Classification (NCBI taxonomy): domain Eukaryota; kingdom Metazoa; phylum Arthropoda; class Insecta; order Lepidoptera; family Nymphalidae; genus Hypolimnas; species Hypolimnas misippus. Next base: position 2,325,117 of record JBBEEQ010000008.1, on the reverse strand, counting down.
TATCAACGTGCAATTATTTTTTTATTCAAAAGAGTATACAGATTTATATGGCCACCCATATAATTTTTATCACAATCTGTGCGTTAGTTTAATTTTAAGATTGAAATTTTGAAAACATGTCATCAAAGGCAATGAAATTGCATACTTTGCGTAAGAAGTTGTTTTATTTTAAGTTTAAGTTATTAAAAGGTAACAAGAAGAAAGTTCAGTGCCTTTTATGCCTTGGAGATAAGATCGTCTCATCAAAATCGGTACAACAGTTTCAATTATCGAATTTTCGGGCTAACTTTGCCGTCGGCAACTAATTCGACTAAAACATCATTAAAAATTATAAATTAAATAAAATACATACGTTACGAAAACATTTTAATTATTTTAATAATTTAATCATTGCTAAAATTAAATTGGAATAATTTCCAAATTCATTAATATAGTTTCTGAGTTACCCTCTCGTGTGAAAACAATTAGACAAACGAACACTCTTATAATATTATACATGATGTTTTCCAGACGTATTACAGTTATAATCATGGGGTTTTATGGTAAAGGCATGGTGGTACTGATGGCGATGCATATATCGCTTAATAATAAAGTGATCAATTCAAAATATATGTGAAACGAGTTAGCGAAGTGTTATTTGGACGCTGATAAGCAATACTGTGTCAAGCCACACGGATTTCATTTTGAGAAAATGGCGTCTAAAGATGTCGAACGTATTTAATATGTATTTATCCATATTTTCTTTTCTTTTTTGATAAAAGGTATAATGAATTAAAAGCAGGTTGATATTTAATATATTATCTAATAAAAAGTTATTTTAAATATACGAGATTATTGTATAAATTACGAAATAAGAAACGACCTTGAAATTCGAAATAATTATTCAGAAAACTTTTTTCCTACTTATTTAGTTTACATGACTTTATTTTTTATTGAATAATGTTCAATAGGTGAAGCAGTATCAAAATACATCAATATCTCCGAATTTCATTTTTTGTGGGTTGACTCATTATTGCTTATCAGTATCCATATATAGATAGTAACAAAATAATATATTTTAACATTCCCGCTAACACTGAGGGCATCCTAAGTGGATGCTGTGAAAGATGAGGGCAATTATCCCCTCTGAGGGTAATAATTACCCTCAGAGGGCTCACACCCAATCATAAGCCTTTCAATTTATTACTGGATCGAATTCGATGCGGTTTGTTTGGTTGATAATAATAGTTTAATGTAATGAATTATAAATATGATTCAGCATATAGATGTGACAATTAAGAGCGTTTTAATACAAAATTATTAGTTTTTTTTTGTTTTAAACTTTTAACACAAAAAAGTTTTATCAAAATCGGATAAATATTTTTTGAGTGATACTTAAACAGACAATTTAGAATGTTATAATTGTATACATTCACCCGTTCATTGTAAAGGTTTATCCTAAGCTTATATTCGGGATTAAAAGCTTACGATGAGCTTATAACTTTGAGCTTTTAATCCAATTTCAATTTGAAAAGTCTTGTTATTGAGTATTAAAATTTGATTCACGATTAAATACTATATTTATTGCAAAGAACATTCGATTATAAGGAATAAAGTTTAACTTAATAATAAGTTGCTTAAATAAAACAATTTTACATAATAAATTGTAAATACAAATCAAAATGCAAAACGCTTAACCCTATAGCTATACATAATACACATTTCTATAAAATCCAACCAAAGTCACATAATCTACTAGTATTGTATATCAGTAATACAATCCTCATACAACCTCATTATATATACTTAATACGTTCAGCCTTCAACGCGCATATTAATATTAAAAAAAAAAATAATAAAAAAAATCACAATAAAACACCGGTATAAAACATATCATCGCCACTGACAACTAAATAAAACAACACATTATATACGATCAACGTGTAGTCGCCGCGCTATAACGAAAAAAAAAAAGAAAATAATACCCAACCATCTTTATCGGGGCAATCAAGAAAATTCCCACCAAAAAGTTCTTATTCCACGAACGTTCTAAACAAAAAAAAAAAAAAAAACGCCAAGCCTCACCTACTTTATTGCTGGCCGATAACAAACTAATCTTCAAAGGGTAACCATCTTAAGGATATTTAAAAAACTATAAAAATCGGTACACTACCTACACTGTCGGGGGATCAGAAGCGGGCTAATAAAACAGGCTAATTTATATCGGGACCGAAAACTGGCCACACTGTAATAATACAGCAACAACATTATTCGGATCGTAATATTTTTTAATACTGGCAACTCGGAGGCGTGCTCGCTATGTATGAAAGAATAGATTCGTAGCGCGGTACGCGCGATATTAACTAGGGATTGTCTTTAATTAATTGGAGGCTGATAAGCAATAATGTGTCAACCCACAATAAGTTATGCGTTACCTGTTTAACATTATTCAAAAAAATTTGAAGTCATCTAAATTAAATAAATATGGAAAAAGTTTTTTATTTAATGTTTCGAATTTCAACTGCGTTCCATATTTTTAGATTTTTACAAAAAAAAACTTGTTATCAAATAAAACCTTTTATTACATAAATCTGCTTTTAATTCATTACAAGCTTTTAATTCATTCATTACAACAGAAAAGATAGACATACATATGTATTTATACGAGAAACAAATTCATTATGAATATGTTTGACATCTTTAGACGCCATTTTCTCAAAATGAAGTCAGTGTGGCTTGACGCAGTATTGCTTATCAACGTCTAATTAACACAAGATTGCCCAAGGAAGTAATTTTGACAGCTTTTTAAGTTCAATTAGACATCAATTATGTATATAATAACACTATTTCTTACAATTTTGTGAGATGTGATTAAAGCTTAATTCGCCACGCTGCTCTACTGCGGTTTGGCGGATATACATGTGTCAGAATTTCTCCCGGCACATGCAGGTTTCCTCACAAATTTAGCACTTGAAAAATCAGCGGTGCTAGCCGGGTTTTGAACCCGCGATCATCGGTCTCTCATAGTGCCTAGTGAGTGAAACAATAGTACACTATTAAAATACCAAAATCTATGTTAATAATAGAAAATTATCAGGAAAAAAATATTCGATTAAAAAGAATACAAACAAACAATACAACAACACGAGTCCTTACAAATTTATTTCCAACGTTTACATACTTCTTATTACAATATCGCCGATCGTTGCGTCTCTCTCTTCTTTTTTCACATTTCGATCCGTGTCCGCGCAGACCGCATCGCACATCTATGTATAAGCTAGTGGTTTTAAAAAAAGAACCGATGATGAGGTAACGAACGCGGCGCGGTTGGTGCGTTCCTTTTTTAAAAACCCCGCCGTTCGACGTGTGTGGTCCGATCCTTAACGAAATATGGAATTCGAAATTCAATTCCGAGTTCGTACGATCCATTTTTGTTCGCGCGCTTCTGTTGCTGTTGATTTTTTTTTAATTTGAAATTTTCGTTCGAAAAATCGAACGTGATTCTTAGCTATTAATTTTCGTATGACTTTATAAGGTTTGTAATTAGACATTGTTTTGACAATGATAAAGGTATTATTTGATCGTTTTTTTTTCAATTATAGCTTATTAATCGTATTTTTTTCGTATGTTATGAGTTTAGTAAATAAGACATTATTTTGTTTTTTAGCGGATTAACATGTATTTTATTTTTAATCGAAATTTTGGATCGAAAGTCGGAACTCATTCTTATAAAAAAATTTCCGACGACTTTATAGCATTATTAATCAATACTAATATTATAAAGATGTGAAGTTTGTATGTAGAGAACAATCTCTGAAACTTAATTTAAATAATTCATCTGCGTTACATATTCCACAGATGTTTTATTTATATACTAAGTGCCCCTCGCGGCTTCAACCCCGTTTATGCTTATTCGCTCCTATAACTCGCTGTGATGTAACATAGCCTATAACCAGAGGCGTAACTGTACCATCTGAGGCCCGCGGCAAATTCTTCGAATGGGGCCTCAAAGTAAAAATCGTCATGTTATAACTTAATTTTAATGAACCACTCAAAAGTTACCCAAAACTGTTAATAATATTGTGTGCATTTTAAATATCTGATAAGTTTTATTTCCAAGTTTATAGGTTTATACATATTTATAATGAAATAAAAATTTATTTATAACTATTCTTGTAGGCCGGGCCCTCTCGGGTCAGGGGCCCGTGGCTTTTTTCCAGCCCTGTACACAGTTACGCCCCTGTTTATAAACTTCTCCAATAAAATTAAATCGAATTTATATTTTTATTTCGAATTATCGAAATCGAATATCGAATTTACCTCTTTATAATATTAGTATAGAATTAATTATATGTTAGTTAATAAATGGGATAATTAAGTCTTTTCCCTTAATTATCTTTTAAATTGGAGGTTAAAGCCTTTATAACGAATATTTAATAAGTATTTAAAAGTGTGTTTGTTCGAATTTTCGTAATTATTTTCCTTGAAGGAAATTTAAAATTATTGTTTTCAGTTTTAATTATACACAATTTATAATGTTTCGAAAACATTATTTAAAATTAATACGTATTTAAAAACTAGTTTAAATGAAAATTTATGTCTATATTTTTTTGAATATATGTTTAAAACACAAATGCAAACAAAATAAGATGCAAGATACTTAGAAGTTTTGCTCAGACTTTCATAAAGATTTACATAAATTTCTCATTGCTTTACACCTGAAAGAATTTACTGTCAGTGACTTATTTTTGAACTGGCTTTCGTAATTACTTACGACGTATCTGTTACAAGGTTACAGAGAGTTGTTTATCAGTTACAATTAAATATTATAAGTGTAAGACATGGATAATATCCTACAATTATTCCTAATGCAGAGTCGGATGTACCAGTGGGCTGAATAGGCTGGAGCATCGACTCTGGAACGTCTTACAAAAACTCGAATAAACTGATTCATATTTAGATGCTGATAAGCAATAATGTGTCAAGCTACACGGACTCCATTCAGAGAAATTGGCGTCTAAAGATTTCATACCTATTTTTACTAAACCTATTTGAATATATCCATCTTTTCTGTTCTATTTAAATAAAATGCATAATCAATTAAAAGTAGCTTGGTAAATTAAATAATTTTATCCAATAATAAGTTTTTTTTCCAAATATATGAGATTATTACCATATTGTAAAATATGAAACACACTTCAGTATTACTTTAAACATTTTTAATAATATTAAACACGGACGCCTTATCAGAATACATCGATATCTCGGAATTCGAATTTTTGTGGGTTGACACTTTATTGCTTATCAGCATCCATATCGAGCAGGGTTCGGAGGCGGCAAAATTTCAATAGCCTATCAAAATGCGTGAATTCAACATCGCTACGATCCAAAAAAGTAGTCACTTATAACTCAGTCCTTATAACGTCCCGTTGGAAAATAATACGGTATTCACCATTTTTCTTTACGTGTCTTATTAAATAAGACGAATATGACTTCTGAGTTAGAGAAATTATCGATCGAAAGATTGTACTGAATCATTTTTATAACAAAATAATTATAATAATGATTCGTGATTTTCGTTCCGGCTATTAACACACTAAGACACAATAATAGAAGTTAAGAGAATTAACGTATACGTACACGCGAAAAACAATACGTTTTGTGTTAATCGGCAAACAAACAAACTTAAATTCGCATTTATAATATTAGTAAGGTTGTATAACCTCTTTTATTTCGTCCGCCATTTTAATCTTTAATGTCAATAAAATTTTATCACGCGCAAAGTGATATTTTGTAACATTTTAATGATACGAGATAATTAAAATGCTAAAATTTTTAAATACGAAATGTATCTATACAAATAAATAAAAATGAAATGTCTGTTTGTTTCAAATTTCAATCGGTACTTACATCGAAAACAATTTTTAAATTTTTTTGTCTGTCTGACTGTTTCTTCCGGCTAATCTTTGAAACGGCTGAACCGATTTTAACGGGACTTCCACCCACTGATAACTTTATAAAGAGTAACTTAGGCTACTTGTATTTAAAAAAATATAATTTCTTGTTCTAACGAATAATAATCAAAATAGGTTATCATTCAAACCGTATCAAATTCGATTCAGTAATGAATTGAAAGGCTTATGATAGGGTGTGAGCAGGAGGGTTAGTAGCTCCCTCGGGGGTAATTATTTTCATGTTTTGATCTTATGTGGATCAAAGTATTTGGGGTAGATAAACAGGGTGGGATCTTGTGTTGAGTTTTATGGGAGTGTAAGAATAATAAAAACGTAAAAAAATAAACCTTATCTATGTTTAAGAGAAGAGCCAAGATGGCCTAGTGGTTAGAACGCGTCGATCTTCGGCGATGATCGCGGGTTCAAACCCCGGCTAGCACCGCTGGTTTTTCAAGTGCTAAATTTGTGTTTCATCTCGAGCTCGGTGAAGGAAAACATCGGGAGGAAACCTGCATGTGCCGGGAGAAATTCTGACACATGTATATCCGCCCCGCAGTGGAGGAGTAGTGGATAAAGCTAAACCTTCTCCTTAATAGGAGAGGAGGCCTTTGCCCAGCAGTGGGACATTAACAGGCTGTTAACTACTTTACTTTTACTTTCTGTTTAAGAAAGAAGTTTACCAGCAATTTACATCTTGATTCTTGATAATAAGCAATAATGTGTCAACCCACAAAAAATCAAATTTGGAGATATTCATGTAATTTTGATACTACGTCACCTATTTAACACTATTCAAAAAAATTTAAAGTCATCTAAACTAAATAAGTATGAAAAAAGGTTTCTTAACTCAATGTTTCGAATTTCAGGTGCGTTCCATATTTTGCAATTTATAAAATAATCTCAAATATTTAAAAACTTATTATTATATAACATATTAAATAAATCTATCTGCTTTTGATTTTATATACATTTTATCAAAATAGAAAAGGAAAGATGAATATATACGTCTTCAAACAAATTTATCAAGAATAGGTTTGACATCTTTAGACGCCATTTTCTCAAAACGAAGTCTGTGTGGCTTTGGTATTGCTTATCAGCGTCTATTTATGTTCTCTCTTAATTTTATTATTCATCATCTATTGTCTCATTTGTTTTGCTTAGGTTTTTTAGTAGAAGATACTCACTTGTGGTTTCACTTGCGTTTATGGTTACTGCTTAACTCCTATGAGTCGTAGCGTGATGTAATACAGCCTATAGCCTTCCTCAATAAATAAACTAACTAACACAAAAAGAATTTTTCAATTCGAACGAGTAGTGCCTGCGATTAACGTGTTCAAACAAACAAACTCTTCAGCTTTACTAGTATAGATGTAGACAATAAGTTTTTCTATTAATTTTGTGTAAATTAGTCTTGGGCCTAACCGGTCACCACAGAGAGCGCTCAATTTAGTTCATAATCCAAGGATGAACTAGTTCGCTCTATTAGTTCATTAGTTCTTTTTTTGAAATAATTTAATAAGAACAATAAATAAAGAAAAAAATATAGATATGATTATTTAGGTTATATATCGCTAATTAACACGATATATAATAATAATAATCAATTATTTGTATCAATAAATGGAAATAAAAGAGAAAAATTTTAATTTTAATTAAACTTACCGTAAAATAAGACATAAATCGTATTAGTATTTTGTTTAATAATTAGCCAGCAATACTTCAGTTGACGATTGTTATGATTTCATATGATTTGATAAAATTTCAACCATGGGGATGTGAAGTTGTTTAGTATCGATATCGAAATATCAAGGCGCGTACAAAAAAAGTAAATAACTCGGTTGGTCACATAGCGCCACTGTCTAGTAAAGTGGACGCTAAAAGAAATATAAAAAGAACTAAGAGCGGGATTTTCAATGAACTAGTTCGCATAGTTCACCTAAAGGAGCGCTCTTCCCACCTAGGTCGTTCGCGAACTACCCAAGCCTAGTGTAAATGTATAATTGTCACTGATATCGCTTTCGAAATATTGTTTTAAGTTTCTCTGTTATCTAGTGTTTATTATGTGCGATGTTAATGTTCCTTTATAAATAAATAAACCGACTTCAAAAACGAAACGACTGAATTAAAAATAAATACATATTTTCGAAAATATTTAAAAAATTGGCGCCAAGTAAAAACTTTACGTGTTATTTACTGGCACAGAGTTAATAACGTTGTTAAAAAATATTTTTTGCTTTTTAATTTTTTTTTAATACATACAGCCGAATACAGTATCTCCTTTACGAAGTTGGTCAAAAATAAATTAAGTTATTAGGCGAGAATTACACTTATAAGTTTAGTTCTTAGACTTTCATAAAGATTTACATAAGTTATTTTTCATTGCTTTACATCTGAAAGAATTTACTGTCAGTTATTTTTGACAAACTCAAACTCAAAATATAATTCAAATGGGCTTTTAAAGTACTTTCGAATTATCAAGTCATGTCTTTTTTTAATTTTTTATAAAGCTACCACCGGTTCGGAAAGATTTCGGAACCTAAAAATCTGTTACCAGGTTACAGAGTTAAGCTTTAAAGTATCTCGCCTTAGAATTTTAATGTATTAACTGAAATCTTGAAATCGTTTTTGAATAATTGGTAAACATACATAATAAAAGTCCATGACGAATTAAAAACCTCCTCCATTTTTGGAAGTTATAGATGTTAACAAATACAAAAATTATTTCATTTTCTGAATCCATATGTAAAAAGTCGGGAGTCAACTCTTGTTGTAAAAAAGATAATTCTGTGATATAAAAATAATATTATATACTAAAAATGTATTTTAAGGTTAAAAAAGTTAAGTAGCTTTACATAATTATTAAAAATTAACTCAGTTTTATAAGTTTCAATTTAAACTATTAACCGTGCTTTTGTTTAAGCTTTTCACTTTGTATTTTTAATAATTCTACTTTTAGTATAAAAGAAAGTTTGTTTATATGTGTTTGTTCGTTTTTTACGCAAAAACTACTGACTGGATTTTGATAAAACTTTACTATATCATAGTTTATACGATAGAATAACGTAGATAAATTCCAGAGAAGCGGGATTGCGATTCAAAGAGGAAATGCTGCTAGCATTCTTACCACCACTCCGCGCGGACGTGATTTATACAGTAATTTTTAAAACAGTTAAGTTTCCCTTTTTAATATATTACATTGTAATTTATTAACAATGTTTTAATTTATAAACATATTCTGCCTTACTACAAAAGATTTAAACAGACGTTAAACGCGCGTCTAAGACAGTTTTGAGTTAAACATGCTTTAAACATAGATTAATATACGTTTAAGTGAGTTTAATAGATGTTTAAAACCTATTTTTGCTGTCAAATGTAACGTGTAACATTTTGTCAATAAGTTTTATTATGAGTTTATTCGCTGTTAAGCAATTTAGATAATATTTTAAGCAATGTTTAAATCTTAAACACTGTTTAGCTAGACACGTGTTCAACATGGTTTTAATGCGTCTTTTGTAGTATGACAGATTGAGACACAAATTGTAGGCGACTGCTAGTTTACAGAAATTCTATACTATCTGTTCCTCGTGATTTCACTCGCGTTTATGGTACTACTTCGCTCCTATGAACCGTAGGATGATGTAATTAAAATACAGTAAAAGTAACACTGGGCAAGGCCTCCTCTCCTATTAAGGAGAAGGTTTAGAGCTTACTCCACTACGCTGCTCCGCTGCGGGGCGGATATACATGTGTCATTTCTCCCGGCACATGCAGGTTTCCTTACGATGTTTTCCTTCACCGCCGAGCTCGAGATAAATTTAAACACAAATTTAGCACTTGAAATACCAGCGATGCTGCGGGTTTGAACTCGCGATCATCAGTTGAGATCGACGTGTTCTAACCACTATCTCCTATCACTAGGCCATTTCGTATCATTCATTATATATATAAAGCTTTTAGAAATTTCATCGAAATCAGTTTAGTCATTTGCTTTTAATATCCAAATAACGTTATAACACAACGTAAGTATAGCTAATAGAATTGTTTTTTTAAGTCTTGTCATTTAAAGAAGTATTTTAACCCATAGGGTCCAGTTAGTATTGATCTCTAAAAACAGGACAAAGTCGCAAGCATTAACATATTATTAAGTTAAAGTACATTACAGGATAACTATTAAACGCTTATTAAGTTAAGTATCCAATGCTTATCTTAATAATTAGCTCTTAACATAACTTAAGTTACACCTGGCTATGCCTGTTAAGTTTAGCAATTTTTACTCGAAATAATTTTTTTCTGTACATTTATTCTTTATCTGTGGCATTCACTTTCGTGTTTGTTATTAATTAATATTTCACTCATACTAATATTATAAAGAGGTTAAAGTTTGTATGTTTGTATGTAGGGGTAATCTCTGAAAGTACAGATCCGATTTGGAAATTTATTTTTGTGTTCGATAGCCTATTTATCGAAGAAGGTTATAGGCTATATAACATCACGCTACGACTCATAGGAGCGAAGCAGTGACCATAAACGCGAATGAAATCGCGAAGGCTAGTTAGCTATGATTTATGAAGATCTGTTTAGACGTTTGAAGACCAGCTCTTGTTGAGTTGTTGAAAGGATCTGAATTTCTTCTGGTCTAATTGACTCGAAATTTAGTATGAAATATATTAAACATAGTAGCGTAACCTTGACCTGATGCAGCATCAGCAGAATACACAACTCCTCACCAACAGCAGAGGTATCGTTTTGGGGCTCGTTGAAATGCTCTCAATAGATTGACGGATGTTTTTTGTAAGTATTCAATTTTATATTATAACTAGCTGGTGCTCGCGACTTCGTCTGTAACATCTGTGATGTCTACGTCATAGTAGCTATATGCATGCAAAGTCTCAGATCGGCTTAAAATTGATAAAGTTTCATGCAAACTTTCATCCCCTATTTTATCACCTTGGGGGTAAAATTAATCAAAATCCTTTCTTAGCGGATGCCTACGTCATAACATCTACCTGCATGCCACATTTCAGCCCGATTAGTCCACTGGTTTGTGTTGTGCGTTGATAGATCACTATGTCAGTCAGTCACCTTTGAGTTAGTTATATATATTTAGTTAATAAATACGTACTAAAAACTTGCTCTTTTATGCGCAGCTGTGTAAGATATCAACACTAAATTATACTTTTTATATACTTTCTATCCTATTAATAATGCGAAAATATGCAAAGGTTACGAATATCTGTCGATCTTTCACGCAAAAGCTAGTGAACAGATTTTGATGAAACTTTTATTAATAAAGCTTCCACACCATAACACATAGGCTAATATTAATCAACGTATCACGTGGACAGAAACTAGTATAACTGTAAAATCTATTATGAGGAATAATTCAACAAACAGACAAACAGACAGCCCTAAAAGATCAATACATACATAATTCCTGCAACTCATTTGAATACCTTATTAAACTTTCGCGCTAAAACGGGCAGGATTCTAAACTTAAATTCGAAAATGGAATTCAGTGTTGCCGTATCGTACGGCGAATAATTACCGGCTGAGTGCTTTTACCTGGCAACACTGTAATTATCCTATTAGAAGCGCGCCATTTATGGGTAAAATAAGTCGTTTATTAACTTGCTTATATTTTAAACTAGTAATTCCCCACTGCTTCGTCCGCGTTTACTTAGGAATTATACATAATAAATTATCAACCCTCTTTTGAACCCCTTAGGGAATGGATTTTAAAAAAATCCTTTCTTAGTACACACTTACGACATTTAAGGAACGTTTGTGCAAAATTTCATGTTTCTAGACCCAGCAGTTTCAGCTCTGCCTTGATTAGTCAGTGAATATGTCAGTTTTGAGTTTTGATAAGCAATACTGTGTCAAGCCATACGGACTTCATTTTGAGAATGGCGATTAAAGATGTCAAACCTATTCTTCAAAAATCTGTTTGAAGAAGTAGGTATATTACCATTTTATCTTTTCTATTTTAGTGAAAGGTATAATGAATTAAAAGCAGACTGGTGTAACGAAAAGATTTATCTAATAATAAATTTTACATGTGATATTGTATATTGCAAAATATGGAACACACCTCAATATTCGAAATATAAAGAAACTTTTTTCCGTACTTATTTAGTTCAGATTACTTGAATTTTTTAATAATGTTAAACACGTGATCCATCATCAAAATACATCAATATTTACGATGATTTTTTGTGGGTTGACACATTACTGCTTATCAGCATTCATACTCGAGGGAATAGATTTTTTTAGCTGGCACATTAAAGCGCAAAATATCCGCCATTTTGAATTTTTAAAAAATGTGTGGACTTTATGTCACTTGCGTCATTAAGACGAATTTAATGACGTTCTTCTTAAAATCGGTTAAGTTTCAATAGTTACGACAGACATAGGATCAGATAGACATACATACAAGTGAAACACATATCCTAATATCTTTTAGGCTTCGATGCAGACAGGTAAAAATTATGAGGTTCTCAAATTTTATTTTTGAAATGTGTATTCACTCCATCAATGGTAAATCAATTAAGAAAACCTTTTTTGTCTGAATCTTTCGGATTAGTACTATAGAATTTACATCAAAATCGAATCAGCAGTTTTGTTTTTAAATCACAATAACTGAAAAACGTATATCATCGAAACAGAATTGCTTATTTAATTGTATTAATTTTCTAGATTTGCAGTAACGTACGAACAAACACATTCTGATTTCTCTAGTAAATAATTGCAGGTAAATGTTTAGTATGCAAATGAGGCTTACAAGTTTTTTGTTATCTTAGTACTTTAATTACTAGGTTAAACCAAAGAGGGAGTAATGTGTTTAACCAGTTTTTGTTTTGTAATTGTATTAATTTCAATTACACTATTTACTTTGATTATAGATACTGATGTCGGTACTAAAAACTATAAATAAATTAAAAAAAAATATATAGAAACTTTTCCTCGCGACTTCGCTCGCGTTAATGTAGATTATGTTTTAAAAGAATACGCATATTAGCATAAAATATAGTCTATGACAATCTAGAATAATGTACCTTTCAAATGGTACCATAATGTTTAAAACTTAAAAAACTCCTGACGGAAAATCCTTTAAAACGAAAAAACCCCTTTTTCAAATAAAAAAATCACATCTAAATCCATCCGTTTAGCTACGGTGCCACAGATACATATAACGGTCAAACTTATAATCCCTCTTTTTGCATCGGCGGTTAAAAATAGCGTTAGCAGTTCCGGAGTTTACTTCGCCCATACAAAATTCACTCTCTATTATATTAGTACCTTTACAACGGTCGACTTTATCAAACAGTAAAAGATCTCCGATTAGAAACCTCTGATTTTTAAATCGATTTAAATGTACGATATAAATACTCGTTAATTTGTAAAGTACATGGAAAAAAAATAAAGAAAGATGTGCGGTCTTCTCGCTAAGACATCGATTTATATATGGACGCTGTTAAGCAATACTGTGTCAAGCCACACAGACTTAATTTCGAGAAAATGGCGTCTAAAGATGTCGAACCTATTCTTAATAAATATGTTTGAAGAAGTATATATCTTTTCTTTTCTTTCTTGAAAAAGGAATTAAAAACAGATTGATATATTTAATATATTATCTAATAAATAGTTATTCAAATATTTTAGATTATACTATAAATAGCAAAATATGGAACGCACTTGGAAATCGAAACAATTAATTAGGAAACTTTTTACTGTAATTAATAAGTTTATACGATTTCAATTTTATGTTAATGCTAAATAGGTGATGCAGTATCAGAATAGATCAATATCTCCGAAATTAACTTTTTGTGGGTTGACACATTATTGCTTATCAGCATCCATATCATGTATTAAAAAAAATTGAAGTGCTCGTAAAATAAAAGCAATTTGAATAAAGTAATGTTATATATTAATAAATAAAACCCGACGAATCTCACATTTCTGCCGCTCGGAATGGAAAAAATGTTTTGACAGCGACACAATGGGACCGCATGGGGTGGGATGTTGAAGGTACGGCTCTGTTGTTAATGATTCTGCGGCTGTGTGTAACATACATACAATTTTAGGACTTGTAAAACACGACGTTTGCCTTTCTTTTACGATAACTAACTCCTAAGAATTTACAGTTATAAGTTTTACTCTCGTGAGCCATTTAGAACGACTCCGTACCATAGTCTATATTAATATTATGAAGCTGGAGGGTTTGTTTGTATGAACTAATCTAACTACTGGTTCGAATTGAAAAAATATTTTTTTGTTACATAGTTTATTTATTGAGGAAGGCTATAGGCTGTATTACATCACGCTACAACTCATAGCAGCGAAGCAGTAACCATAAACGCGAGTGAAACTGCAAGAGACGGCTAGTCAATACTAATATTATAAAGCCGAAATGTTTGCTTGTTTGATTGAACGCGCTAATCTCAGGAACTACTGGTTTGGATTGAAAAAATATTTTTTTTGTTACATAGTTAATTTATTGAGGAACGCTATAGGCTGTATTACATCACGCTACAACTGATAGCATCGAAGCAGTAACCATAAACGCGAGTGAGCGCAAGGCCGCTAATAACGGGTACGTCGAAATCAGGCAGTGTATGTATAAACTAAGGCACAGACAGTAAATTCTTTCAGGTGTAAAGCAATGAGAAATATTTTATGTAAATCTTTATAAAAATCTGCGAGCAAATCTCATAAGTGTATGTCTTGTCTTCCAGAAAATACTGACTTAAAAAAGAATTGCAATTTCGTTTATTAGGATGACATATTTATTTTGCTTTGCTGAGATTTGATAGCCGGAACCAGAGGCGAAACTATGCAATCTGAGGCCCGTGGAAAATTCTTTGTATGGGGCCTCCCAGTAAAAATCGTCACGTTATAACTTAATTTTAATTAACCACTTAAATAGTTACCCAAAACTATCGATAACTTTGTGTGCATTTTAGTTAAATATCTGATAAGTTTTATTTTTAAGAGCGTAGGTTTATACATATTAATAATGAAATAACAAATTAATTTAGCGTGCGTTGCAAGAACCGTTTGAGTTACACGAACAATGAAAATGTTTATCTTGATCAAGGGTCTTTCTAACTCTATCTGCAACGCCTTCATGGCGAAATCGCAACACTAGTTTTGATAAATTTTGGTATAAAGATAGATAGGATAGAAGAAAAAAGCTACTCGGAACACCAGCTGGTTAAATATACGTTCTCAAATTATCAAAAAAACAATATAGGAAACAGAAATTTCGTAACTCATCAATATATTTTCAACACAATGTAAGGAAAAAAATTCGAAAGTTCACATATTATTTACGGCTTTTTATAATAAAACCTTAAAGGTAAGACCTACGTGGTGTATCAAATTTTAACAAGAATATGGCAAGAAAAAAATATCCCAGTCACATATTCTTAAACGACAAAACGATTTCATACTCGCCACGTTACTCCGGACAATAAATGGTCACACAACTAACACCTGATAATCAATTAGCCGCAAAAGTTTACACCAGAACCAGACAAAATAACGTTTACCGGAAAAACAAGCGAAAATCGACCTTAAACATGGCAACATTCGCTTTTTTTCTTTTCGTTAAACGCATAACTCTTGACGAAATTTTCTAAGAAAACGTTCAGTTTAAATCCGATTCATTAACAGCGAGCGTAGCATATTAGGCATTTCTGTATTGTCAAAATACATCGTTGTTATTTCAAAAAGTTGGCAACGACCTTATTTCGAAATAAAGAAGGTTGTATTTCAAATAAAACGTACTCTTAAGTTGCGCCCACTGCGTTACAAATCGCGCCAAAATATTGACATTCAATTTGACAGCTCGGAACAATGTTTTTTTTTTTTAAATGTCACCTGGGCATAGACAATGTAATGTTTATACCGTTGTAAATTGGCTTTAAGTAAAGTCGGGTTTTGTTCTTTTGTTTGTTTGTCCGTTTTCATTGCTTTGTTAGTGTCTACCGGTTTACGCGAGTTATTTTAAAACGTACAATTTCGTTCATAGATCAATTATATTAATTGCTGTTCGCGTGGAAGAAGGCGGGAAATGTTTTTTTTTATTGATAATTGGAGGACAAATTAATATAATTATACCGCCAGTAAGTGGTAACTTTACATTTCTTAAATTGTTTTTTTTTATTGTAAAAAAGGTATGTTTCGTATTAACTAGAAAAACTACTTATTTACACTTCGAAAAGTAATAAAAAATATTATGTTATATAACCTTACCTATGTGTACGATGTTATAATGACACCTTACATAGATCGATGTACAGTCTTTGGTGACAAAAATCACGAATTTTCGATTTAATTTTACATTATAAAAATGGTACAGCTCAATCATTAAATCGATAAGTTTTTATCTAACTCTTGTGTGGTTAGAAATACGCCATATTTCTCTGCTAAATGAGTTAAGTAAAGAATATAGACTAGTTGTCAACGGTACTATAACTGCATCTATGATAAAAGGTCATGGATGGCGTACAAAATGCCGACCATTTTGGACAGCTTTGCAATTAGCAACTGAGTGTCTTTGGACTAACAAGTCTAGTGACGAAAGCCTAAACCATTGGGGTTACAAACTTAATATAGCAGACGATATCTTTATTTATTAAAAGCAATCATTGAAAAAGGATTTTTGGAAAATACAACCCTAAGTGTAAAATAACCTATGTAGGGTGATCAAAGTAGAAAATATATAGTTTCCTTATTTATATTATAAATGCAAAAGTATCTCTGTCTGTGTGTTATGTAATCACGAATTACGTTTGCGACAGACAGAGAATTGAAAAAAAAATGAAATGATTTTAAATTTACTTTAATTAAATATTTAATACAAATTGATTCCACATCGAAGTGGGAATACGGAATGCTCATTCTTACAAAAATCACTATTAAAAATAACTTGCGAAAAAATACGTCATTGCTGCATCGACAATTTAAAAATATAAATTAAAGGGAATGCAACGTTCGATCTTAATAGTCATATGCAATTCACGCCCAAACCACTGAACCAATTTAAATAAAATTTGGTACAGACATAGTCTAGACATAGGTCTAGAGCCTAAGAAAAGATATAGACTACTTTTTAATACGAAAATAGGGCTGCAAGGGATTGAAATAGGGGTAGAATAAGAATAAAGAAGTAACAAATGCTCCCGCGTAGACAAAACGCGGGAACTATCTAGTAATTAAAAGAAGAGGCCTTTGCATAGCTGTGGGGCGTTAAAAGGCTGTTAATGTACTGTAAATAACAGCTTTACTAATATAATTATCATTATTATATACCACGATAAGTAGAAATAAAAAAATATAATAAAACATACCATATCTCGCTATTATATATAATTTATTTCTCAATTCCACGCTCAAAACCGTTTAATGTAACACGTTATTTGAGAGTTATTTATAAGTTCATATATATAATACATGACGCGACTTTACTTCGAAACGTTAAAAAGAGTTGGAAATGTTTTACATAAACGTTTAATTCGAAAAAGTAGCTTTTATATTTTAACCTTTTCAATGCAATTCTTGTTTTGAGTATTGCTCCTTTTAAGACGTTAGATTTTTTTATTTTATTAGAATTTTTTTTATTTTGAGTATATAATGTATACAAGAACAGTTCCGTTTATAGTCGGTTATAGTTTTTTATTAAAAAAATTATAATATAAACTATTGAAAAATATCGTTAACGAAAAATATTTTTTAACGTAACCGACGAGATTATTACATTTTTATGTAGATATAGATAAAAATAATAAGTTGAAGAATGTACAGATGTTTTTAATGGCTTCGCGAATAGAGTGTCATTAATACGGAATTCAACTTGACTCTATTTAAGTTATTTTTATGTACTTCAACGATTAAATTGGAAAAATTGATAATTTACGGTGATAATATTCTAAATATTAATGTAAGTTACAAATTAAGCGTTACATAAATTATCGTGACCTTTTAACTAGGATGAACCCATTTATCCGCCCTAAAGTATCCACCCTGAAAGGGTAAATCGGATTCGCGTATCCTTTTAACCACCCGCGCCAGTGTGGATTTTGTATATTTATTTTCTTTGATTATCGTTCTCGACTATGTATATAATAATACGATTAATTTTTTTTTTAATTAGTGTAATATTGATTTTTGTTTAAGCTCGTTACTAAAGAAATGGTTTAATATGTTTAAAATTATTATTAAGTATATAAAATATATTAAATACCTCACTATACCCTAGTGTGGAAAATCGGAAGAGCAATCAGAATTAAATTCCGTTTATCCTCCCCGGCGGCGGTGGATAAACAAACACGCGATTCCGATTATCCACCTTAAGGTGAATATTTTGGAGTAGATAAACAGAATCATTATTTAATTATATAGATGTCGCTAAGCGTCCTGGGGCAAAGTGCCAGCTCTTTACCTATATTATTTCCTATGTGAACTTAGTAGCAGAAAAAGCGCTCTTTAAAAATAAAGAAAATAAATTAAGTAGAATATAATAAATTTAAATTATTTTTAAAAATCTCTAACATCCTCAATTTTGCCACCCTGGCAGTGCCCCCTAGAGCCCTTATAGCAAATTCAGCGCTGGTTGAAGACATATTGTATGATTCCGCCGTTTACACGCGGGCGATGATAAGCAATTCTATGTCAAGCCACACGGGCTTCATTTTAAGGAAATGGCGTCCAAAGATGTTAAACCTACTCTTAATAAATTAATTTGAAAAATTATATATCCATCTGTTCTTTTCTATATTAATAAAATGTATAACTAATTTAAAGCAAATTGATAAAATAAAAAGTATTATTTAGTAATATTTCAAATATATGAGATTATTGGATATAGCAAAATATGGAACAGACTTCAATATTCGAAATATTAAATTAAGATACATTTTTTTGTACATATGTAGTTGCGATGACATGATTTTATTTGAATTATGTTAAATACGTAACCCATTATCAGAATACATCAATATATCAGAATTTGACGATTTTTAGCATCCATATACCTAAAAGCGAAAGGTTACTCACTCACGAAATCTCAGAAACTACAAATGCTTGGATGTTTAAATGTTGCACGGGGGTTCTCAACCACTAGGACGTAGGTGCTCACTAAGTTTGGAATTTTTGTTAAAATTCGACGGGTTGGAAGTTTGTATTAAACTTCTATGTTAAAGCTACATAATAACGGCTAACAAAATTCAATCTAAATGTACCCATCGTAAAACTTTTAAAAAGAGTAACTATCGAGTTTCTTGCCGGTTCTTCTCGGTAGAACCTACATTCCGAACCGGTGGTAAATTAATTAATTAATTAGTGTTTAGTTTTCTTTTGTTTTTGTATTGACAATTCAAAAGTGCTTGTAAAAGCCTACTTGAATAAAGCATATATTGATTTTGATTTTATATATAACTCAAAGGACTGACTGACATAGTGATCTATCAACGCGCAGCCCAAACCACTGGACGGATCGGGCTGAAATTTGGCATGCAGGTAGATGTTATGACGTACGCATCCGCTAAGAAAGGATTTTGATTAATACTACCCCCAAGGAGATAAAATAGGAGATGAAAATTTGTATGAAACTTGTCAGTTTTAAACCGATCAGGCTGAGACTTGGCATACATAAAGCTACTATGACGTAGACATCACAGACAAAGTCGCGAGCACCAGCTAGTCTATACTAACATTATGAAGAGGTAAAATTTCTTTCTAAGTTTGTATATAGGAGAAACTACTGATCCGATTTGAAAAATTATTTATGCGTCGGATAGCCCATTTAGGTTATAGGCTATATTACATCACGCTACGCATCATAGAAGCAAAGCAGTGACCATAAATACAAGTGGAACCGCGAGGAGCAGCTCGTCTTAAATAATTAAAATTCCGTAGCGTTAGTAAATTTAACATTTGTTAAATAAAACTGAACGCCATCTTCACTATATTTATATTTTTAATGATTGTTCCTACGGTTAGTACTATTTCAGTTTTAAACAATTTCCGCGTTACTACAAAAAACATACGTTAAACGAGTGTCTATAATCCTGTACTAAAAATCCGTGTCTAAAGACAATTTCGTTTTTAACATATCGCTGCTTTTGAATATCGATGCAACTAAAAATGATGAATTTTAGGGAATGGGGTTTTTGAATTTCTTTATTAATGTGTTGGTGCATAGCTGCGAAATGTAAACGATCCGTTGATGTTATAACTTTATTGATTTAAAGTAAAATCATCATCGCAACTCTGTTAATGATAAAACATTAAAGATTTATGGTCTTTTGACATACTTAGTTCTATTTGTTAGAAATTTGAATTTTTACAATATTCTTGCAAACGATGTATATGACGTGATGAATATGACGTGTGATATTTTATTTCTTTATAATTCTACACGCAGTGTAGCAATTTCGACATTTTAAACAATGTTTAATGTTTAAACACTGTTTAGCTAGACACGTGTTGAACATGGTTTTATTTCATCTTTTGTAGTAAATAAAGCACTTATGTTTAGACGAAAAGATTTAACCCTTAATAGTCTGATTTACGAAAGTATTTTATTTTTAAAAATTACTTTATTTGCTTGAAGGTTTAGATGAAAGGAAAAATGGTTAATAATCACAATTTTTTTTACATATTTATTTAGAAAAAAAAAAAACAGATAAAATTTTGGTACTTCAGGCTTGAAGGTCATAAAGAAATCAGATATACCTAGGCATGAAATGGACGCTGATAAGCAATACTGTGTCAAGCCACAGGGACTTCATTTTGAGAAAAAGGCGTCTAAAGATGTCAAACCTATTCTTAACAAATTTGTTTGAAGATGCATATTTCCATCTTTTATATTTTGTTAAAAGGTAAAATTAATTAAAAGCAGATTGATATATTTAATATATTATCTAATAACAAGTTTTTTCAAATATTTGAGATTAGCGTATAAATTGCAAAATATGGTGCGCAATTGAAAATCGAAGTAATAATTTAAGAAATTTTTTTCGAGCTTATTTAGTTTATATGACTTGAAATGTTTTTGAATAGTGTTAAATATGTGACGGAGTATCTACAAATTTATATGAATAATGTTAAATAGATGATATCAAAATACATCAATATCTCCTAATTTCACTTTTTGTGGGTTAACACATTATTGCTTATCAGCATCCTAATGCGAAACATTAGTTGTTTTTTATTACCGCATAACGACACTGTTTATAGGACCAAGAGGTAAGTTTTCTACAATTATTAAATTTACACAGTAAAATACGTACAGCCAAAATATAAAAAAAACTACTAGTAATAATAATAAACGTGAACATTCGGTTTAAAAGATTGGTAACGAAATTGAAACTCTAGACAATTAAGGATTAATATATTTTTTAATTGACATTAAAAGAGTTATCGTGTAGACAGTCGCATAGAACGAGTGAACAGAATGATAAAAAATTACATTACAGATAATTAGACGCTGGTAAGTAATACCATGTTAAGCCACACGAACTTCATTTTGAGAAAATGGCGTCTAAAGATGTCAAACTTGTCCTTAAAAAATTAGTTTGAATTTGATATATTTAATATATTATCTAATAAAAAGTTTTTTTTTTTAATTTATGAGATTATTGTATAAATTACAAAATACGGAACGACCTTGAAATTCGAAACAATTTAGAAACTTTTTCCGTACTTATTCAGTTTAGATGTCTTTATTTTTTATTGAATAATGTTAAATAGCTGATGCAGTATCAAAATACATCAATAACTCCGAATTTTACTTTTCGTGGGTTGACACATTATTGCTTATCAGCATTCAATTAATAGAAAATTTAGCGAATAAAAAAACAACATAATTTAAATACCTCAACCTCAAACTACGCATGGTATCGCTAAAACTACCGGGAGCTCGTAAACACTTTAGCCGAAGACTTACGGTACCGTGCGATCCCGTGACGTCCTACTGTAATGATGAATACAGCGCTGGGGTTTAGTTTAGCTCTCGGTTCCAGGTGTCCCACATACCCGCCTGATCTCCCAGGCGGGATGTTCCATGCATTTCCTAGCGACAAAAAAATGGTCGCTAAAACATATGCATTATTTTGATGGTGATATGCAATACTGTGTCAAGCCACACGGACTTCATTTTGAGAAAATGGCGTATAAAGATGTCAAACCTATTCTTAACGCATCTGTTTGAAGAAGTATATATCCACCTTTTCTTTTATTTTTTGATAAAAGGTATAATTAATTAAAAGCAGATAAATATATTTCATTTAATATCTAATAAGAAGTTTTTCAAATATTTGAGATTATTGTATAAATTACAAAATATGGAACGCACTTGAAATTCGAAACAATTAATTAGGAAACTTTTTTCCGTAATTTTTTAGTTTATATGACCTTAATTTTTTTGGATAATATTAGATAGGTGATGGAGTATTGAAATACATCAATATTTCAAAACTTGACTTTTTGTGGGTTGACACATTATTGCTTATCAGCATCCATTTATGGCAGGAATTCAAAATTGACAAAGTTAAATATAAACTTTCATCCACTATTTTATCTCCTTGGGGGTAGAATTAATCGAAATCCTTATGCCTACGTCATAACATCTACCCGCGTGCCAAATTTCAGCCCGATCCGTCCACTGGTTTGGGCTGTGCGTTGATAGATCACTGTGTCAGTCAGTCACCTTTGAGTTTTATACATTTAGATAGTTTCATAAAAACCTGTTTAGTTTCTCACAAACCAACCAGTATTTCTAATAGTACTTAGTAAGATTTTACTGTTATTAATATGATTATTATAATTATTAAAAGATTTTTGTTTCGTATTTTGAAATTTATATTAACATGATCTCAGTTTCCTGCCGCTTCGTCCGATATACTTAAGAATTTGATACCTAACAAATTTTAACCCTTTAGGGGGTGGATTTTTAAAAACCCTTTCGTAGTGCACACTTACGACATTTAAGGAACGTTTGTGGAAATTTCATGTTTCTAGACCCAGCGGTTCCAGCTGCGTTGATCGATCAGTCAGTGAATCCGGTCGGTTTTGATTTTTATTAATATAAAGCTGTTCGTTCGAACGCTTTAAATTCAGAGACTGGACCATTTGGATGTTATAAATAATTATTGCGTTAGATAGTCCGTATATTAAAGAAGTTTATAGGCTTTATTATATCACGCTACGAATAATACCTGGGAAGTATAGAAATACGTACCTATATTGATAATACAATATTATTACAGAAACTCTGTAAACAGAATTCTAAAAGAAAACATTTAATCGAAAAAAAAGGTTTATTTCCAAAACAATCAATAATCATCTAATCTAAGCAATAAAATTAAAACAAAACACGACGCAATAAAAATCGACTCGTAAACCTCGCAATAACCCGAACGTATTTAAACGGTACTAAAAATACCTTTAGGTATAAACGGTCCTGAAATATGGCGGATAATGTAGAACGGTTTAATTACGGACCACACACGCGGTTCATTAAAACTGGATTCGAACACGGGGCTTATAATTTCGCGCTCGCCGGGAGAAAAAAAGAATTATTAAAACATAACATAGGCTTTTCTTATTAATCTGTCAACAACTCAATTTATGGCGGGAAGCCGATGGTGACGCCCTCTGCGACGCGGTTTTCGACCAATCGTTTTATCTCGAGACCCTTCTGGCTTAAACGCAATGAATCGATGTATATCTGTCCCTTTTTAACTCGTTGTTAGCGGTATGCCGTTTGATTTTTTGTTTCGTTCTCTCGTTAACAATAATGGGTGCGGGTCGTGCGGGGTTGAATCGGTTCTTAATTGGTAATTTTTAATTACGTTGACATGTTTTAGATGATTATTTAATTTTTTAAAAGTATTTACGCTATGGAGTATTGTCTTCATTAAATGGATGTCGATATTTAGTACTCTATAAATTTTTTGTTGTTGTAAAAAAAATTGTTGATTAAGTTTTATTTAAAACAGTGTTTTACTATGAATGTATTTTTTGTAATACTAGCATTTGCTAGTGGCTTCATTCGCTTTAATGTGAATTATTTTGTTTGTTGTTTATTTAAAATAATATGCAAATACAGTATCGATTTTTAATTAAGATTCTGAAAATTACATCACATTTCGCAATTTTTTTTTCTTTTTCGTCAATCGTAATTACATGTGTCTTCGTTAAAAAATTGTTTGTTTTTCTTTAATTTTTTACTAGATTAAAATAAATTGAAATTATGCGTTGCCTGTGGATGCGCTGCGTAAGAGCAATGGTGCTCAAATATTTAATTACTGTATAAATAAAAAAAAATCTGAAAATGTTATGGGGCAAGTTATGTCATATGACATTTCCAGCACCAGAGGCGATACATGCGTCGCCAGCTTGACAAGGAATAAGGAATTAAATGGAATAGGAAGTAAGGAATGGAATACACAGTTTACAAATAAGAAATTTAAAGTACGTATTAAAAAGTCCTTAGTAGCGAAAGCATATTATTCTGTTCAAGATTATATAGATGATAAAGATGCTTGGATCTAGTATAAGCTGGATTCACACAGCGTATTTAATATATTTGTAACTCATAAATGTATGTACCTATTGTAAAACTTTTTAAAAGAGTAACTATCGAATTTCCTGCCGGTTCTTTTAGGTAGAATCTACATTCCGGCGGTAAATTAATTAATTAATTAATTAATTAATTAATTTTTGTTTTCTTTTTGTGTCTGTATTGACGATTCAAAAGTGCTTGTGAAAGCCTACTTGAATAAAGCATATTTTGATTTGATTTGATAGAAGAGTTAGGTTACTCCACGCCGATGTTTTGTGTGAGTGTGGTGCTGACGGACGAGCGTATACGAGCTGTAGTCGGACTACAGCTAGGCTCTACCACAATGCGAAATATTCGTAAAGCTTGAATTTATTATTCAATATAGATCTTACTCCTGCTCAGTTTCCTAATTACTATAGTATTTTCTGCCTCTCGCGATTTCAATCGTGTTTGTACTCACTGCTTCGCTGCTATGTCATAGCGTGATGTTATATAGCCTATAATCTTCCATAATAAATGGGCTATCTACGCAAAATGGATTTTTCGAATCGGATCAGTAGTTTCTGAGATTACCTACATACAAACTTATAAACAAATTTTACCTCATTATAATATTATTATATAGAAATTGTACATAGTTAACAACTGACAGATTTTTAAAATATTCTGAAGATTATGAATTTAAATTAAAACAGTTGTCGACTTAAAAATTTTAATGGTCATATTGTTTTGGATTTTGGAAATGGTATAAGGATCAGTTTCTTTACCAGTAGGCTGGAAGGGCGGCGGAATTTAGAGACGGTCAATTTGAAGCCCTTGTTAAGTCTTACAAAAATTCTCATTTCAAAAGAAGAACATCGCGAGGTAACCTGTATCCGTCGGGAGAAATTCTGACACATGTATATCCGGCTCACAGAGGACCAGCGTGGATTAAGCTGATCTTCTCCTTAATAGGAGAAAAGGTATTCAGTAATTGAACATTTGCACGCTCTTACACAACTTGTAGTACTGTACAAAAAAATTATGTGTATATAGTCGCTAGTTGGTTGCTAGGTAACCTCATACAAAGTTTTATATTTTAAACTTTCCCGATTTATACAATTCATATTTAATATAACGAATCTTATCGCGATAACTAATGGTAGTAATACCTTTTTATTGCCCGACGTTTCGACGAAGTCATCGAAACGTCGGGCAATTAAAAAGGTATTACTACCATTAGTTATCGCGTTATATTAAACACTCATACAAAGTGATCAGCATTCTGGGTGCCATAATCCATAATAGTAAAAAATCCTTTATTTCAGCCAATATAGTGTTAGTGACTATGTTCTTAAAAGCTAATATTAGTGGAAATTGATATGACATAATTAATTTATATTTTTAAAATATAAATATACTAGCAGTGCTACGCAATTTCACTCGCGTTAATTTGAGGAAAAATATTATTTAAAAAAATAAAAATAGCCTAAATTTCTCTTTATAACATTAGCTATATGTGAGTGTTCAGAATCGGTCAGACACAAACATTAAAAAATTGTTTTTATGTAAGTTTCGAATATTTAAGTAGGTTTCATATTTTGTAATATGCATTTATAAAAACCTTTTTTTTAAGGGCTAGCGGCTACCTCGGCCAGCATATCAGTCTGGCCATACAAAGAGGTAATGTGCCAGTGTTTTGGGCACCTTGCCTCACTGTGACATCGATAGTTACTTAGGCTTAATATAGTTATTTTTAATTTATCTTTCTTTTTATTTTTAATGGAATTATTTGTTTAAATAAGTATTTTGATTAAAAATACTTTTATGTAAGTCCCGTATATATAACGTTGTCTTAAAAAATAAAAGGTATAATGAATTAAAATCAGTTTGGTATAGTAAAAAAATTATCTAATAAATATAAATAGTTTTTAGTTACAAATGCATGAGATTTATGTATATTACAAAATAAAAAACGCACTTAAATATTCGAAACTTTTTTTTGATTTGAAAAATGCATTGAAACGTTGATTACATGAGACTAACGTTGTCATAGATTTTCGCGATTATTATTCATTGAAATAAAACTATTTTAAACGGATTTAAATCGCGTATATTAACTATTTTTATCATCCCGACGTTTCGAGCACTTTGCAGCGTTCGTGGTCACGGGTAGACTGTCTACTAAATAGTTTTATTCTACGTTTGATATAGTTTTATTTCAATATCGTATATATAGTCTTCATTTCTGTTCTTGACTTATTTAATAACAATACCGCGAACAAAAATCACGAAAATTTGAACATTACTTTTCATTATAATTTTGCATTACAATACATACAGCCGAGCATAGAACGTCCTCCTTTTTCGAAGTCGATTAAAATTTATTCAGTTCAATCTTACGTGTCACATCTCTTAAGTGTGGTCACAAGTTCGCCATATTTGTTTGCCGAATAAAACAAGAACAGAAATATAGACTATAATTTCATATACATACGATTAGTTAAAACTTGTTAACTTAAAAATACAGATACTACAATTTTATTTATTTGTATAGATTATTATAGCATATCTTAAATTACATAATAGCATTGACCAATTGTCCATATTCAATTTAAATATGACAACCGATTTTACAAGAACCTTTTGCGTAAATAAAAAAAAAACAGCTACCAGAGACAACATTACTTTTTAAAAAGCCCAAAACCTTTTCGGAATCGATTTTAAATTTCGAAATCACTCCCATCCGTGCCTTTCCCGCCTTAACGTGTAATTATCGCGGTAAAAAAAACACAGCGGCCATCTTGGCCGGGCGATTGTTTCGGTTTAAAAACTTAATTTTATTCGTCGTTAGCTGTATCGTTTTGGGATATAGTAATCAGAATTAACTAGCTATTTTCTGTGGTTTTCCCTGTCGTGTTAAATATTTTTAGTAAGTATTACAGTTTTGGTAAAATTTTGGTATTATTTTTATTCGTACTGGTTTTTATTTTTTTTAGCAGTATAATGTTGTGTTTTTTTTTTAATTAAGGAATAATAATGTGCAACGCTACACCTATTTGTGTCTAAATAAAAAAAAATATTATGCTTGCACGATTAGATTTTTAGCAAATTATCTGTTTATATAGTACTGACACATAAAATAATAATATCTATTTCAATTTTGTATTTAAAATAACTTTATGAATTAAGAACCAAAACAAAAAACATCTGTTAATAATAAAATAGTTTTAATACATCATTAATTTTATTAATAATGTTTTAGCGTAGCAATAAACTACTTCTAAAAAAAAAAATAAAATTCGAAATTTAAAAATCAATTATATTTTAGACAAAGAAACGCATAACGGGAAACGAAACGTCAGAAATATGTTATTACAAAAAAAAAGTTTTATATAAAAAAAGTTACATATAAAGAACCCAGCGGCCTCTAAAATATAATTTACCTCACAAACAACATATTCAACAAAATTACGAGCCGATTAATACATTTATAATCGCTCCGTCCCTTTCTAACGCACGTAGAAATCTGCTGTCTCGCTCTAATGTCATTTTGAAAATGGAACACTGCGTGAGTGCATGAAATTAGTCCCGCTTTTTCATCTCCAGCCGCGCCCGATTTGAATTTGGAAGCTTTTTATTTTTTATCGAAGGACGTTGAAAGCGACGGCCATGTTGTTGTTTTTTTTTTTAATTATCAATGTTTCGAAGCGGAGATACTTAATGCTGCTGCCTAATTTTTTTTTTTCGGAGAGAAATTTATATTTTTCGGTAGAATGTCATTTGGGTAAATTGCGTCTTCTGATGGGTTAGGTTATATACAGGCTGTTATAAAGTTTAAGTGCCTTATTTATTTTTTTATTGTTATTCGATATTCTATTTAATTTTTAAATATCACCAGTTAATTGTCTTTAATTATATTTATTCTTTATTATATTAGTATAGACTGGCTGTCCTTTACAGTTTCATTCACAGGCCAGGTCAGTAGCCTGGTCTATCCATTTCATACTGTCTGGATTCCGAATTTCACAGAAACGTGACACTATAAAGGTAACACACACTTATAAATCCTCTGTTGAATTTTGATAACGC
Source organism: Hypolimnas misippus (assembly GCA_037950945.1). Classification (NCBI taxonomy): domain Eukaryota; kingdom Metazoa; phylum Arthropoda; class Insecta; order Lepidoptera; family Nymphalidae; genus Hypolimnas; species Hypolimnas misippus. The sequence continues at coordinate 2,296,542 of JBBEEQ010000008.1, read as the reverse complement.
TTTCACGCCTCAATCCCTCAATCAATTATCATGAAACTTTGGATGTATGAAGTCAATGATACAGAGAGCATTTCATTCAGTGAAAAGTTTTATTCTCGAATAATAAAAATATAATTATTAGACGGCCATTGGACATAACAAAATGTATATTAACACGAGCGAAGCTACGGCGATAGCTTGAGTATACTAATATTATAGAGGTAAACTTTATAAGTATATATGTTAGAGGTAATCTCTGAAACTATTGATCCGACGTGAAAAATTCTGTTTGCGTTAGATAGCACGTTCATTGAGGGAGGTTATAGGCTATATTACATCACACTACGACTTACAGGGGCGAATCAGTAACCTTAAACGCGAGTGAAGCTAAATAAGCTGTAATACAAATATTCATTTAATAATTATATATTTTAATTCGCGCTTTATACTATTCATATTTAATATAACTAGTCTTATCGCGATAACTAATGGTAGTAATACCTTTTCATTGCCCGACGTTTCGACGAAGTTGCATTTGTCGTGGTCAGCTCGTAATATAAAATATCCATTAAATAATATTTCGTAACACGCTGTATACTTCGGTTAAATCGTTTTTTCACCTAACGTTAAGATTATTACATTCTGTTTATGTGAACTGACAGATGATCATTTTATTTATTATTAGATATTATCTTTACATAACGTCGGGGTCCAATTTTATATAATTAGTTTTATAAAGATTTCAAAATACATTAAGACTTATAAAAATAAGGATTTATTTTGATATTTATCGTTAACAACTGTAATTATAAAGGTTCGATATGAATATCTTTAAATTAAATTTAAAAAAATATAAAATAATTACTTAAATTTAAAAAAAAAGGAAACCAACTTCAAAAGCAATACACAATATAGTTTACTCGAATGACGTACTTATTCAAGTTATTTTTAATTAAAAACCTAACTACTAAACCGATTTTGATGAAAACTCTTTGTGACCTATCTGAAGAAACATCCTTTTCATGAAAATAATAATTTCAACATCGATTAATAAACAACTGAGTTATAACCTCACAAAGATAAAAAAACACAAACTATAAATAAAGAACCTCCTTTTTAACCGATATGATCCAGAAAGACCGTAATGATTTTCGCGCGTATGTATGTCCGTTCCATTGTGTCCTCCTGTAGCCTAAACGACTTGTGAAAAGTGAAAAGTGCCATATATTCCCGCAGTCTCGTAGCTATGTGACGTCATCAAAATATTAATATGACGGACGAAAACTTCTCGTAGTCTAAACAGTCTGATCGATTTTTATTCAAATTTAGATCAGTTTAAATTCTAAATATTCTTTAATCAAATAGGCTTTTTAACCCAGTATCGAATCGTCAAGTTACAAATAATTATCAGATTATCAAGTAGTTTATAATTTTTGATATGACTTAAATCTTTTTTTGAAGTCGGTTAAATACAAGCATTATAAACAAAATGGCCGGTAAAATAAATAGAAGTTACGTAGATTCATTTCCACCAAAGCTGCGTGCGTTACATTAGCCGCCATTGTGATACCACCTGGCCTCTCCCAGGGTGGGGTGACCAGGAAATATGAAGATTATTAACAGGAAAAAAATATATATAGTATAAGTTATTTTGAATTGTCTATTTCTTTAATAAATAATGGGTTTAACATATGAACCATCATACCCTATTTTAACGCCCTTAAATTTTATATTCGTAACAAAACGTCGTCGAAATTGATTTAGCCGTTTAAGTATGAAAACGTGACAAACAAAGAGACAGACAAGAAAGTAATTCTGGCTAAGTTACTTTCACATATGGACGCTGATAAGCGTACTATGTCAAGCCATATGGATTTCATTTTGAGAAAATGGCGTCTAATGATGTCAAACCTATTCTTAACAAATCTGTTTCAAAACGTATACATCCCTGTCTTTTCTGTTTTGATAAAAGGTATAATGAATTAAAAGCCGTTAGGTATAATAAAAAGCTTTATCTAATAATAAGTATTTCAAATGTACGAGATTATTGTATATTGTAAAATATGAAACACAAATCAATATTCGAAACAATAAATGAGGAAACTTTTTTATACTTAATAAGTTTAGATGATTTGAAAAATGCTTGAATAATGTTGATGACATGACACTAACGTTGTCATAGATTTTCGCGATTATTATTCATTGAAATAACCTATTTTAACGGATTTAAATCGCGTATATTAACTATTTTTATCATCCCGACGTTTCGAGTACTTTACAGCGTTCGTGGTCACGGGTAGACGAAAAATAATTTTATTACACTATCTGAATACATCAAATATCTCTGAATTTAACTTTTTGTGGGATGACACATTATTGCTTATCAGCATCTATCTATAATATTAGCGAGTATCTATTATCGCATCTATCTATTGAAGTATTTTACGGTATAACTTCAGAAATATTGGAAATTCTCAGCTTTTATCTAATATTATATACACGTATTATATACCAACTGTCCCGTGCAGTTTCTTTCGCGTATATAGATACCTGCTTATTTAGGAACATTTGATATGACGTCATAACGTGATTGTCTTTGGAACGTAACAGCTGAGTTCTGAATTGTTTATAAACAGACACGTTGGCGCAGTGGTCACTGCAACTGACTTAAGCGCTAACGGTCGCGGGTTCGATCCCCGCTCACGGCAAATGTCTGTATTGGCCACACGGATGTTTGTCGTGGTTTGGGTGTTTGTGTTAGTGTTGTGAGTGTTTCCCGTACCCCGACACAAGGTCACAAGATCTTAATGGGGGCCGTTAAGTGTGATGTCGTTTAAAAAAACGAAAAAAAAAAATCATCTCGGTGAAGGAAATAATCGTGAGGAAACCTGCATGTATGGATTAAGCTCTTAACTTTCTCCCTAATAGGAAAAGAGGACTTTGACCAGCAGTGGGACATTTACAGGCTAAATAAAAATATAAATAAGGTAAATAATACGTAATAATTATATATTTTAAGTTTTATTTATAACATAATATATATATAACGAAACGTTTTTAAATAATGTATATAACCTTCTTGTATTTTAAACCTTTTGACATAGAACAGAAATATTATGTGACTATCGCTTTTCTATCTCAAGAAATGTTTATTATAATTTTATCTTCGAATTAACATTAAACATATACTATTACCATATAAAGTAAATAACAGGAGGCGTGGACAAACCAACAACCACAATACGCTTGTGGTTAAATTAATTCTACTACAATTTGTAAAACAAATATATTTTGTGCTCCAACTGTCTCTCGCGGCTTGGATGCTGATAAGCAATAATGTGCCAACCCACAAAAAGTCGAATTCGGAGATATTGACGTATTTTGATACTGTATCACCTATTTAGCATTATTTTGAAAAAATGAAGTCATATAAACTTATCAAGTACGGAATAAAAGTTTCTTAATTAATTGTTTCGAATTTCAATTTCCGTATTTTGCTATTTATACAATAATCTTAAACATTTGAAAAACTTTTTTTATTATGTAATATATTACATATATCAATCTGATTTTAATTCATTATAACCTTTATCAAAAAATAAAAGAAAAAAATAGGTATATACTTCTTAAACCAATTTATTAAGAGTACGTATGTTATCTTTAGACGCCATTTTCCCAAAACGAAGTCCGTGTGGCTTGACATAGTATTGCTTATCAGCGTCCATTTATGGTTACTAGCTCGCTCGTATGAGTCGGAGCACGATGTTATATAGCCTATAGTCTTCCTCAATAAATAAAATATCTAACGCAAAAATACTTTTTTTCAATTTGAATCACTAGTTCCTGAGATTAGCGCGTCCAAACAAACAAACTCTTCAGGTTTATAATATTGGCATAGATTACAATAAAAAATATATAAAAAAATCTCTAGTGCCCTAAATCTTTATGGCAAATCCATCGCTATATTTCTTCTATAATATTAACCTACTAGCTTCCGCCCGCGACTTCGTCCGCGTGGAATAGTTACTTTGGGCTAATAATGTATTATTTTAGAACAAATTTGGTTAGCATAAAAAAAGGTTACAGTGAGCTAATCTTAAAAGATAGACATATGTTGTCACTGACTTTTTCTAGAACGTTTAAAGGGGAACAATTCTGTCATACATGATTTTTGCGAAACTTTAACCGTTTACGCAGCGCACGCAGCGTCAGCTCTCTCAATAGGAAAATGTCCCCCGATTTTGAAACATTCTTCGTTGGTGCTCCGCTCCTTTTGGTTTTAGCGTGATAATATGTACATAGCCTTCCTCGATGAATGGGCTATCTAACCTGAAATAATTTTTCAAATCGGACCAGTAGTTCCTGAGATTACCGCGTTCAAGCAAACAATTAAACAAACAAACAAATTCTTCAGCTTTATAATATTGATATAGATTAGTTTACCTTTTCCCATACCATAATTCTCAATAAATCTTGTCATACAAAATGTATAACCTATTTAGATTCTAGATTAGAATCGTAATTAAAACAATGTTGCAATGTTTGAGTGCAAATGTATGAGTCGCAGCGTGTGTTAATATAGCTTATAACCTTCCTAAATAAATAGGCTTACCTACGTTAAGAGAAGTTTTCAAATCGGTCTTTTTCAAGGCGTAGTTTCGGAAATTATTCAATGCAAACTTAGCAATCAAATTGTTGCTCTTTATAATATTAGTGGAGATTATTTGTTTAACGTCACAATGATATAAGGCAATACGTTATTATGTATATAGTATATAGAAAAAAAAAAAACGTAGAAACGTAGAACAGATTATAAAGAAAATTGTCGTTGTGCGATCGCGGGTCATTCGCTGTTATAAAAGAGTTTCTTTGTTTATCTGTGAGGATCCTTATTAGATCCTAATAAATTATATACCGAAATATTCCTCGAAAAACAATAAAATTCAAATATTTCTAAACCCATTTCAATCGGATCGGAATTTTTTGAGAAAATCATAAAAAAAAAACATTGAAATCGGTTAAAACGGTTCAAATGTGCTTTTAAAAGCTTATTTAAATGAAGTATATTTTAATTTTGATTTACGATTTTATGGTCACCCTACACGGAACCCTAAATCGGACCAATCATCATATTTCATGAGCGGGCGAATATTTTTCTTAATCTATTTTAGGTGCTCCCCATTATATAACTTATAGCATATATTTATTTAGGCGTCGGTGTGTTTGTGATTTTGTTAGTATGGAAAAGGAAATTATTAATAATTTCGGAATAAATAGACGCCTATAAGCAATACCGTGTCAAGCCACACGGACTTCATTTTGAGAAAATGGCGTCTAAAGATGTCAAACCTATTCTTGATAATTTTTGTTTGAAGAAGTATATATCTATCTTTTCTTTTATATTTTGATAAAAGGCATAATGAATTTAAAGCAAATTGGTATACTAAAACGTTTTATCTAATAATAAGTTTTTTTGATACGTGAGATTATTTTATATTGTAAAATATGGAGCACACATCAATATGCGAAACATTAAATTAAAGAACTTTCTTTCGTACTTATTTAGTTGAACTGACTTCATATATTTTTAATTATATGGCGCATTATTAGAATACATTAATATTTGACTTTTTGTGGGTTGACACACTATTGCCTATCAACGTACTAAGTTACATATGTCACGTTCATAGAGAGGGAGAATATACTTTATTGTACAACGCTTTCAATAAATTTTACAATTAAACTTAACACTAAACATTACTGCTTACCTACAAAAGATGAAATAAAACCACGTTCAACACTTGTCTAGCTAAACTGTCCTTAGAAGCGGTCCTTAGTACGAATTTTTGTATACACGCGTTAAACGTATGTTTAAATCTTTTGTAGTAAGTCAGTTAATGTACAAAATGACGATTTTTTTTTAAATAGCAATTTTTATCAGACAACGTTTGACTTATGGAGAATTTGAGAAGAAAACGTAAGATACGTTTTCTTTACCTTATAGTGCCTTATTAAATATATAAATATAAAAATATTCATACTATTTTACGTTAAATATCTGTACTCATTTCCAACTTTGACAAGCTCGTCAATTTGTCTCTCATACTCTAGGCATCGCTAAATGGTTGCTAGGCAACGTCGTCCAATATGGCCGCCATTCTCGGTGCCAAAATTCTTGAGCTCATAACACATATATATATACGGTCATAGTTATGTTTATACTATTTAACGTTATCTCAGACTTTCATAAAGATACATAAGTTGTTTCTCATTGCTTTACACCTGAAAGAATTTACTGTCGGTACCTTATTTTTGACAAACACAGCTTTCGTTAAGTAACATAGGTAATTATTACCAAAATAAAAAATCGAAATATTTTTATTCAAATTTAGTACTATTTTTATATAACAAATTTTATGATCACCTTACAATTAGAATGATTCGTATGGCTTTTAATATTATTAGCCTGTAAATGTCCTACTGCTTAGCCTCCTCGGCTGTGATGGAGAAAGCTAAGAGTTTAACCCACCACGCCGCTCCACTTCGGGGCTGATATACATGTGTCATTTTTCCCGGCACTGCATGTGCCATGGTTTCCTTGAGATGATTTCCTCCACCGAGGTCGAGATAAATTTAGTATAAAAGCACTTAAAAATACAGTGATGCTAGCCGGGGCTTGAGCCGCGATCATCGGTTGAGATCGACGTGTTCTAACCACTATTCCATCTCGGCTCTATATATGTACATATTATATTAACGTATCAACAGTAAACTGACACAATCGACATACATATGAAATCGCGGGTATGAAGTAGCTATCCACAGTAATAAATACAATTTTATTGTCTATTTGTAATTTCAAATTAACAGCTTTTCACTAAATGCATCTGAAAGTGTTTAAGTATACGGTATTTACATAAAAAAAAAACAATTTTTAAAATTTTTGTTTGTCGCTGTCTGTTTGAAACGGATGGATCGATTTTGACGGGACTTTCACTCGCAAATAGCTTATGTTATAAGGAGTAACTCAGGCTCTTTTTTTAATTTTATTTTTTTTAATTTTTCGCTAAGTCGCCGGCACCAGCTAGTAATTATATAAATATATACTTACAAGGTGTAAACTGGACATGTGTTGGATGCTTTACGTGACTAAACGTAAGCAGAATCGACATTTAAAAGTAGAAATGAACAAAACTTTTTTAAATTCTTTTTCACAAATGGCATAAATACTGTTACATTTCTCTGTTAAAACTCTTAACTGCGGTCAAAATTTCTTTTAACTGTAACATAGATATCGATGAAGTTTACAATATATGTAAATAAAACGAATACATTTCACAAAATGACCATAATCACGTAACGTCAATAATATTATTACTAAATTCTATTTCAATATATATAATTCTCTCCGTCGATTGTTCGTTCGGACAGAGGCTATTAGCCTTAACATTTCACGTCACACCATGGTTCATAATGGCGATTGTGGGGTGGCTCTAAATTATGGAGAAAACAACTTTTGCTCGCGACTGCGTTGTTGATTTTGTTTTAAAATAATACGTATATATACGTATTATTTTATATATAAGGATATACTCCGTATCCAGTATAATAATGCCTTCAGGGTGCTGATAGGGTTGCCCCGCTACTGTAGCGCATCAGAGATGTTCGCGGCAGCGTGGATTGATTGCTTTTATGCTACAATGCGTAAAAGATGCGCATCCCTGTTGTACAGATTGCGGTGGTACCAACAGCATCATGAAGGTTTCTAGCAGGTTAGACTGTAGGTATGTGAGTCATTGCTCACTAGCATAAAAATGATAGTTTTGTTATTTAAATTAAAGTTACTAACGTAGAAAATAAGAATTATGTATTACTAACAAATGAGTCACAGTTACTTGAATAAAAAGTTATTATTATTATTAAAATATATATAGGGTGCTGTCTAATTGTCACATAATGATGTTTAGTAACTATTGAGACCCTCCACCATACGTGGTGAGGTTCTGTACAACCCCTCCCCATTTAAGGTCACGTGTATTTTCTTATACATACAACCTGATTAGGAATATTTAAAAAAATGCTTATCTTTAGAAGCAGGTATAATCGCATAGAATTCTGAAAAAGTATGCAACCGTATATAGTTTACAAAAGTTTCGAAGATACATGTGATGTCTCAGAAAAGCCCTGTTTCCCTTGTCATATTTGGTTATTTTTTTCCAGATCGGGGATTCTCCCCCTTTGGATCACAGGATTAATGGACAGCCCCATCGCTATACCTTAAGTATATATGCATATAATTTTACCATTTAAAATAATGTACTTTTCAAATGGTATCATAATTTTAAAAATATTTATAACGATCTCGGTGTGTACTTTGCACACACAAAATTCATATCGAAGTATTAGAAAGTATATTAAAGTTATAGAGAATTACAACTTCTTAAATACTATATCAAGATTTGATTGATTAAATTTAAAAGAATACTTCTTTAAAACTAAGGGCAATTAATTTTCATTAAACATCGTTTTTCGAGAAACGAAATACTTATTCGTAAATTATAACTGTACATAAAGCCTACCTAAAAGTGTCCATTCATGGGTTAACTTTTAGGGTTGTCAGTAATAAAAAATAAAATATTATTAAACAGAATATAAATTAGCTAAATTTTTATGTATTTCACAATGATATTATATAACTTATGTTATAAGCTTATGGATTTTGGCACTTCGATTCTCGACTACTTTGGACGACGTTACCTAGCAACTATCGACGAGTATGGCAGGTGAGATGAGTGAATTAGTCAAAGTTGGAAATGGCTAAAGATGTTTAACGTTAAATAGTATTAACGTAACATATCTATATTTTTAGAAGGTCGTTTAAGGTATCTTTAATATTGTTCAGTTAATTTTTTTTTACTGTAGTCAATTTTCTTTTATGTAATATTTTTCATACAAGTATGACGTCTTAACCACCATAACAGTCAAAGTTGTGAAATTGCCGCTCGAATGATTGAACTAAATCATTTTTTTTTAATATTCGAAAATTCGTGATTATCGTTTCAAGTATTGTTACTAAATGAGACAAAGAAAGGAAAACGTACTATATTTGGATGCTGATAAGCAATAATGTGTCAACCCACAAAAAGTCAAATTCGGAGATATTGGTGTATTTTGATACTGCGTCACCTATTTAACATTGATAAAAAAAATTGAAGTCATATATACTACATAAGTACGGAAAAAAGTTTCTTAATTAATTGGTTCGAATTTCAAGTGCGTTCCATATTTTGCAATTTATACAATAACCTCAAATATACGAAAAACTTTTTATTAGATAATACATTTAATATATTAGTCTGCATTATTAGTCTATTAAAATGGGTTTGACATCTTTAGACGCCATTTTCTCAAAATGAAGTCCGTGTGGCTTGACACAGTATTGCATATCAGCGTCCATTTGTAATATATCCTCATTAACAGATTTTAATAAAACACGGAACAGTAATCTATACTAATATTATAAAGCTGAAGAGTTTGTTTGTTTGATTGTTTGCTTGAACGCGCTAATCTCAGGAACTACTGGTTTTACGAAAATAGGTACTCGAAGATCTTGACAATTCTGACAACTACGGAACCCTACATTGTGCGTGGCCCGACACGCACTTGGCTGATTTATTTTGTATTAATTTAAGATATAGATTAACGTATGTTGAAATGAGTTTAATGGATTTCTAAAATCTATTTTAGCTGTCAAATGTAACGTGTATCTTAAAGTCTTTAATAACTAAAGCATATTATTCTGTACAAGATTATATAGATTATAATAATACTTGGATTTAGTTTAGCTGGATTTCATACTGGATGTTTAATATATACATTTGTAATTTTTGCACTTGTTAACACAATTTTAAAAGAGTATCGAGTTTCTTGCCGGTTCTTATTGGTAGAATCTACATTCGGAACCTGTGGTAGCTTTTGCTTAATTTAAGTACTTTTTCTTTGTTTTGACGATTCAAAAGTGCTTTTTTATTTTGATTTTGATAATGAATATGTTTTTTTTATGATTTTACTCGCTGTTAAACTATTTAGACAATATTTTAAACGCTGTTTAGTTAGACACGTGTTGAACATGGTTTTATGGAGTCTTTTGTAGTTTGGCAGAATTTTACTAAATCGCCCCAATGTTGTTTCAATAGCTATTAAATTTTAGCCCCACCAGCGCCCGGGGCAGAATAAATAGGGCGTGCCCTCGCGCCGTGGGTGCGTGAGATGAGGGTTTCACGCCTCCGTTTTTAATCGGACCAAAGGAGGATGACAGCCGGGATGGCCTCGAACTGCCGTACGCACCAGCGAGGGGTGCGGGGAAGGCAAGACCACACTTTGCCCTCCTACGACGAGCTTCGCCAGCCACAAGCGTCGGATATTTCCGTGTTAAGGAAGGCCATCGCAAAGGTTTTAGTGGGTACAAATCGCCACATAACCCGATCTCCGCCCCCAGATATCGGGTATCTTTTCGAAGATTTCCCCTGCGAAAACAAAAAAAGTTGAAGTAAAACTATTTTAAACGGATTTCAATTGTAGACAGTCTACCCCGTGACCACGAACGCTGTAAAGTGCTCGAAGCGTGATATAAATAGTTTATATACGCGATTAAAATCCGTTTAAAATAATTTTATTTCAATGAATTCGCGAAAATCTAAGACAACAAAAAAAGTTATTTAATTTTGTAATAAAATGAACACCTTTAAAAAGAATTGTCCAAGCAATAACCAACCATGACATTTTCCGTGTTTACACAGAACCGTAATGGCCGCCACGCCCGCGGGAAAAGTGACATCTGTCAGGAATGGCGGGAAATTGATTGCGTTCGAAAACAGATTATTATGACTAATGTTGTTTGATTTTGTGTCTTTTATTCTTTATCTGTGACATTTAATTTTGAGTAAATATGTTATTAAATAATACTTCACCTATTCTAATATTATACAGATAATTAGTTCATAACTTTGTATGTAGATATTTCTGAAAGTACTGATCTGATTTGAAAAAATCTTTTTGCGTTGGATAGCCCGCTTATTGAAAAACATTTAGGCTATATTACATCGCGCTACGACTTATAAGAGTAAAACAGTAACCATAAATTTGAGTGAAACCACCAGTGGCAGCCAATATGTATATTTCAATTCACAATAATTATAGTTATTTTATTTGTATTCTTATCTTATTTTATAATTTCACATTTATTTCAATTTAATAATCGCGATCAAAACTATTAATACACTAAAATTTTCAGCCTTGTTCGTCTGTATCGACATTTAAACTTGAATTTGATTAGGTTTCGTATTTAGCAGACTAATACGTCGTACTTCTGAGATGTGAAATTATCGATCGAATGATTGAACCGAATCATCTATATATGTATGTATAAATCAAAACTGTTTGGCTGACATATTCACTGACTGATCAACGCAGAGCGTGAAATTTTACACAAAGTTTTCTTATCGTAATTATCGACTATCGCTGGTTAGCAAGAATATTGTAGTAATTCAAAATTCTAACAAATAGAACTAAGTATGTCAAAAGACCATAAATCTTTGATGTTTTATCATTAACAGAGTTGCGATGATGATTTTACTTTAAATCAATAAAGTTATAACATCAACGGATCGTTTAAATTTCGCAGCTATGCACCAACACATTAATAAAGAAATTTAAAAACCCCATTCCCTGAAATTCATCATTTTTAGTTGCATCGATATTCTTGAAACGCAGCGATGTGTACTGTTTATTATATAAAAGCGGAATTATCGTAAAAAACGTTTGTGTGTTAGAGGTATTATAATATTAAAGATTTCATAGATATTGACACGCCTTGGGAATAATGCGATCGCTTCCAGGCTGTTTCGTATTGTAACCAATCTTGACGTTGTTAAAAATTAAGAAAAAAAAAGTCCCGCTGAGTTTCTTTCGCGGTTTCTTCTCAAGCCTGAGGTTATACTTTTCCGAAATCGCGGTAGATTCATTTTCTTGGCGTTCAAAAAGAAAATGTAAAATACTGTTTTGAATAAAAATACTTTGGTTTTTTTTGCATTACATTCATTACGCGAGGGGTGTCACGAGTAAAATGTAGTAACTTTTAAAAAATTCACTTTTCTTTTACAGAAATAAAAGTCAATTGAACATCTAATGTATACAACATCCGGTGAACCCCGACCCCGTCTCAGCGGAAGTGTTAATACGGGGATATTTTGACACTTACACTTATGTTAATAACAAAATGTCTGTGTGTTTTTAATTATCATTTATGTGTACGCGCGTTACGGTTCTCGAATTCGATACGAATAAAAATTATACATACTTTTTTTTATTTGGTAGTTTTTATTATTAAGAGTTAAGTTTTTTCGTTTCTTGATAACTTATTTTAATTTAACATTGATTCGTTTTGTCGCGATTTAATTAGTTGTTAAGTCATTATATTTATATTAGAGATTGTCAGGTTTTTTTTTTAATTTTCAATTTTAGTTAATTATAAAATATGAAAGGTGATATGGATGCTGATAAGCAATACTGTGTCAAGCCACACGGACTTCGTTTTGAGAAAATGGCGTCTTAAGATGTCAAACCTATTCTTAATAAATTAGTTTGAAGACGTATATATTCATCTTTTTTTCTATTTTGATAAAATGTGTATTGAAACAAAAGCAGATAGATTTATTTAATATGTTATATAATAATAAGTTTTTAAATATTTGAGATTATTTTATAAATTGCAAAATATGGAAGGCACCTGAAATACGAAACATTGAGTTAAGAAATTTTTTTCCATACTTATTTAGTTTAGATGACTTGAAATTTGTTTGGATAATGTTAAATAGGTGACGTAGTATCAAAATACATCAATATCTTAAAATTTGACTTTTCGTTGAATGTGTTAAACATTATTGCTTATCAGCATCCATATGCCATTTTAATTATAGTCATGAAGGATATTTAAACAAATCTTTTACTTTAGCTGGTGTTATACTTTACATATGTTATAAGCTCATGGATTTTGGCACACAAATTGCTGACCACTTTGGACGACGTTGCGTAGTTGCGAGTGTATCTTTGTGAAAATAAGTCAATTGACGAACTTGTCAAAGTTGTCAATGAATACAGATGTTTCACAAATAGTATGAATATAACACATCTATAGTTATAAAATATGATTACTTAATAAAAAAATAATAACAACAGGTCCTAATAGCTGTAAGTTCTATGTTAAAGTGAACGAAAAATTATCAAATATAATATTTTTTTAAACACCCAATTCATTAATTTCAAAAAAGGTATCGAATGCGGCGACATCAACCGAAGTCAAAGTTTAGATATCTTTTTGAATAAAAGAAAAAGCAAAGCGTGTTCCAAGCTTGCCAACTGAGGGTTCCGCACTGACATTCGTCTGGCGGGTTTTGATTATTTTTTACTTTACTTTAGAGTTTGAGCTATACATATGTACATTTGTGGCCTGTATTTATTATGATGCGTTAAAACTATGGAACAAAACCTGCTATATAATTAAAACCAGCACTGGATTTGCTATATTGTCACTGGGGGCCAATGACCAGGGCGGAAAATTTCTAGGGCGGCAAAATTTGGGGTGTGAGAGACTTTTAAAAAGATTTTTAATCAATATGTATTCTACTCTACTAAACTATTTCTTTATTTTTAAAGAGTACTTTTTCTACTACTAAATTTACATAGATAATGATTTAGGTAAAGGGACGGCATTTTTCACTATGTCCCAAAGTGACACTTAGGGTAAATCCGGTTTTGATTAACACTTAAAAAAGAGAACAAATTCAAAAGCAAAATACACATTACTTGATACCATAGTTATTTCCGTTATTTTGATTTAAACACCAAACTAGTGAATCGATTTTGATATGTTGACGAAAAAGATGCGTGGGCTTAGTATGTGCTGAATTTCGTACAGGATAAATAATCAATTTGTAATCTTAAACTGTGTTGTATTGACAATATTTTAAAAGAGTAACTATCGAGTTTCTTGCCGGTTGTTCTCCGTAGAATCTACGTTCCGAACCGGTGGTGGCTTCATTATTGATGTAATTTTTCTTATGTGCTCGTGAGAGCCTACTTGAATAAAGTATTTTTTGATTTTGATTTTTGAATTTGATTGATAAAAACACCTTTCAGGAACCCTAAGGGTATCCAATCCGGCGACCTCAACCGAAACATCCTAGACAGTGTTATAAAAAAAGTATAAAAAAAGCAACATGGCGTCGCTAACGAGCCGACGGCCGTCACTCCGCTTTCCCGCCTAAATAGCTGTCACCTGTCAATCTTCGCCGCCATTGTTGTGCGTAATTGTTCGGTAATTCTGTTTATTTAGATCGTTCATTGTATCTTGTCATTTTATTACGACTTGATGGAAAGATGAAATGTTTTGACGGATTACATGTACGTAATTATTGCAATATTTTATTTAGCACTAGCTTAAGCTCGCGGCTTCGCTCGCGTTGTAGATTTACGAACAATTTCAAAATTATACAGGGTCTTACTCCTATGACTCAAACAATAAAAGAATGTAGAACATATGGATGCTGATAAGCAATATTGTGTCAACCCACAAAAAGTCGAATTCGGGGATATTGATGTATTCTGATAATGCGTGAATGGAGCATTATTCAATAACTTTTCAAGTCTAAACTAAATACGTAAAAAAGTTTCTTAATTCAATGTTTCGAATATTGAAGTGTGCTTAATTTTGCAATATGCAATAATCTAATATATTTCAAAAACTTATAATTAAATCAAATTATTTATTGTATTATATATAATTCATTATGTTTTTTATCACAATAGAATAGAGAAGACTTCTTCAAACAAATTTATTAAGAATACTTTTGACATGTTTAGATACCATTTTCTCAAAATGAAGTCCGTGTGGCTTGACATAGTATTGCTTATCAGCGTCCATTTTAAAGCTCTACTAACAGTGTAATTGGACGCTGATATGCACTACTGTTTCAAGCCACACAGAGCTCATTTTGAGAAAATGTTTTAAGATGTATTAATAAATATGTTTTAAGAAGTATACATCCATCTTTTCTTTTATTTTTTGATAAAATGTTTAATTAATTAAATTCAGACAAATATATTTTATAAATTATCTAATAAAAAGTTTTTTAAATATTTGATGTTATTGTATAAATAGCAAAATATGAAACGCACTTGAAATTGGAACCAATTAATTAAGAAACTTTTTTCCGTACTTATTTAGTTTATGTGACTTCAATTGTTATTAATAATGTTAAATAGATGATGCAGTATCAAAATACATCAATATTTCCGAATTTGACTTTTTGTTGGTTGACACATTATTGCTTATCAGCATCCATTTAATGTATTATCTACTGAAATGTTTTTCAAATATTTAAGATTATTGTTTACATTGCAATATATGGAGCGCACTTGAAATTCTAAGCAATTCATTAAGAATTTTTTTCCGTACTTATTTAATTTATATTAGATTTAGACTTAGATTTTTTTAAATAATGTTAAATAGATTCATTCAATTCAATTCAGCATCAAAATAGATCAATAACTCCGAGTTTCACTTTTTGTGGGTTAACACATTATTGCTTATTAACATCCATTTAGTGGTTAAACGACAAACATAATTTATCTCACTTTAAATCAGCTCGTTATGAAATAACAACAGTTAACTTGTAATAACAAGAAAAAGAAATACAAATTAAATTTTCAGTCGTTGTTCTCGTATAAGGAAGTTTAGATGCATCGTGTGTGGTCCAGTCGGTTTATGAGCTAATGCGTATATGTTAAGGGGAAGACAGACAAGTTTTATCCGTAATAACTACATTCAGAATACAGTTTAATTTTTTTATATGTATACGTTAGCATATTTAATTTTATTATTGTATTACAAATGGATGCGCGTCTAGATGCTCCTAGGGAGTCTAAAACGGTAAAACTTTTTGCTGATATCCGCCACCATGGATGCAACGTCGAAACGTCGAATAATAAAAATGTATTTGCGATTAGTTACCGCGATAAGATCCCGTTA
Source organism: Hypolimnas misippus (assembly GCA_037950945.1). Classification (NCBI taxonomy): domain Eukaryota; kingdom Metazoa; phylum Arthropoda; class Insecta; order Lepidoptera; family Nymphalidae; genus Hypolimnas; species Hypolimnas misippus. The sequence goes on along the minus strand of JBBEEQ010000008.1, from coordinate 2,280,476 downwards.
CATAATATGGATGATAAGCAATAATGTGTCAACCCACAAAAAGTCAAATTCGGTGATATTGGTGTATTTTGATACTGCATCAACTATTCAACATTATTCAATAAACAATAATGTATAAACTAAATAAGTACGGAAAGAGTTTCTTAATTAATTGTTTCGTATTTCAAGGTTGTTCCATATTTTGTAATTTATACAATAATCTCATATATTTAAAAAACTTTTTATTTGATAATATTATATATATATCAACCTGCTTTTAATTCGTTATACCCTTTATCATAAAAGAAAATATGAATAAATACTTATTCAAATAAACTCATTAGGAATAGGTTTGACATCTTTAGACGCCATTTTCTCAAAATGAAGTCCGAGTGGATTGACACAGTATTGCTTATCAGCGTCCAAATATGAATAATATAATAATACACGTTATGTCCATATTATACTCTTGCTAAAAACCGTCCCATTTGCATGCTGATAAGCAACAGTGTGTCAATCCACAATAAGTCAAATATAGATATTGGTGTATTAAAAAAATTCAAGTGATCTGAACTAAATATGTACGGAAAAAGTTTCTTAATTTACTGTTTAGAATATTGAAGTGTGTTTTATATTTTGCAATATACAATAATCTCATATATTTGAAAAACTTATTATTAAAGAAATCATTTTATTATAACAATCTGCTTTTAATTAATTATACCTTTCGAGAAAATATAAAAAAAATATATAGATATAGATGTCTTCAAACAAATTTATTAAGAATACGTTCGACATCATTAGACGCCATTTTGGCTTGACACAGTATTGCTTATCAGCGTCCATTTAATACGTGTCATTTCACACACAAATTGCTTCATCTTAATTTCTCTGCGTTTTCCTTTCGCACTTCGCTGTGTACCAGTTTTTCTACCTCCTTCAAAAAAGATACACCAAATATAAAAACAAAGAAAAAATTAATACTTTATTGTAAACCATTCGATACATATTATAATTTAAGTCGATTTCAAAGATAAGTAGGAACGAACAGAACAAACACAGTTTTTTGATGTACCTAAGACTGACATAGTGATCTATCAACGTACAGCCCAAACCACTGGACGGATCGGGCTGAAATTTGGCATGCACGTAGATGTTATGACGTAGGCATCCGCTAAGAAAGGACTTTGATAACTCTACCCCCAAGGGCATAAAATAGGGGATGAAACTTTGCATGAAACTTTAACAATTTTAAACTGAGTTTAAAATTGTTGAGCAGACGAAGTCGCGAGCAGCTAATACTTTCATATAGGTTAAAAGATGTTAATTTGATATTACAAACAGACATTTAAATTTTATTTATTCATATAGATTTATGGTAGCCAGCACCCTTAAGGGATTTTACACGATTTTGTAAACAACGCTCCCTCGTGCGGTTCCGTCCGTTTTGTTACGATAAAACCTGTTTTATTTTAGTGTAATTAAATTAACGAAATACATTATAATAACGCCATGATGGATTGTCGATTTGCTGGATTGTGTTGATTCTGAACGATTTATTCGTTAATTAAATTGTTGTTACGATCACTTTTAGACTTTATTTTGTAAACACATTTTTATATGACTTTAAAAGCGGTTTATGTATTTGAGTCGATTGTATATATTTTTAATTTAAATTCATGTTTTTTTTCTAAAAAGCATATATCTATATCTATTATAATAAATAAATTGAATTGAATTAATAATAAAAATAAATTGATTTGAGTGTCTGTTTGTAATTTCGAATTAACAGTTTTTAACTAAATGCGTATGAAAGTATATATAGATGCTGATAAGCAATAATGTGTCAACCCGCAAAAAGTCAAATTAAGAGATATGTATTCTGATAGTGTATTTCGTATTTAACATTATACAAAAAAAATCAAGTCATCTGAACTAAATAAGTACGGAAAAAAGTTTCTTAATCAAATGTTTAGAATATTGAAGTGAGTTCCATATTTTGATTTAGCAATAATTTAATATATTTGAAAAACTTATTATTAGATAAAACTCTTCACTAGCCTATCTGCTATTTAAATATACTTTTTATCAGAATAGAAAAGGAAAGATGGATATATGCTTCTTCAAACAGATGTGTTAAGAATAGGTCTTTAGATACCATTTTCTCAAAATAAAGCCCGTGTGGCTTGACACAGTATTGCATATCACCATCCATATAGTACTTACATCAAAAACAATATTTTTTTTTAATTTTGACTACCTATTTGTTCGCGATTATCGCTGAAACGGCTAGAGCAATTTTGATTGGACTTTCACCAATTTATAGATCACTATGTCAGTCAGTCAGTCACTTTTGAATTATATCTATTTAGATACCAATTTGCTTTTAATTAATTATACATTTTATCAAAAAAGTAAAGAGAAGATGGCTATATAGACGACATTTTCTCAAAATTAAATCCGTGCGGCTTGACACAGTATTGCTAATCAGCGTTCAAATCTAATTCTGACCTAAGAATATGTTTCAACTCAAACTCAAAATATACTTTATTCAAATGGGCTTTAACAGCACTTTCGAATCGTCAAGTTACATGTCATATTTTCATTTTTGATTTTTATAAAGCTACCACCACGAGCAAAGTCGCGAAAATAAAGCTAGTTTTTTTATTAACTCTCATCATCATCTACCTAGCATTTTCCCGGTTATACCAGGGTCTGCTTTCTATTCTAGTCCAGATATTGACAAGTTACTGATTTTAACACAGAGCGACTGTCATCTGACCTCCGCAACTGAGGGCGAGCCAGTAACCATTTAGACTAGAATAATTTCCCTACTACGAGTAGCGATCATTATCAGATTGTGATAACAACCGGGACCGACAGCTTTACGTGCTCTCCGAGGCACGGTGGGGAGACCCACAAGGACAAACACCCAGACCTAGGTACAAATATTTATACAGCTATAAATATCTCCCCGAGCGGGGATCGAACCCGCAACCGTCGGCGTCAGAGGTACATTCAGCACCACTACACCAGGGCAGTCATTTTTTTTATTAACTCTATAATTACTTTATTATTCAAGAGTTTCAGTTTAAAAAAAATGTTATTACCACGCCTTGAATAGTAATTGTGTATGGACGTAAATATAATTGAATTAAACTGTGCAACGTTTAATCGGTGAAGTTAGAGCTGTATTTGCTATGTGGTTCCGTGGAAAAGTTATTCTATACTAATAACTTTTTTAATAATGAAAATATATTTTAAAATGTATATGCGAGATACATATGTACTTTTTATCATTAACTAGTTGCCTTCGGGGTTTCACTCGCCTTTATGATTACTGCTATGAGTCGTAGCGTGATGTAATATAGCCTATAGCATGAAATACAGTTATATTCTTTAATAATCGTGCTATCCAACGCAGAAAGAATTTTTCAAATTGGATCAGTACTTTCAGAGATTACCTACATATAAATATAGGCCATATTGCTTACCTTTTTTTACAAATAGTGTAGATTATCGATAAACAAAAATAAAGAAATCTATACCTACCTACAAATATTATAAATAGGTTAAAATTACTTTGAAAGTTTTTATATAGAGTGTAATCTCTGAAACTACTAATCCGATTTGTAAAATACGTTTTGCGTTGCAAAGTCTGTTTTGAGGAAGGTTATAGGCTATATTACATCACGATACGACTCAACAGCGAAGCAGTTACCATAAACACTATTGGCAGTTAGTTTATGATTATAATCTTAACAAATTGTAACGGAATCCTAAAAATGACACCTTCGTTATCGTGTCTAACAGACATAAAGAAAATTTTTTATTTTTTAAAAGCAAACATTTACACAACAAATGCCTTTATATGACTACCGCAAAATAACTACCCGGTAATTAAATTTTCGTTTCTTTTCATAGTTAAATACAATCAATTTATTTATATGTGTATACCAGCGTAAGCAGAATTGATATTTAAAAGTAAAAAAAACTGAACTAATTTTTTTTAATTCTTTTTCATACATGGTATGCCTTTACGAGCCTAAACGATCCAACGTTTCCTCGGGAGCACCTTGTATATTACTATATCTACTAATATTATAATGCTGAAGAGTTTGTTTGTTTGATCGCGCTAATCTCAGGAACTACTGGTTGGTAGGTATAATATATTTATCGAGGAAAGCAATAGGCTATATTACATCACGATACAACTAATAGGCGCGAAGCAGTAACAATAAACGCGAGTAAAACCTCAAGGGACAGATAGTAATATTATAAAAAGGTAAATTTTGTTTATATGTTTTCAGTTACTCGATAATTTTCAGTAATGTGACGTAATATAGGCTATATTACGCCACATTACTCACAGGAGTGAAGCAGTAACTGTAGACGCGAGTGAAACTGTGATAGGCATCTTAAATAGTAAAAGTATTTTTCGGTTTTCTTTAAATAAAAAAAAAATCTTTGATACGTCTTTTGACTAATACCTACGATTGAATGACATTTCAAATACTTAACATAGTTATTAATTAAAAAAAGTGTTTTTTTTTTTGTTTTGAAACATAAAAAAAGCAAAAATTAATATATCTAGGTATTTTATTAATTAAGTTTTTACAAACACTTTTTAATCACAAATTTTATATAATGAAAATTAATTTAAAATTAATTTACTTAATTTCTGTCACGAAGAGCAGACAAAACGAAAAAAATAATCAATACTTAATACGAACTTATTTAACTTATAAGAAATGTCTTCATATCAACTATTAAGATAATTATAAAGACTAAGTAAAGCCTATAATCTTATTATTTAAGACGTCAACAAGCCCCATAATAATTAAAACCATCAAAATATTTCAACTCGAAGATATTCATCAAAAACATGCCGAAGTACATCAAACTATTTAAAAAAAAAGCTATACGCAGAGTCATAAAAATATTTACCCATTTGTAAACATATCGATTATAATTAACATATCTTATTAAAATCATTAAACGTAATAATTTTTTTCAAGTGTCAAAACTATTCAATAATAAATCCACACTAAACAACTTAATTACAAGCTAGCGAGCAATTTGTAAAAATACCTAAATACAATACAAAATGGCCGTCCCGTCTATCAATATAATAATTCTGTCAAAGTTTAATTGAAATTCTGCGCCGCGTTCAAAGCGACCCGCAATATTATTGATACATTATGATCCCGTGAACGAGCAATAGCAATTTACAACTGAATTACAAATCTCCATGCCCCTAAATACACAATCAGGCTAAATCAATTGTCGTGACTGCGTCCCTCTCTGACAGGGGAGTATTTCTATAAGAGCGACAAGGATAGACGATGTTTTGCGTCCGGCAATGAAAAGCGGCGACGCCTCTCAAAGTAAAACGGTGGGGGAAAAACCTTGTTTGTTCTTGGGCGTGTCTGATTGGACGCGTGGGGCGCAGTCGTCCGGTGACCGCCGCCGCGAGCGCATCGTCAATTGACGTTTCGATCTGACAGACGTTGTCACGAATTTGAATTAAAAAAAACAGTGCGATTAAGAAATCATGCCTGGTTAATATTAATGTTATACGACGTTTGACATTGTACGTTTCAATAATAATCGAGTTTTCGTTATGGCGTTCGAAGATCGGTGCAGTCCGAATCAGGCGAACAGTCCCGGTCCGGTCGCCGGAAGAGTACCGGCGCCGCACGCGAACCCGGGTAACTTGAGCTATTGCCCACCAAGTCAGTACACTTGCACCACCATTGACACAAGATTTGACCGGTCAAACATGACAGTTGTAAAAGTCCAGCCGAATTCGCCGCCTCCCAGTCCGGAACACAATCAAAACGAGATGGACTACCAGAATTACTATCGACCGGATACCCCGGATGTGAAACCGGTTTTGCCAGATGACAGATTCGACCCGGACAAGCGGAACCGTCAGCAGCCGACCGGATCCATCGCGTTTTCTATCAGCAACATCCTCCACCCGGAATTCGGTTTGAACGCAATTCGTAAAACGAACAAAATCGAAGGACCAAAATCCGTTGGACCGAATCACAGCATTCTATATAAGCCGTACGAAATTTCGAAAGAGTATTCGAAATTCAATTTCGAATATTTGAAATCGAAGGACGATTTTGGCGCGCTGCCGCCGCTTGGGGGTTTAAGACAGACTGTGTCGAATATTGGAGAAGTTCAAAAGGAGAAAGAGGTACCAAAGAGTTTAGAGGCGCAAAAGAGGCCGGATTCGGCGAGCTCTATGGTCTCGTCGACCTCTAGCGGGGCTGTGTCGACGTGTGGCAGCACAGATACTAACAGCCAGACCTCGCAAGGAAATGCTAATTTATGGCCTGCTTGGGTGTACTGCACTAGATACAGTGATCGACCTAGCTCTGGTAAGTACCTTTTTTTTATTAAATGACATGTGCCATTTTTTTTAATTGGAGTTATATGGATTCAGGTCTTTTAATGTTGTGATGTATGTATATGTCTTTTTTTTAATGGTGGTGCATTTTTTTTTAATTTGTGACATTTTTTTAAATAGTGTATTTGATGTAGGCGTAGTGTTTTTTATGGTTAATTTATATTTTTAATTCTAACAAGAATATTATTTATTGTTTATGTTATTTTATCGTTTTTATAGATATTCATCGTTATTTTCGTTACATTAGTTACAAAGCGAAAGAAATTTTGTAAATGATTGTGTTATTTTAGATATTATAATGGATCAATTGATTTTAGTGAAACTTGAAATGGAAATAGTTAACGTCATGGATTGAAACAGTATTATATTTTATAATTGGCAATCTCTGTGGTTGGTTAATTTACTGTTTCGAGTCGTTTTAATCTATTAAAACATATACATATTAAAGCCTAATTAATGTTACATATGTATATACTAATAATTTAAAGACGTAAAATTTGTTTGTAAGTTTGTGTGTGGGAGTCTGAAAGTACTAATCCGATTAGAAAAATGATTCTTGTGTTTGATAGCACATTTATTGTGAAAGGCCATATTACATCACACTGCATTTCACACGAGTAAAACCGCGATGGGGCAGTCTGAATATATAAAAAGTAAACTCACTGACCGATCTATCAACACAGCTCAAACCACTGAACGGAATGCGATGGAACTTGTCACGCAGATAGTTAATATGACATGGATATCTAAGAAAGCATTTTCCAAAATTCAATAGTTAATGAAACAGGAATTTAAGAGACAAATCGAAATTGACGCGATACCGCGAAGGAAATAATAATATACAAAAATATTTAATTAAGATATCGATTTTACATTTTAACTTTACTTATTAAAATGACGTTATTTTTTTGTTACACGTGTCTTGATAACTTTTTTTTAACTTAAACTTATTGGTACTAAATCATTAATTTAAATAATTTTAGTAATTTTTTTTTGTTATTACTTAATTACATATTATAATTTATTTTAATTTTTATTTTATGACTTAATTAATATATTAAAATTATCATATTATGTAATTATAAATTTATGATTTTATTTTATTATATGCAATTAAAAATTTAACGTATTAAGTTATTTAATAAAACTTTAATGAATTATTAGTTTATTAACACGACTTTAAAGAACATTTATAGCACTTATGTCTGTATGTGTTACATATATATATTTTTTTAATAGCTAGCAAACTCACAGGCAGGACACTTGATGTTAAGTGATCACATACATGGATAGTATCATTAACTTTCGACCTTTTTGGTCGCGGCTTCGCTAATTGGACGCTGATAAGCAATACTGTGTCAAGCCACATGGATTTCATTTTAAGAAAATGGCGTTTTAAAGATATCAAATCTATTCTTAACAAATTTATTTGAAGACGTGTACATCCATCTTCTCTTTTCAAATTTTTGATGAAATGTATAAAGAATTAATAGCAGATTGATAAAATAAAAAGTTTTATCTAATAATAAGTTTTTCAAATATATTAGATTATTGCATATTATTAAATATTGAGCGCACTTTTCGAAATATAAAATAAGGAACATTTTTCCGCACTTATTTAGTTTATTGACTTGAAAAATATTAAAATAATGTAAAATACATTTCATATTATCAGAACACATCGACATCACCGAATTTGACTTTTTATGGGTTGACACATTATTGCTTATCAGCATCCAATTAATGTAGATTCTATTCTGACGGTTAAAATTTAATTTCTATTCGGTATAACAGGTTATCGCGGTGGTTACTGTAATTGCCTGAAGCGCTAACGGTCGCGGGTTCGATCCTCGTTCACGGCAAACGTCTGTATGGGCGATACGGACGTTTCTCGTGGTCTGGGTGTTTGTGTTGTGTGACCCCGACACAGAGTCACGAAGTCAATAGGGGTCGTTAAATGTGGAGCGTTTATTTATTTTATGACGCGCGCGCCATCTATTGGATGTTAATTGTACTGTGTCTATAATTCTCACGCACACAGACAATAAGTTAACAAAGTTTCATCGTAATCGGATGAACGGTGTAGTGTACACGATACGAAGAAACAAATTTTGATATTTGTATATATGTTGTATTTTAATATAATTTTATTAATGGTGGTATTAATGACTAACGTAATAATTAATCACTAGCTGCCCATCGCGTTTTCACTTGCGTTTATGGTTACTGTTTTTCTTCTATGAGTCTTAGCGTGATGTAATATAGCCTATAGCCTTCCTCAATAATTAAACTATCGAACAAAACATATTTTTTATATAACGAACCAGTTGTTTCTGAGATTAGCGCGTTCAAATAAACAAACTCTTCTACTTTATAATATTAATATAGATTCAATGTTTGTTGAGCTTTCTGTGTGTATGTATTTCTGTAAATACTTCTGGATTCTAAACATATGGTCATATAATTGGGGTCAAGAAAAGGAGTTTACATTTGTTACCTCAGAACTACGTCATTTCTAAATCGATTTTGAAAATTCTTTTTTTATTCGAAAGGGTATACCTTCAAATTAGTCTTATAGAAGTTTTATCAAAATCGATTTAGCCGTTCGGTTTTAAAATCGAAATAAATTGTATGAATGTATCGTCCACGTAAATTGCGTATTTGGTTTTTGAAGTCAGTTTCTTTTCATTTTTAATTTTATCACTTAATAGATTTGAATTAGTAACCGTTATAAAACTTTTAGCCACTGAGTGATCATGGTTCAATTAATTACACATTTTTTAATTACTGTGTAATAAAGTTGTAAGTCTTATCTTGCATAATTGTCTGTGCAAATTATGATGCTGTTTTTACGATAACAACTCATGTTTTATTAAATCGTCTGTTAATAACTTCATCGTTAAATAGAAAAATATTACAACACGCTCACGTTAGGGATGTTTTACATTATGATCAATAGAATTAGTAAAAATAATGATACTAAGATTATGACGAGTTAAAAATTCGTTTATATCTTTGAAATTTCTAATCCGATTTTAATAATTCTTTTTGCGTTTTATAGCCCGTTTATTGATTATAGGCTATATTACATCACTCTACGACTTATAGGATGCAGTAACTATAAACGCGTGCGTGCAATATATAATTAAGAGAGCCAATTTTGTGTGTGGATGGAAACTACGGAACCTCTGAAGCCATTTAAAACATTATGGTACCATTTGAAAGGTATATCATTCTAGATGGTCATAGGCTATATTTTATGTATATATGCGTATCGTTTTAAAACATAATCTATATCGAGAGCGAACCCGAGAAAAAGTTAATAATATATGGCCGACGGTTTTCTGTCGATTGGAGTATACAATAGCAATGAAATAAACTCTTTCATTTTTGCAATTATATAACAGTGATATTTTTTAATTACATAAGTTTAGTTTTACGAACTAGCTGTGCCCCGCAGTTTCACCCGCGTTAAATTTGAGGAAAAGTTATATTTATTTAATGTTTACCTCTGCTTGAGTCGAATGTTTAATATTGAATTCAATTTTATTTATCAATGAAAACAAAAAAAAAATAAAAGTAGTCTAAGTTATTCCTTATAACATAAGCTATCTGTGAGTGAAAGTCCCGTCAAAATCGGTCCAGCCGATGTAGAGAAATAAAAGTGGACGAAAATTTTAAATACTGTGTTTTGATGTACGTATCGTGTATACTTTCATATGCATTTTAAAGCTGTTAATTTGATATTACAAACAGACATTTCAATTTTATTTATTTGTATAGATTAAGATGGGTTGTCTATAACCTTCCTCCATAAATCTATCCAACGTAAAATGAATTTTTCAAAACGGTAGATACATATTTTTTTTTATTTAAAAATGGATGTGATTTAATTCTGTCTATTGGAGTTTTAGTGTACCCAATACTTTCTAATTGGTACCATGTGATTTTTATCAAAATTTAGCAGTTTGTTTTTTTAATTCAATATAATAATAATAATAATAATTTTTATATATCCAAAACACATCACAACTGTATAGACATTAACACAGTCTGATTACAATGCATGAAGGTAAAATGTATATGCAAATAGAATCTACTGTCCCTGAGCTAGGTATAAACCTGTATTTCAGGCGACAGTACTCTCCTGTTACAAAGGATTCATTTTACAAAGTTGATAAAAGTGAAATAGCGAAAAAAAGTCTACACAATATAGTATATGCTAAGCCTTATCTTAGAATATAACTAGTAACTAGTATAGTAGTATATAGTATTAGTATCCAATCAAACGATATTGTGTAGGTATTTTGAAATCATTTTTTTTATGTTTTTTTTGTATTGTTTAAGTCTTGTTCTATTTGACGTAGCATCGATATTTTTCTGTTACAAATGGACGTTGCAAAACTACAAGCCACACGGACTTCATTTTGAGAAAATGATTTAAAAATGTGAAATCTCTTAACAATTTGTTTGAAGACGATACGACGAAGATATATCCATCTTTTCTTTTCTATTTTGATAAAATGTGTAATGAAATTAAAGCAGATTGGTATACGAAAACGTTTTATCTATTTTTTTAACACATTAGATTATTCTATATTGCAAAATATTGAGCACACTTCAATATACGAATTAAATGAAGAAACTTGTTTTTTTTTTTTTAATAATGTTAAATACATGATACATAGTAAAAATACATCAATATCTCCGAATTCGACTTTTGTGGGTTGACACATTATTGCTTATCAGCATCCAAATATCTTTAAAACTATCAATCTGAACAACATAATGGCCGTATTATACAACATGTATATATACATTATACATAGAATTATACATGCACACGACTTGAATCGCTTCAAACTATACGCGTAACGATAAAGTATAAAACTTGATTATACATTAATGTATAATTCATTGTATAATTACATCTTTATACGTTAAGGTTTCGATCAGCTGTTTGTTTTAGGGTTCCGTAGTTACACGACAATTGGGAACCTTCTTTAAAGGAGGTTCGATGCAAATTTTCTGGAGTTCGGAATGAATGTGTGTTTCTGTATTATATTGTCATTTCTAAATGAAATGGTATAGTGATTAGAACACGTCGATCTCAACCGATGATCGCGGGTTCGAACCCCAGCTAGCACCGCTGAGTTTTCAAGTGCTAAATTTGTGTTTAATCTCGTGCTCGGTGAAGGAAAGCATCGTGAGAATGACACGTGTGTATCCGTCCCGCAGTGGAGCAGCGTGGTGGATTAAGCTCTAATCCTTGATAGGAGAGGAGGCCTTTGCCCAGCAGTGGGATATTTACAGGCTGTTACTTTACTTTCTAAACGGTGAGAGAAAGATAATCGTTTCTTATGTATGTTCACCGTTTACTCGAAAATGGCTTAACCGATTTGGTTAATTCTTTTTTTGTTTGAAAGGGTATACTATCCTATTTGTCTTGTAGAATTTTAATCATAATCGGTTCAGTAGTTTGTATTTAAAATCAATATAACTGGTATAAGCGTATCATTAAGTAAACGAAGTTACGCATACTATGATTTAAGTCTTACTTGGATATATTTAGGAGAATAATTAATAGTTAAGTTTATAGGCACTGTGATAGGGAAGCATATTATGTCGTTATTAATGAAAAACATTTGAAAAAGGGAACCAATTAACAAAAGCATAATCCATAATTGCATTTACTTGGATGACAGAATAATTTTGATTATTAAACATAAACACTAAACCGATTTTGATGAAAATTCCATGTGATTCTAATCTGAAAGTGTACCAAACGAAAAAAGATTTAACCATTGTCTCTTTTTTTAAGTCGGTTATAAATAGTAAACTATCAACAAATACTAAACTTATTGTCCGTCTGTTTAAGAGTTACGATAACACACAGATAAAAACTTAACACCTTCGTGGCGGGATTTAAAAAATTCAATGTTGAAATGTACCAACACTGTATTTGGACCTTATCAAAAAAAATAAAACAATATTTATTCAATCTGTGCTAATCCAAGATGGCGTTGGCGCCCCGATGACAGCTGTCAACTTGACACGACATGACAAGTGAGAAAAACATGGTGATATTAATAAATATTTCATTTATATCCTATTTCGTTTAACTTTTTATTTTTCAGTATATTTGCGCATATTTTCGCATATTAGTAATTATATTTTATTGTTACGTTTTAACGTCTAAACCTATTTTGATGAATTCTTGTATAGATGTATACTAATATAAAAAGAGGTAAATTTTATTTGTAAGTTTATATTTAATCTTTGAAATAACTGATCTAACTAGAAAAAAATTCTATCAGAATTTTAGTCTTATCTGAAATTATTATAGTACTATTTCCAATATATATTATTAATGCAAAAACATCAAGACGAGAAAATAAAGGTGAACCGACTTTAAAAGTGAAAAATGTTAGTTTATTCTCCGATTAATCGTAAATGGTTAAATGTATTTGCTTGGTTAATTATCTTGTTTTAAGGAGTATACTCTTCCATTGGTCCCATGGAATTCCATCTAAATCCGCTCAGTAGAATCGTTTTAAAATCGAAATAACTAGAATAAATATGTCATATGTAAACGAAATTTTTATTAACATTAAAACGCCTTAGAAATGGGTTGAAAAAATAGTGGTAACAGATATACAAATATACACATAACAATGTCAGTTAAGTCCTACATTCCTAACAACATTTTAATAACACATAAATATATATATTTTATTAATAAAAGTTCAATATAAAAACTCCTTGGCCGAAAACTTTCATTGCAATAAAAAAAATATATTTTGACACTTAACAGTCCGCAGATGTCATATCGCAGATTAAAAAGATAACCATTGACAATATAATTACGTTTTATTACGTTCGAATTTTAAATTTTAACTTTTTAAACTCGTTTTGTTTTCCGGCTGAGTTTTAATGGTTTGTGTACACTGTGAAATAAAGTGAGGGACATACATTTTATAATTGTCTTTTCTATATTATAAAGAGGGTAATTTGTTTGTAGGGGATTATCTCTGGAACTACTAATCCAATTTAAAAAAATTATAATGGATATTCTATTTATTCAGGAAGGTTATAGGCTATATTACATCACGGTACGACTCAAACAAGAGTAACAGTAATCATAAACGCGAGTGAAACCCCGAGATATTGCTAGTTGTTAAAAAAAAAATGTAAGACCGTTTTCTTTCGATGTAATTAACCGCATTATATGTATAATTACATAGGAAACATGTTATTAACTAAAGCAAAGTATGAGAAAAAAATATAACATAGAACGTTTATGACAGACGTGGTTCGGTTTTTAACCGACTTCAATAAAGGAAGAAGGTATTCAGTTCGTAGTGTTTTTGTTTCATATTTTTTGTTACATCATAACATCGTCGTTTCTAAACCGATTGTTTTTATTTTTTTTTAACGTGAGAAGATCCAAAGTCAAATTTCATTAAAATTGATTCAGTTATTTAGTTTTATAAATCAAAATAATCTGCACTCTAGTAAATAAAATTGCGTCATTCGTTTTTGCTGTCGGTTCCATATAAAACTCTTGTACATATTTATACTTTAAATTCATCTCGTCTATTATGCTTACCAGTGTTATAAAAGCCTGATCCAATTTTGATTATTTACGGTGTAAAAGTTGATCAGATTTTGGTGTAAGATTTACATAAACGTACTTCATCCGGAACTATTTCATTAAACAAATTAAACTTACAAATGTATTGATTTCGTTAACAAAAAATATATTAAAAAAAATACCTTCTCGCTTAATATATATATACATTTATAATAGGTAACGAATTCTTAAAATACATCAATATCTCCGAATTTGATTTTTTCTGGGACACTTTGATTATAGACGATATATAATCAAAGGGTTGACACATTATTGCTTATCAGCATCCAATAACATTTGTGACTTCCAATTGACCTATAAGAACTCTGTAACCTGGTAAGAAATGCCTAGGTGACCGTGAAACTGTGGCTGTGAAAAATAAAGGCATTCACAGTGAATCCTTTCAGATGTAAAGCAATTAGAAATATCTTATGTAAATCTTTATGAAAGTCTGAGAACAAAACTTATTCTAGATACACGTCTGAGAGGCCCGTTATAACTTGTCATGAAGTAATTCAATTGTTTTTACAACGCCGCCATCTTGTTTGACACGCCCCGTGTCGTATCAAATGTAGTTATTATTTATAAGTTTTTTATTTACCATGGTTACTAATATTATAAATGCGAAAGTGTCTGTATGTTTGTGGTGTTTTTACGTATACACCATTATGTTATGGTATCGAGATAGATTGTAAATTGAAAACAGACTTTTGGTGCGAATATAATTTTTTTTTTAATTCAGACACAGACAGAGACACAGATTCATTAACTGACTTCAAAAAAATAGGATGTTCTCAATTCGTCGGTGTCTTTGTTGAAGAGAATAATCTCATATATCGATACCTCCCACGTAAGTTATTGTAAGCCACAAAATTGCCGTCAGCGTTTTTACTGAATACTACACGAATTTGCATTGCTTAATGCATTCAAAGTGAAAAAATATCAAAAATCTTTTTTTTTTTTTCAAGGAAAGTTACAACAAAATACGACTGAAAAAAAGGCGTTTCAAACTAAAACGGATTAAAAGTGCTCTACTGTAAAATTGTAATTTTGGGGTTACAACAACTTACGTGGGAGGTATCGATATTTAAAAAACTCATAACTAGATAAAACTGTATACTATACCAATCTACTTTAAATTAATCACAGTTTTTATCAAAATCGAAAAGAAAATATGTATATACGTCAAATAAAGTCCGTGTGGCTTGACATAGTATTGCTAATCGTCCAAGTGAGCCCTAAAAATACAGATCCGGGCCTCCGCGGAGCAGGTGTGACGAGCTCTCGGAGAGGACAAAAACATTTAGGAGCTTAAGATGTTTCACCCATTTCGTTTGGCTGAAATATGTACAGTTAGATAGACAATCTATACTAATAATATAAATAGGTTAAATTTATTTGCATGTTTGTATGTAGGGACATAAAAAATCTGCTCTCTTTTCATTATTAGTATAAATAGGCGTGCCTGACGAATTCGCTCACGTTCATTTTTAATACTTTCCGGATTAGACTTTAATGTTAATTAAAACGTTCAAAATTCTTCTATAGCAAAGTTCAAGAAGATTAAGGAAACGTTTGTGTTAGAGGTTATTATAATATTAAAGATTTCATAGACGATGACACACCTTGGGAATAATGCGATCGCTTCCAGGCTGTCTCAATATATTTTACATACTGTAACCAATCTTGACGTTGTTAAAAAATTAAAAAAAAAGTCCCGCTGAGTTTCGTTCGCGGTTCATCCTCAGGTCTGAGGTTATACTTTTCCGAAACCGTGCATGCTTTTTCTTGACGTTCAAAAAGAGAATGTAAATTCCTAATTTGAATAAAAATATATTAATTTTATTTCTCAATAAGTAAATTATTATGTTCTAGGTACAATCTTTATTTATACTAATATTATGAAGAGGTAAAAGTTGTAAGTATGTAGGGAGTGATTTATTGAAAATTATAGGCTATATTACATCACGCTACGACACGCGCAGCACCAACCATAAACGCAAAAAGGTTTTTTCAAATGGGATCAGTTCTTAGACATTAACTCCAATTTAAAAATAATTTTACCTTTACAATATTACTATAGATAACTATATATAAATATTTATAAACAGACATATGTTTTATGTACTAATAGATATTAAATATAGACGGAATAAAAAATGAAAGTTAACTTGTAAATTAACTTAATTAAGTTGATGTTTGCGTTTACAAGTCACTTATATGTAGTTATTATGTAATCAGGCTATATTAAGTAATGCCGCCATTTTTGTACTGTCAAGTTTACATATTAACCGACATTAGAATGGGAATGGTTTTGTTTTTTATTTATGTTGAAAATATTACTTTTGGTAAATTCTTTTTTACGTAATTATGTTTTTCAATTTTATTTATGACTTGATAACGTCATTAGAAATCCAATATGGCGTACATGTACATCAACGCCATCTTCTTTCCTTCGAATTTATGTATACGTGTCGTTATTGGCTAAATTAGATTAATACTATACTAGTTCTCCTTGGTTTCACTCGCGTTTACTACAAACTTCCAACCCCCCTTTAACCTCTTAGGGGTCGAATTTTGCAAAATGAATGAGCACCTACGTTCTAAAATTAATCTCCATGCAAAATTTGAAACTCATAGCACTTGTAGTTTCTGAGATTTCTAGGTGAGTGAGTGAGTGACCTTATGTGTATAGATTTTGAATATATCTCTTTCAGTAACTTCTTAAATGTTTCTTTTTCTTGTAAACATAATAAAAATTATGATCGTTAAATTAATTTATTTTATAACCAAGTGGAAATCGACTTTTATACATTTTTATAATATTAATTTATTGGTTATACGTTTAGTTTATTTCTCGACTGTACTTATAAAGTATTTCGTTATATATTTAATTGGTGTGATCACTTCTGGCTACTGTGACGATTGCTTTTGAGAAACGTAGGGATGGGAAATGGGTTTGTCGATAGATTTGAATTTATCGATATTTTAATATAATTTTTAGTACATTATATTCAAAAGTATCTTATTGTATCGAATGGATTAGCAATTCTTGTATATATGTATGTATATAATCTGAATTTCGGAAACGGCTTCAATGATTTTCAGGAGATTTGGTATGCTGGGTGTTTCGGGGACGATAAAATGATTTAGCTAGGTTTCATTATTGGAAAGCGTCGTTTTAACGATGTTTTTAAGCAATGAAAAACTGCTACTATTTTGTCATTAATTACTAAATCTTAATAGTATTTCTTAAAAACACGATTTACCATAATTCGTAGTGAAGTAACTACTTACAAGTGTGTTTTCACGACAAAAAGGTATCTTTGAAATTGACGTAGATTACACTTTGTCATCATATCTATATCAATTTTTTTATTTTTTTTTATTTATTAAACCAAAAGAACAATACATTAATAATACACAAAACGGTACAACAAAAACCACAGTCGGTTTTCCTGCGCACCGCGGATTCAAACGAAGATAACAACATATTAAAATGATAACGAATTAACAATGAGTATGAGTAAAAATAATAAGTGTAACAGAAATACAAAATTGAGGGTAGAACTAAAATAATAGCTTTGTAATAATGGTCGACGCCCGCGCACTGAACTAGTTCCAGGAATTTATAATTTAAATTGGTTTAGCTATTTATAGTCAAAAAGTGAGACAGATAGACAGAAGCAGAGTAGTAACATACATACTAATGTACATACATATGTTAATGTGACTAATGACACAACAATTAAATAAATAAACGCATCATACTCAACGGCCGCATTAAGATCTAATGGCCTTGTGTCGGGGGTCCGAAAACACAACACTAACACAAACACCCAGACCACGACAAATATCCATATGGCCAATACAGACGTTTGCCGCGAGCAGGGATCGAACCCGCGACCGTTAGCGCTTTAGTCAGTTGCGGTGACTGCGCCAACGTGTCTATCATATTAATAATTGCACTTTCGTATTTATTGCAAACATTTTATCTTTAATATTCTCTAGTTAAAAAACAAGAACTTTATAACTAACTAAAATTTTATGTACATATCTTAAAATTAGTACATAACGTGCTAAAATCGTTTCGCCGTAATATAATCATATAATTATCTATAAATCGTTATTTCCTAACAAACATGGCCGCGATTTGAATGGAACGCATGCAACGCGTTCATTTACTGTATCGAGGCAAAAATATCGCTTATTCTATATATTTTCTATTTGTAAATCTCGAGAATTTTACTTAATTAGTTATTTCCGTTGAGAAATATCGAAATAATTAGTGCATTCCTCGTTGTAACGGTTTACGGTACTTCACTAGTGTATCGGTGTTAGGGTAGTTACATATTTAACTTATCGATAAAACCAATCTTGTCTACATAAAAACCAATCAACATGATTTTTTAATCTTATCACTATCATCGATAAAGATAGACAGCAATCAACATTGACGATTCTAATCATTTTAACTAAGTCATTAAAACCTTAATTAACCGATTTAAAAAAAACAATTCTTGTACAAAACTGCCTATCAATAATTATTTTAATAATCTCGATATCTTAAAGATCGATACATTTAACAATCTATCGACAACTCTCATCACTTTAAAACCATTAGACAATTCTTTTTTTTTAATAAATAAAGAAAATAAATAAACGTATCACACTCAACGGCTCCCATTAAGACCTGGTGGTCTTGTGTCGGCGGTCCGGAAACACAATACTAACACAAACACCCAGACTACGACAAACATCCGTATGGCCAATACAGACATTTGCCGTGAGCGGGGATCGAACCCGCGACCGTTAGCGCTTCAGTTGCAATGACCACTGCGCCAACGTGCCTCTCAATGTCGTTTTTTAATATAGCAATAGCTGGCAAACTCACAGGCGGGACACCTGATGTTAAGTGATCACGCGCATGGACATTTGCAGCAGAGGATAAATATGTTGCCAGTTTCAAAAGAATGCGGGATGAAAGGGAATAGGACGTGAGGAAAGGATTTGGGGAGGGGATGAGCCAGCTCTCTCACTCACCGTACTCAACGCAGTTGTTTTAGCTGCTTATCGTCGATCTTCTGTGAGAGTGAGGTACTGACCCGGTTGAGCCAGTCTGTATACGAGCTGTAATATTTATTTATTTACCAACAGAAAAATTAATATACATATTTGAAAGTGCGACAAAAATCACACTCGGTTTTACATAAGGATTCTTAATCAGCAGCTTACAAAATTTGGGTATATAATTTTTTTTTATAAAGACAAGTGTAGTCTATTTTTCTTCACTTGTATTTATTTAGTAATAATACGCTGAAAGAAAACTACGAATTTTCGAACAATTCATTCTTTCATTATAATTTTTAATTATAAAAAATGATTCAGTTCAATCATTCAATTGATAATTTCTTATCTAACTCTTATGTGTGGCTAGAAGTACATATATGTCTGCTAAATAAGACACGTAGAGAAATATAGACTATTGTGTGTAATTGTTTTCTATACTAGTTGATATAGAAAATATGTTTTAATTATGGTTCTTTTTAATTATTGTGTTATACCTAAACTCTACTTCAGTATGAATAACATATCAATCGATATCGATACCAATCTATCGACACAGCACATCACTATCCCACCTACCGGGAACTGGCCACCTTGTGTCACGGTTTTTCTCTCGAAGTATTTACTAATAACTTGATCTCAGGCCGTCTGGCGTTTTTATATAATCCAGAATTTTATACTAACTAATAATAAGATCGTGTTGTCCGTACGTGCGTCGTGACGTATAGATACTTGATTATATATATGGATGCTGATAGGCAATAATGTGTCAACCCACAAAAAGTCAAATTCGAAGAAAATCATGTATTCTAATAATTCATTATACATTTTTTAACGTTAATAAAAAAATATTAAGTTCATCTAAACTAAATACGGAAAAAAGTTTCTTAATTTAATGTTTCGAATATTGAAGTGTTCCATATTTTGCAATATATAATAATCTCATATATTTAAAAAACTTATTATTACACCATTCTGTTTTTAATTAATTATACCTATCAAAATAGAAAAGAGAAATACATCTTTTTGATAAATACATCTTCAAACGTTATTAAGAATAGGTTTGACATGGTTAGACGCCATTTTCTCAAAATAAAGTTCGTGTGGCTTGACACAGTTTTGCTTATCAGCGTCCATATATATTCTATAAAACTACTACTTGACCGATTTTGATGAAAATTTTATGTAAAAATATTGTCAAATCCTTTTTGTAGTCGGTTTTGTAGTTTTTTGTTTCATAAATTTATAGCAAATGTTTCTAAGTTTTGTAATATCTTATTTAATACTAGCTACCCCTCATGGTTTCATTCATGTATTTATTTGCATGTTTATATGTAGGTGGTAATCTCTGAAACTACTTTAATTAGCCCGTTTATTGATGAAGGTTATAGGCTATATTACATCACGCTACTACCATAAACGCGAGTGCAACCTCGAAGGTCAGCTAGTTAATTATAAAACGTCACAAAATAAACGAAGTCACATAACAAGAATAGTTTTACACTGTTAATAGCCCGGCATTTCTGCACATCACTAATGTTAAGCCGATTTTGGTGAATGTAAATGAATTTTCACGATTCCGTTTTAAGGATAATGGCTATATAAATATATGTATGGACGTCCGTGACTCGGTTGCTAGTGTATTATTTAGTTTTTATGTTTCTGAATACTGTTGTAATTGTTTTTTTTTTATGTTTGTTTGTTTTTAAAACAATTTATGCATGTTGTGTAATTGTAGCTAATAAAAAAATACTTTTTTAATTATAACGTTAACTACGTTATTTTTATTCTATAGTAGTTCTTGATTTGTAATTTATATATTCTTAAATTAGTTTTATTTTATTGCGTAGTTATCCGAAAAAGAACCAGAAAAATTAATTTTACCGAAATGTATAGTCATTTTTTAAATGATTTTTTAAATCGTAATATTATGTATACTATATTATAAAGATGAAGAGTTTGTTTCTTTGTTTGAACTCATCTCAGGAACTACTGGTTCGAATTGAAAAAATATTTTTGTGTTAGATAGTTTATTTATTGAGGAAGGTTATAGGCTATATTACATCACGCTACGACTCACAGGAGCGAAGCAGTAACCATAAATTCGAGTGAAACAGTAAGGGAGTGCAACTAGTTACTAATAATTTTATATTTTTTTAAATATATCAATCAAATATATACATTTTTAAATACAGTATGATTCTTTTTTGTAAAGAAAAGATTAAAAAAATCACGGGAAAAGATTTTTTTAACACCTTTTCTACTTTCAATATTGTACGTATTACGTAACACCCTACCATCCCCTTTCAGGAAAATCAATTTCACCCTTAACTACAAAGAAAAATGATCCTTATTTACATACACATAGAGTCCTTAATAATAGAGCAATATAAATCCTAAGATGTAAATTTTCTTACAAACAAATACAGACCTTAAATATGTGATAAAGAGTTCATTTTCATTTAAAAACATATTGAAATTAAGTCCTTAAATGATCGAAAGGAATATGAAAATTATCACAGAAGTCGGAATTTCGAACGATTTTTCGAATATTAACAACATTAATAGCAACAAATAAATTTACATACAAACAAATATCAACCCTAATAAATTATGATAGAGTTCATTTTACTATGAAAATACATTCGAATTAGGTCCTTTAATACATTGAAGAGATTCTTAAAAGAAAAGCAGAAGTTTGTATTTGGAACGATTTTTCGAATATTAAAATTTCACTCAAGGGAGAATAGACTTTATCATCAAGACGTAAGGTTGGTATTTGAATGTGGAATCGTTCGAACACGCAGTGAATATGTAATGGATGCACGGAGGTGTTAATGTTGGATACGGTATATTTTTTATTAACAAATTGTTCGGTAAATTGTATGGTATGTGACTTATTCGATAAACTGATGGAATAGATATTTTTAGTTAACATTAATGTTGTAGTTATTTTTATGTTTCGTCTTCTTAAAAGGTAATTGATTAATTTTGTTACTAAAGGGCACAAGCGTCGCTTTAGCTTTCATATAGGGCTCCGTCCTAGCGAAGTGTCCAAAGGAGTAAAGGGAAAGGGGGGAGAGGGGGCGATGATATATATAAGCCATTGTTATTCGTTCAATGTATTAAGTACAGGTTATATACTAAGTGGGGGGAAGTCCGGACCCTCTAAACCCATGCTTATATTATAATTATAATTTAACAACCATTTATTTTTAAGTCTATCTTCAAAAATTTGAGAAATGAATCATATTTTTTTATTTTAATTTAAGTACTTTAAATGAAATAATTATAACACGGTATAAGTCTACTTAAATATGTTTTGTTAAAAAAATGTGTTTTTTATATGCAAACTTAATAAAACATAAAATGCCTCATCCAATATTACCTCAACGTTTCCTATCTCCTCAAAATCAATGTACTCCAATAGTTACAAATGCGTGAATGTTACGGAGATTTTTTTTTCTTTTCCTCAGAACAGGGAACTTGATAGAAATGGCATCAAGACGATTTATAATTGAATTTGAAATATTTAGTCAATATATATTAAAATGAAGTTAATTATATTGTTTTATAAAGACGCTCCTTTGAATCAATTTTTGAGATTAACGGTGTACATACAAAATTGAATACAGTTAAAAATTACATCAATCTTAAACTTAGCTTAAATCAAAGGTATTTCAGCCGATCATTTAAATGTTTTACCCAAAAAAAGCTCAACTATTTTAAAAACTCAAATATTTTTAAAAATTACTCGACCGAAACGATGTGACTTGAATGTAATTTAACATTTATGTCTTACTAAGAATAACGCCACTTCGTTATTTAACTCCAAAATGGCGGACAATTATCGAGCCGAGAGAATGATCATTTCAACGAACTCTGACATAATAAGTATCGCAATACTAACAAGTGTCTGCGGTTTTATGCAATAAAAAATTAAATTACATTTATCACATTCATCTATACTAATATGATAAAGAGTTTGTTTGTTTGATCGCGCTTATCTCAGAAAGTACTCGTTGGAATTGAAAAAATATTTTTATGTTATAAAGAAGGTTGTACATCATAATCATAAAAATATTGTAGGCTCATATAGGTATGGTTCTGTTGTTTTTACTTTT
Source organism: Hypolimnas misippus (assembly GCA_037950945.1). Classification (NCBI taxonomy): domain Eukaryota; kingdom Metazoa; phylum Arthropoda; class Insecta; order Lepidoptera; family Nymphalidae; genus Hypolimnas; species Hypolimnas misippus. The sequence continues at coordinate 2,257,252 of JBBEEQ010000008.1, read as the reverse complement.
AAATATCGATTATGTTAACGCTAGTAAAATATCTAACACATGCGCAGTTGATACCCTATATGAATATCCATCTATACTAAGTGCCTAATGTATGAAGTTTTGTTATTTGATTACGCTAGTTTTAGGATCTACTATTTAAAACATTTTAAATCGGACCGCTATTGTAGGCTATATTACATCCCACTACAACATATAGAAGAAAAATAACTATAAAAACGGGCTAAACCGCGTAAAGCAGCTAGTATAGGATCTAGGTGGATCTATGGAATTAAAAAAAAAACACCTGTTGGCACATCTGTTATGTAATGTTGGAAGATGAGCGGCATAACTGTTTGTAATTATGTTACATGTAGCTATGTAACTACTTAATTGTTATAACTATTTAATTTATATATAAAACGAGCAGTTCCCTACAGTTTCGCCCGTAAACTTCGGAATAATATATTTAACAATTTTTCAATCCCTTAGGGGATGGATTTTCAAAAATCCTTTGTTTGTGCATGTTTACGATATGTAAGGAACGTTTGTGCATTTCACGTTTCTAGACCCAGCGGTTCCAGCTGCGTTGATCGATCAGTCAGTGAATGTGTCAGCCAGTCAGTTATGATTTTTATATATAAAGGGTAGCGTCGCTCTGGTGTAGTGGTGCTGAATGTACCTCTAACGCCGACGGTTGCGGGTTCGATCCCCGCTCGGGGCAGATATTTATAGTTATATAAATATTTGTTTCTAGGTCTGGGTGTTGTCCTTGTGGGTCTCCCCACCGTACCTCGGAGAGCACGTAAAGCTGTCGGTCCCGGTTGTTATCAAAATCACCTGATAATGATCGTTACTCGTAGTAGGGAAATTATTCTAGTCTAAATGGTTACTAGCTTGCCCTCAGGGGTTTTGGAGGTCAGATGGCAGTCGCTCTGTGTAAAAATCAGTAACTCGTCAATATCTGGACTAGAATAGAAAGTAGACCCTGGTATAACCGGGAAAAATGCTAGGTAGATGATGATATATAAAGGGTAGCGTCAGTCTGCTGCTTTCATTGATATATTTTTGTATGTTCAAGTCTAAAAGAACTTTGTAAATTAATGATAATATGTATATGGCTAAAATGATTCCATTATAATACCAATAGTTTTTATTTACAAATTTTATAACATTATAAACAAACTTCACTTCATAATTTATTTATTTAATTATCATAAAACATATAAATATTTTGATAACATTTTATTCATTTCAATTTCGATAGACTAATAAAAATAAGTTACATTATAAAATTGCAATAAATATCGCGCAAACAAAAGTTTAGGGGTTATATCGTAACAACCACATAAACATCCCTATAAATTGTCGCCATTACACTAACGAGCGGGATGGTATGTTAATACGCGAACTTACACAATTTGTCAGTCTGTGTTTTTATCCTTAACCACTAACTGTTATTGTTGTAACTTAAAACGTGCAAACACAAATAAATTATATTCCTTAGGAATACGGTTTTTGTATTATTATAATGAATTAAATAAACATACAATTTTTTTAAGTATTTTTTTTTTACATAATTTTAATCGATTTGCGAAAAGAAAATATTTTGATTTGATAGATTTTGTTTTGTTTTACATATCTATTATTTGAGTACGTACATATATATATATATATATGAAAACTGACCGGCTTACATCTTCACTGACTGATCGATCAACGCGGGGACCGCTGGGTCTAGACACGTGAAATTTTGCACAAACGTTCAATAAATAACGTAAGTGTGCACTACGAAAGGATTGTTAAAAATCCATAACCTAAGGGGTTAAAAAGAGGGTTGAAAATTTGTTAGGTATCAAATTCTGAAGTATACTTTGGTGAAACTGCAGGGAGTTGCTAGTTTAAATATATTTTTAGTATACAATGTTATGTCTTGAGGTTAATTCCATATCAAAAACAAAATATAATGTATAATATGAAACTCAACGCCTGGTAAAGTGCTCGTGATTAATGCAATCATTATAAATATATATTTCAACTAGGCCAGACATTATGCGGAAAAAACAACATCTAAATAAAGAATTACTTTTAAAATCATTCCAAAAAACCCTCTTATCTATGTGAAAATGTAAAATTTAAAAAAAGAACATTATAAAATAAAGTCAAAGGTATTTAAACGTTTAAAGAACGCTCGGAAAGCAATATTTTTCAGTCCAGAAACATTACGCCTCGTTACGGAAAATCCTTTATTTCAAGAGTTTGTTTAATTAAAAAGCCGAATAAAAAAAAACTAACTGCCCGCTTTTATCGGGTGATGAACGATCCTGAAACACGCGCTGCTAACATACGAAAATAAACCTTATTTCAAACGAAATAGAAAACAATTTTCTTTAAAACGTCTCCCTCGCGCGTTCCATTTTTCAAACTCCAAAAGATTTGTGTTGATGCCATTTCCTGTTCTATTCTTAAAGCTATAAAACTCAGAATTCATTAAATACACACCGTTCGAAATTCAAAAGATTTCCGAGCGAATTTGAATCGTAAAACTGCGCAGTAAAATACAGAAGTGCTAAATGTATCGCTAATAAAACTGTTTATTTTGAAACGTCGTAAGTCACACGGGTTTTAAAGAAATTTGATTCTTATGTCATTAAAATAAAGTTCATTATAGCATGTAATTATATTTGTCTTAAGACTTTTATATATGTTAAGCGAATGTGACGAATGTGAAAAGGTAATAGGCATATTTTTTTAAAATTTTTGAATTTAGAATAGAATATGGAAATAATAATTGAGGTGACGAATGTAGTAATCTAATAGTCATATTTTATTATTTTTTAAATTTAGAATAGAGTATGTTTATTAAATAAGGTAACGAGTTCGAAAATGCGACAGAGATTTTTTTGTTATTTTCATTTAAAAAATAGAACATAGTTTTAAATTAATTCAATTTTAGAACATAATAAAATCGATACACGCATCTTTCTTTATCTGGCTGTACAGGAAAGCGCAAAAGTGTTTATAGCCTGTTCCTAACTGATAGGGGTTCCCGCGTAAAGATTTATGGCGAGTACACTCGCACGCTAAACGATCCTTCGCCACAGATAAAATAAAATTTAGTGTTCAAATATAAGCTACTCCCACACGTAGGGGTCTTATTGTGTTAACGAAATGAATTTGAATATTGTTAACTACAATATAATAACGATATTTATAATCTATACCTACAATATTATAAAGAGGTTGAATTCGTTTGTATGTTTGTAAGTATATATGCAATCTGTGAAGCTAATAATTCGATTTAAAAAATCATGCGTTAGATAGATTCAGGAATATAGTCTATATTACATCACCCTATGACTCTTGGGAGTGAAGCGATAACTATAAGCACGAATGAATCCGCGTGGGGCCGCTATAATATAGAAAGAGCGGATTTTGTCTATGCGAAGTAAACTACGGAACCACTGGCTATTTAAAAAAAAATGTCACCATTTGAAAGGTACATTATCGTAGGTGGTCATAAGCTATATTTTATGTATGTATGTGTCTTATTTTAAAACAAAATCTACATAAACGCAAGTGAAGCCGCAAGCAAAACTTGATATATAAACTGAAGACTTTGTTTGAACGCTTTAATCTTAAGAAGTGATGTGATTTTACATTTTTTTGTGTTATATAGGCTATTAATTAAGCAAGATTATATAGGCTATATTACATCACGTTACGACGTATCAAAGTGAAATTAAAGACACAAACGTGAGACGCGCAGACAAGGCCAACTAATAAATAATAAAAAATAATTACTACGACGACGTGACATTTCGTGAATAGGCTATATTACATCACGCCACGAACCGCGTGGCACACTTTGTATTTTAATGCAAGATTGAAATCTCTTTATTTTAATTACACTCTTGTAATGGAAATGTAATGTTTTTTTTTACGAGAAATGATTTAAGGCAGCAATAAAAACGTACTTAATATGTTTTGTTATAACAACTCAATTAAATTATGGTAATTAATTTGAAACGTAGGCTTTTATTCGCGATAAGATATTTTATTGTGAAAACTTAATTATTGTTCTTGTTTATGAACATTTTTTTTTAATACAGATAACATCAAAATTTTGTGACGGATTTATGTTTTTTAAAATGGATTTTGACTATTGTTTTTATTCATACTGGCATTTAAAGTCAATTCTCGTGGATAGATCGTGATGTTATATAGCCTATAACGTTCTTTAACAAACCGATTATAAACCATAAAAATAATAATTATAAAATGACCTTAGCTCGTTTCAACAAACTTCAACTTTATATTCATAAATATTAATCTTTAATACGTCATAAAAAATATGTTTATGAGTATGTCTATTTTCGTATGATAATTACCCTTAATATTAGGGTGTAACGTGTAGGGTGGGTTTAAACATGGGCTTAAATATTGGGGCCAAAAAGTTTTTTATACATTATTATTATTTTAATTATTATCTACTGGCTTTATCTTGCGGCTATGTTCACGTTACTCACTAATAAAAGGATTAACATAAATAAATATAAAAAATACAAGTTCGGTCTAAAAACTTTTATATTATAGGCTATATAACATCACCTTGCGACTTAGGAACGGAATAAACGTGGGTAATTTCCAGACAGAGCTTCTATATATTATAAATTAATGTAAACGTGATAATTTCCCTAATTATATCGTAATTAATAAACACTTCTGTTTCCAAACAGACGCCATTTTGAAAATTATAACATTTAATTACGTATCGTTGTTATAATTGAGTTAAATTTTAACCAATTTCGTTAAATTAACTCTAATTGCTGTCTTTTAGTTGGATTAAGTTATGTAACTTGTTTATAATTGTGCTTTTACTTGGCTTAAAAGAAAACATCTATACTAATATTATAAAGCTAAGTGTTTGTTTGTTTGAACGCGTTAAACTCAGGAACTATTGCTTTGAATTGAAAAACTGTTTTTATGTTAGATAGTTTATTTATTGAGGAAGGCTTTAGGCTATATTACATCACGCTACAACTCATAGGAGCAGTAACGACGAGTCCTGCAAGGGATCTAGTAAATAATATATGTGATTCTTTACCAACACTAATAGTTTTTCCATTGTCACCAGGTCCTAGAAGTAGAAGAGTGAAGAAGAAGATGAATCCAGAAGAAAAGAGACCGCGAACAGCGTTCAGTGCCGCACAACTAGCTAGACTAAAGGTAACCGACATTTACAAATTTCAAATTCAATATAACGGGTTTTATCGCGATAACTAATGGTAGTCATACTTTTTTATTGTCCGACGTTTCGACGAAGTTGTATCCGTGCTCCAGCTCGTGACCACGACGGTTATCGTAATAAGACCCGTTATATTAATTATTAATTATGAATAATATAAATCGCGAAAGTTTAATAGTTATATATTATTATATATAATAATTCTCTTTAGTAATATAATAAGGAAGTAAAATTTGTCTGTAGGTTTGTATGTAGGGGGTAACCTCTGACATTATTAAAACACTTTAGAAAAATCATTTATGCGTTTGATAGCCCGCCTATCAATAAAGGCTATAGGCTATATTACATCACGATAGATTTCATAGAAGGCACGTTGCTTTTTTCAATTATTTATTAAAATAATTAGGCCACAACATTCATATTAACAATCGTTTTTCTTTACAGCACGAATTCACTGAAAACCGCTACTTGACCGAGCGTAGAAGACAGTCCCTGGCTGCAGAACTGGGTCTTGCGGAAGCTCAGATTAAGATCTGGTTCCAGAACAAGCGAGCCAAGATCAAAAAGGCGAATGGTCAAAGGAACCCACTCGCCATGCAATTGATGGCCCAAGGGCTGTACAACCATAGCACGGTCACGGAGAGTGACGAAGAAGAAGAGATAAACGTGACGTAAGTTACGTTTGACGCGATTTTGAATGTGTGACGTGATCTTGAACGTGTGACGCGATCTTGACGTTAGTGTGACGTGGTATTGATTATTGCTACTGGGCAACCTGATTTGTTTTTTTTTTATTGGAGAGTATTAAAAAAATAAATATCATCATCTTCCTAAGAAAATATGATTTGTCTTATTTTTTTTTTTGAAAAATTTTAACTACAATCTTTTTGTTTTGTTATTATTTTTTTCTTTTTTTGAAAAATGTCAATGAATGGAAATTATAATCGTATAGTGTCTATTGATTAGAAGAAATACATTTATAATCTGTGAAAAAAACTAGTTAAAATATTCTATACTTAAACTTGCCTCCTTAATAACATTAGAATGTAAAACAAAATGGTTCCTGTTATGTACATAATTGTAGATTAAATACATTATTTATTTTATAAAAATTTAATTGTGATTTTATAAACTGATATATTTTATGTATCAATTATATATATATCGATTCAGTATATAAAGAAACTTTAAAAAAGCATTTGGAATTGAGAGGAACCAACTCTCCCTCCCAATTCCTCCCCTTATTTCCTGGTGCAGTAAAGATCTATGGTCATTATTTAACATTATATGAACCTACCTCGTTGCCAGCTATGTCATGAAAAAATCCGTCTTTTTTAACATCTGAATAATACATATTAAAATATTATGTATAAATTTTTCGAGTTTTGCGAGCACAAACATATGAAAGCTGAATTTATATATATAAAGACTTTACGTACAGACACAAATAAGTATATAAAATAAAATAACTCCCAAAAAAACACTTTATAAAATCACAATTAAAAATAAATAATTTTCATTAAATAATTTATACGAAAAATTTGAAGAATCTCAGGTTAAAAATAAATTGTTTTATTAATTAACCGATACTAAAATAATTATTATTAATAGTTCAAATATGATGCGATGAGAGTAACCAAGATAATGTAAATTCAGTTGTATTTTGTAAGAGTTTGTTATAAATAGAGGCTTATGTAATTTACTTATGTGTATAAAAGTTATCTAGTTTATAAATATAAAAACATGGACACGAATGTTTTAATGTCTCTTAAATGGACGCTGATAAGCAATACTGTGTACAAGCCACACGGACTTCATTTCGAGAAAATGGCGTCTAATGATGTCAAACTTATTCTTAATAAATCTGTTTGAAGACGTATATATCCATATTTTCATATCATTTTGATGAAAAGGTATAATGAATTAAAAGCAATTTGACATATTTAATATGTTATCTAATGATAAGTTCTTTTAATGTATGAGAATATTTTATAAATTGCAAAATATGGAACGCACTTGAAATTTGATAAATTGTATGAACAAACTTCTTTCTGTATTTATTTATTTTAGATGACTTACATTTTTTTTTGAATAATGTGAAATAGTTGACGCAGTATCAAAATACATCAATATCTCTAAATTCGTCATTTTGTGGGTTGACACATTATTGCTTATCACCATCCAAATAATATAAAGACCAATAAAATTATATAAATATGAATTTTACATGTCAAATTTAAGGTGTAATTCACACCTTAGATAGAATGTTTATTTTGTAAAGTTACAGGCTATATAACTTAATAAAAAAAGTAGTGAAAAAGAAAGTAACAGCCTGTATCCCACTGGTGGGTAAAAGCATCGCCTATTAAGCCTTCTCGGTTTAGGAGCTTAATCCACCACGCTGCTCCACTGCGGAGCGGATACACGTGTCAGAATTTCTCCAGGCACATGTAGGTTTCCTCACGAATTTAAACAGAGGTTAGAGCCCGCGATCAACGAATGAGATCGACATGCTCGAACCATTAAAACCTTTGTTATCAGTCCTATTTTTATATCTATAAATTATAGATAATAAAATATTTTATTTAATCTGTTAAACATTGTAAATAATTAAAGAGTCATATTTATAATTAATTAATTTTCCGTGTTAATTAGTCGCACTTCTTCCATTAATTTCGTTTGTAAATATAATTTTAATTAATTTTTAAGTTTTAGATTTTAAGTAATAATTAAAACAAATAAATTATATCAGTGGTTTATCGAATTTTTTTACGTTGTTTTATTTTATTACGAAATAGACAAACTACCCTCTATATATACTTAACCCCTTTAAGGGATGAACTTTCAAACAGACGACTTTAAAAGCAATGTTTCTACCTTAGAGGTCCGTCATTTCTTAACCTATTTTAATATTTTTTTTATCTGATATAGTCCCTCACCTTTGTTAGGAAGCAATATACTATGTCAGATTAATTTATTCTTATTTTATAAATGTAAAATTAAATCCTCATAAAAAAAATCATCAATAGATTTATATCACAATTTTAAACCATTTTTGGGCTGTATAAATTCTTTCGTTGGCCTTTTGGCATTTTTCGCGCCAAACGGCACAACGAAGGCGGGATGAAGCGTGGGAGAACGGCGGGAAATAATCCAAGTGGTTTGATTGAATGGTATAAATATTGCTAGAGAGGATAGAGGATAGTGTCACTGCTTGTTTCTTTAGAATATATATATGATTAAGCTATGGAGTAAACTCTGCATCGTATGTAAATGGAAATATGCCTACTTCTGATGTGTGGAATTTCAAAAAAAACCTATTGATCTCAACATTCTAGAAAACATCGTTTTATTTATTTCAAATTAATAAGAATCCAACACCTTGGCATAGAATGTATAATAAGTATGTCAAACGGGTAAATAAAATTATGTATTGTTTAAAAAAGAAGCCGAATCTGAAATTAAAGGAAATAGAGAAAAATACTTAAAGGAGTCTTGGGGAAGGTTTTGAAAGTAAAAACTAGAATAACTTTTTTTGAAATAATAATATTCCTAACTATAGCCTATTTTTCGTATTTCTGACCAATCATAAGAGTTAGTTTTGAAATTATCGATCGGAGGATTGAGTTGAATCATTTTTTTAGAATGATAAATGGATGCTGATAAGCAATAATGGGTCAACCCACAAAAAGTCAAATTTGGAAATATTGTTGTATTTTGATACTGCATTACCTATTTAACATTATTAAAAAACTTTTCAAGTCATATAAAATAAATAAATACGGAAAAACTTTCTTAATTTTTAGTTTCGAATTTCAAATGCGTTCCGTATTTTGAAATTTATACAATAATTTCAAATATTTAAAGAACTCTGTATTAGATATTATATTAAATATATCCATCTGCTTTGAATTCATTATAGCTTTTATTAAAAAATAAAAGAAAATATACATATACTTCTTCAAACATATTTATTAAGAATAGGTTTGACATCTGTAGACGCCATTTTCTCAAAATGAAGTCCGTGTGGCTTGACACAGTATTGCTTATCAGCATCCAAATAATGTTCGAAAATTCGTGATTATCGTTCAAAGTATTGTTACCAAGTGAGTCGAGTAAAATAAATTGACTATAGTACCAAAACTCTGTATTATTGCACCATCTGATGGTGTCACTAAAGTAAAATAACAGTGATGTCCCACTGCTGGGCAAAGACTTCCTCTCCTATTAAGGAGAAGGTTTACAGCTTAATTCACCACGCTGTTCTACTGGTGGGATATACCTAAGTGTGTCAGAATTTCTATAATATATAATATTATATATCTACACTAATATTATAAAGCTCAAGAGTTTGACCGTTTGTTTGAACACTAATCTCAGAAAGTACTGGTTCGAATTTAAAAGTTATTTTTGTGTTAGATAGTTTATTTATTGACGAAGGCTATAAGCTATATTACATTACGCTACAACTCATACGAGGCAAGCAGTAACCATAAACGAGTGAAACTGCATGGGGCTGTCTCTATATAGTTATAAATAAAGATATATAAACAGATTTCACAAGCGAAACCACGGTCGACCGCTAGTTTCACAGCCGATGGGCCATTAACTCTTTATTGGGTAATAAAATTAATTTGACAAGCTTATTATGATATCAAAAGCTCTCCCATGTCGAATACCCGTCACAGAGATTCGTTACAATACTTCTTAACCGACTGCAGGACTGATGGGTAATGTTTATCAGGGTTTTATGATTGACTTGTTATACATTAAAAGCTTATGTGTGAGGAAGTTTAGTTGTAGTCCTCTGGCTACAGCACGTATACACCGTCAGCACCACACTCTTAACCCTTAAATGGATGGTTTTTTATCGTGACCTGGAAAAAATGTTTCCTGGTAGTGATTTAGGTATTTACGTAATAATAGTGGAGAATATATATTTTTTTATGAGAAATAGCACTCGTATATTAATGAATACACAATTACGGAGACGCTTTTTATAACTCTATAAACTTAGTCGAACGTCAAATAGAAATGTAAAAATGTAAAAAAAAAAGATTTGCTGCCGAAACTTGAATAATTTCTTTTTTGACACTCAATATATTTAGTATCTATGGTCGTCAAAGTGCGTTCGGAAATACATACCACACGACTTCAATTAAATAACGTGAAACGTGGTATGTATACATATGGCAACAAGATGCATTTGAGGGTTAAAGAACAGCGTTAAAAAGCTTAAGCCTAACTACCCCATTCCTTTCCTTGCTTCCTATTCCTTTTCATCCCTTTATTTTAAAACAAAATCTACGTTAATTTGACGTTGGCGCGAGCAAAATTTAGTTTGTTATAACATCTGTAATTAAATTACTAAATATCTATGAACTTGTATTCAGAGCTTAAAATAGTCTGAGCTATTTTTGATTCAACTAATAAATAACTGATGCGCGTCGTAATAAATCATGCGCGCGTTGTAAATCACAAGCGGGTTATGATTTAACTGTGCGCTACTCGGAATCGAACCCGGGCTAATTGTTCAAAGATTTTACAGTTTTTGATCTATTCTGGGTTTTATACTTTTTTTACTTTTTAAACGAGTTTGCAAAATGCTATGTATGTGGGATTTCTTTCGTCGTAACTAATGCTAGAACCGATTTAGATGTGGACGCTGATAAGCAATACTGTGTCAAGCCACACGGACTTCACTTTGAGAAAATGTCGTCTAAACATGTCAAACCCATTCTTAACAAATTGTTTGAAGACGTATATGTATATCCATCTTCTATTGTCTATTTTAATAAATTTAAAGTAGATCTGTATAATAAAAACGTTTTTCAAATTCATTATTTTAATTTATATTGCAATATATGGATGACACTATGATATTCGAAACATAAAATTAGGATACGTACTTATTTAATTGAGTTGACTTTAAACGAACATTTTTAAATTATGTTTAACACGTAACGTGTTTTCAGAATACATCAACATCTCCGAATTTGACTTTGTGGGCTGACACATTATTGCTTATCAGCATCCATGTCACCATGTGATACTAATATAATTCTCACATTATCCTGATTCAAATAGACTAGATGAATTAAATAAGCATTCTTATTTACTTATAATATATTTTTATCCACTTAAAAAAATCTTCTAAAAGTCGTTTTTGATCGTAATTCCGTAATCGATTTTGAAATTTTGTTTTAAAAGCTATTTCAGATTACAGACATCCTACAGAATTTTCATTAAAATAGATTCAGTAGTTTAGATTTTAAAATCAAAATAACTGGAATAAGTGGACACTGATAAGCAATAAAGAGTCAAGGCACACGGAATTCATTTTGAGAAAATGGGGTCTAAACATGTCAAAACTATTTTCAATAAATGTTTTTGACGTTTATATCAATATTTTCTTTTTTAATTTGATATATGGAATAATGAATTATAAGCAGATTAGTGTAAGAAAAAGTTTTATCTAATAAGAAGTCTTTCAAATAGATTACTGTACATTACAGAATATGGAACACATCATTATTAGAAACATTAAATCAAGACACTTTTTTTCGAACTTATTTAGTTTATATTATTTCAAAAATTTTTGAATAACGTTAAATATTATCATTATCAGAATACATTAATGTGTAGGAATTTGACTTTGCGTGCCATCCAAGAAAACGAAATTACATAGGTATTTTGCTTATTTCAAAAAATTAAGAAAAACACCAAGCATCAACACGACTCCTCAACTGTAAGTTGACGAGGAGTCGTGTATTCTGATTGCAGATGATACTTCAGCTTCAGGTCAACGTCCAAATGGTCTCAATGAGATGGTCAGAGGTTTTCTTAAATTTTCAATTTTATTTAATTATTATTATAAGTATTAATTATTATATGTATTATATATTGCTTATACGCCTGAACTACTCAACCAGTTGTCATGAACTCAAACTCAAAATATACTTTATTCGAATGGGCTTTTAAAGCACTTCCGAATTGTCAAGTTACATGTCATATTTTAATTTTAGATTTTTATAAAGCTACCACCGGTTCGGAATGTAGTTTCTCCCGAGAAGAACCGGCAAGAAACTCGATAGTAACTCTTTTAAAATCATTTATACATAATGTATTTTTATTACATTTTAATTATGTTATCCGGATAGAAAATCAACGCGTATCAAATCCACGCCTCTTTGTCGTCAAAATATTCGTGTATGGTATAATATGCTTTAATTATTAAAGATTTTTTAACGTAGGCTTTAAACTTATTAAGTGACAAATGTAATACTGTTTGAAACTTTACATTAACATTATTAGATGCACAGAAAACATTATAGTTTAACTTTCATGTAAAAATTAACTTTCCCGAGTAATAGAAAAATGTCTACGAGTAATTCTTAAATACGGACACGACAAATGTTGTCCAGTTATATATACTAATATTATAAAGAGGTAAAATTTGTTTATAAGTTTGTTTGTAGGGGATAATCTCGGAAACTACTGTTCCGATTTAAAAAATTCCGTTTGCGTTAGATAGCTGGTTTAGTAATGAAGATTATAGGATACATTACGTAACGCTACGACGTTTAGGAGTATAGTAATAGCAATTAAGACAAGAATTGGATGCTGATAAGCAATAATGTGTCAACCCACAAAAAGTGAAATTCGGAGATATTGGTGTATATTGATACTGCATCAACTATGTAACATTATTCAATAAAAAATAAAGTCATATAAACTAAATAAGAACGGAAAAAAGTTTCTTAATTAATTGTTTCGAATTTCCAGGTCGTTCCTTATTTTCTACAATAATCTTATATATTTAAAAACTTTTTATTAGATAATATATTACATATATCAACCTGCTTTTAATTAATTATACCTTATATCAAAAAAGAAAAAAAAATATCGATAAATATTTGTTCAAACAAACTTATTAAGAATAGGTTTGACATTTCTAGACGCCATTTTTGTTTAGGTCAATATTTTCTCAAAACGAAGTCCGTGTGGCTTGACACAGTATTGCTTATCAGCGTCCAAATAAGGTGATTATATTTTTGTTTCACCATCGACCTCCTTGTTAAATTAACTTATAAATAAATTAATTTGGCATTTATAATTTGACGTCGCCTTTAAACGTTTCAATACACGATTAAAAGATCTCAAACCTTTTTATACAAAAACTTTTTTGAAGAATATACATCTGTCTTTTCCTTTATTTTGATAAAAGGTATATTAAATAAAAAAAAAGATTTGTATAATTAATAGTTTTAATCTAATAATAATTTCAAATATATGAGATTATTGTATAAATTGCAAAATATAGAGAGCACTTCAAATTCGAAACATTAAATTAAAAAACTTTTAACGTACGCTTATTGATAATAATGTTAATTACGTGACGCATTATGAGAATACATCAATATCGAATTTTACTTTTTGTGCGGGTTGACACATTATTGCTTATCAGCACCACAAAAATTTACACACGTGATTCGCGAGTGAAGCCGCATGAGGAAACTAGTTATGAAATAAATATCGGGAAAATAAAACAGTTCCAATTAGAGAAATACAACTCAACGGGCCATTTGCAGTCATTTTAAGTTTGCTGAAGTCAGTTTAGGAGTTAAACGGTGATATATCGTCTGACGCATGCTAATTAGGGGCCAATTATACATGTCGCGGCTTTGAGATATTGTCTTATACAGAGTGTATTAGAAAAATATAGGGTTATTAATTATAACGAAACTCGATCATAATTGGACGCTGATTAGCAATACTGTGTCAAGCCACACGGATTTAATTTTGAGAAAATGTCGTCTATATAGCCATCTTTTCTTTACTATTTTGATAAAATGTATAATTAATTAAAAGCATATTGGTATCTAAATAGACATAATTCAAAAATGACTGACTGACACAGTGTTCTATCAACGCACAGCCCAAACTGAACGGATCGGGCCGAAATTGGTGAAAGTCCCATCAAAATTGCTCTAGCCGTTTCAGCGATAATCCCGAACAAATAGGCACTCAAAATTAAATTAAAAAAAAAAATAGTGTGTTTGATGTAAGTACTGTATGATATGCAATACTGTGTCAAGCCACACGGACTTCATTTTGAGAAAATGGCGTCTAAAGATGTCAAACCTATTCTTAACAAATTTGTTTGAAGACGTATGTACATATATATCCATCTTTTCTTTTATTTTTTGATAAAAAGTATAATTAAATAATAACAGATAGGCCAGTAAAGAGTTTTATCGAATAATAAGTTTTTCAAATATATGAAATTATTGCGAAATCAAAATATGGAACTCACTTCAATATTCTAAACGTTTGATTAAGAAACTTTTTCCGTACTTATTTAGTTCACATGACTTGAAAAATTTTCGTATAATGATGACGTATATCTTCTATATTCTATTTTGATAAAGGTATAATGAATTAAACGCAGATTGATATAATAAATGATTTTCAAATATATTATTTTATTATATATTAAAAAATATTGAGCACATTTCAAAATTCTTTTTTTACGTTTTACGAATATTGAAGTGTTCCATATATTGCAATAATTAATAATCTCATATATTTAATAAAATTATTAGTAGATAAAACTTTTTAAAATTCCAATCTTCTTTTATTTCGCTATTACTTTTATCAAAACAGAAATGTTGGATATATACTCCTTCAAACAAAATGATTAAGAATAGATTTGGGTAGTCTACCCGTGACCACGAACGCTGTAAAGTGCTCGAAACGTCGGGATGATAAAAATAGTTAATATACGCGATTTAAAACCGTTTAAAATAGTTTTATTTTAATGAGTAATAATCGCGAAAATCTAAGACAATGATTTGATTAAGAATAGCTTTGACATGTTTAGACGCCATTTTCTCAAAATGAAGTCCGTGTGGCTTGACATAGTATTCCTTAACAGCTTCCACATAACCATTTACTCTTAAAATTCACAGTTAAAAAGCAGGTAATATGTCACGATTCAGTTCAAGTTAAGTCAGTTTTGTCTTAACGGTAATCGAGCTTTAAGCTTGTTTACATCGCGTGTCTATCTTTACATCTCGAGATGCGATCTTTATCGAAATGATATTTTAAAAACCGGTCAAGTATGAGTCGAAGCAGCACATGAAAGGTTCTGTAAAATCAAAGAAAATATCTCTTTTTTGTATAAGAAATAAGGGCGGTGTAGCACGCTAAATATTAAAGTGACGGAATTTGAAAATTTTGAATTTTTGGGATAATGCAAAAACGTTTTGCACTTGAGACTTCGGCCGTGTATTTAGACTTTAACGTCACAAGATGTTAATAGCGTTCCTTATAATATATACGTTTATGATTATGAATACAATAAAAATTAACAGCCTATAAACGTCCCAATGCTGGGCAAAGGCCTCTTGCATTCAACGATCCATTAAACGATGTGGTTAATTCAATTCTTGTTTCAAATACTCTCATTTTGGTTTCATTTAATTAAAATCGGTTTAGTAATTTGGTTTTAAAATCAAAATAGCTGGAATAAGTACGTCATTCAAGTAAACAGAATTACGAATTTTGCTTTGAAATCGGATTGTTTTTTTTTTTAATAAAAAGTCATTGGAAGAGATCGCTGTTTTAGCGATAAGGCCGCCTCTTGTACTTTTTATCTTTTATGTAATTCCTTTTGTATATTTTTGTTGGTGTACAATAAAGAATATTCTATTCTATTCTATTCTTTTATTATTCATTGCTTATAAAGATACAATATTATGTGAAAATTATAATTCTTTACGTAATATTCATGAGTTTTGTGCTCCTTTTCTGCTACATGAAGACAAATGGACCTTCAGGCGGGGAACCCTAAAATATGCTTTCTTAAATAATATTTTATATCAATTTACCGTTTTTCAAAATAAGCTTATCAGTTTTCGTTTCATAATTTTTATATTGTTATTTATTTTCATTACTTAAAGATATATTTGCTTTTTAACCGACTTCAAAAAGGAGCATTTATATTCGGCTGTATGTATGTTGTGGCACCAACTTCGAAATGACGTAGAGAATATTTTTTAAAATAAAAATAATAATAAAACTCAAATTAACTATAATAACTTTAACCTCGGTTTTTTAAAAACAGTATTTAAAGTTTTTCAACTTTTACATTGGTCAGTACAGTAGTTTTGTAGTTTGATTTTAAAAACAAAATAACTAGAATAAGTTTTTCACGAAATCGTAACTTTTGTAAAAAATCTCAATGACGTATCAGAGTATCAGATTAATATATCTATACTAATATTTTGTTCCCCTTTTTTACCGGACTGAGCGACGCAGGAGGGTAATGTGTTTATCAGCCTTTTTAGAAAATGGCGTCTAAAGATTTCAAACCTATTCTTAACAAATTTGAAGACGTATATATCCATCTTTTCTTTTCTATTTTGATCGAATTTAGAATGAAACAGATTTTTTTTTACCTAATAATACGATTTTCAAATATATGATATCATTTAATAAATTGCAAATTATGAAACTTGAAATTCGAAACATTAAATTAAGAAGTTTTTTTCATACTTAATTATTTTAGAAAATTTATAATTTTGAATAATGTCAAATAGCGCGTTATCAAAATACATCAATATCTCCGAATTAGATTTTTTGTGGGTTGACACATTATTGCTTATCAGCAACCATATATAAACAGTCTCGTTAGTAAACAAAGAAGTAAAACCACACCACAGACATAGTATAAACAAAATAAACACCACCCTGTATACAGAACACGCCGTATAAATCATTTCAAGTGAATCGTGTGACAGAGGTATGTTTTGGCACGCAACGGACAGACACAGCTTCCAATCATATACATATATATCTATTTGAGGACTATCATAGAGCCGAGATGGCCTAGTGATCACACGTCGATCTCAACCGACGATCACGGATTCAAATCTAATCATTTTAATTAAGTCATTAATATTATTAGTATATCGATAAAAAATAAATCTCGTACAAAAATTGCCAATTAAAATTAAATCTTAATAACATCGATTCTGGACGCTGATTTGCAATACTGTGTCAAGTCACACGGACTCCATTTTGAGAAAATGGCGTCTAAAGATAATATACGTATTCTTAATAAATTAGTTTAAAGACGTATATATCCATTATTCGTAATTATTTTTATAAAAGGTACATTGAATTTATTGCAGATTAGTACAATAAAAAGTTTTATCTACTAATAAGTTTTTCAGATATATTCTTGAATATCTCAAAAAATGTCACACACTTAATTCGCGGTATAACAACCAGATGAACGTATCTACAAAATATCGAAAATCTTTTTTTAACTAAAACCGTTGAAAATGTTTTCTATGAAATTGCAAAATAACGTAATTTAAGATTTCACTAATTCCAAAAAAAACGTTATATTTATTATTAGAACCACTTTTCTATAGAACCAAAAAAAAATTATGATTACTGCTAAATTAGGAAAAAGTAAAATTTTTAAAACGTAGATACGTTCATCTGACTCTTATACCGCGAATTAGTCTAACCATTAAATTTTTTCCGTATTTGTTTTGTTTAAATGACTTGAATATTTTTTGAATAATGTTAAATATGTAACGAATTATCAAAATACATATCTTCGAATTTGAATTTTTGTGGGTTGACACATTATTGCTTATCAGCGTCCACCTATGGTATTATGAAAAGATCGCGGGTTCATACCCGGCTAACACCGTTGAGTTATCAAGTGTTAAAGAGCTTAAATACATCTCGTGGTCGGTGAAGGAAAACATCGTGAGGAAACCTGCATGAGCCGGAGAAATGACACATGTATATCCGCCCCGCAGTGGAGCAGCGTGGTGGATTAAGCTCTAAACCTTCTCCTTAATAGGAGAGGAGGCCTTTGCCCAGCAGTGGGACATTTACATGCTGTTATTTACAAGAGTTTACATGGCTTACTGGATGAAATAGATCTTATATAACGGGTTCGAACCTGAGGAAGTAATACATTTTTACGCGATTAACTAAAACTTGTGTATGATTATTTTTAATTTACTCCAAAAAAGAAGAAGGTTCTCAATTCGTCAGGGATTTTTTTTGTATATTCCCGATTATTCGTACACGGTTTAATGGATTTCGTTAATTTATTTTTTATTTTTAGGGCATGCAGTCTCATTGCTCGCAAAGAATTTTCATCAAAATCAGTCCAGTATTTAGGTTTTAATATCAAAATAAGTAAAAGAAATATCTATGTCATTCAAATGAACGAAATTACCTATTTGCTTTGAAGTCGGTTTCAAAAAGTCTTGCCCTCAAAGATCTTCATCAGATTATATATTTACTATATACAAAAATCTTCCTTGAATTATATAAATTTAAATAGTCAAAACCCCAACTAGATCAGTAGTTTTAAAAAAAATCACCGTCACACAAACACACATCCTCCTTTTTTAAGCTGGCTAAAAAGGTAATTAAAAATAACTCTCTTACATACAAGCGATGAAACGTTAAAATATTTTCTAATACATTTGATGAATATCTTTAATTACTGTTTGACGCATCCTGTCAATGATCGAGTTAAGAGTTAACGGCTAATAATAAAACTGTTTACGAAGGGCTTAACCGACATAACAGAAATACGGGTATTGTATTGTAAATAAAAGTGACAATACATTCATTGAGACTATTTTAATGATCCCCAAAATCATGGACGTATTATAAGGGAGGGTTTAAGCGGTTCGGAGCCTCTCTTAGACATTAAAATAATTTCTAAATAACTGAGATTAGCATTGAGAATCATACCATCTTACTGCGTAATGCCTGGATGAAAAGTATTTATCTTTGCACATTTTGGACTAACAACCCTTCCCCGCCTCTGGACGGATCCCTCCCATATGAAAGCTGTATCTACGCCCATGCAGTATGCTTCTGCTGTGACTGGCCAAGGATTTGTGCACCTGATTACAGATGGTGATGCAGCAGGGTTACGCAACTTATTTCAATATTAATTACAGTATAGTAAATTTCGAGTCGATTAGATAATTACAAGTTGCACAGATCCTTTCAACAACTAAAAAAGAGCTGATAGCCTTGGAACTGAAGAGATTTTCATAAATCCTAGCTAAGAATCATCCCGAATACGTCAGCTTTAAAAAGTTTTTGGGAGATGCGAGGTTATAAGGCAGTTGCGTTTTTAACTTATACAGTTAAGTCTTGTTCCATTACAAAAAGCTTTTGACAATTATTTTACTAATAAATAAAATTGAAGTATCTGTTTGTAATTTCAAAACGGCTTTTAATTAAACGCATTTGAAAGTATATACGGTACTTAAAAAAAAACATAATTAAAAAAAAATTGTCTGCCTCTCTGTTTTTTCCGGGTAATCTGTACGGCTGCGTCGATTTTGACGGGACTTTCACTCACAGATAGCTAATATTATAAGGAATAACTTAGGCTACTTCTATATAAAAACTTTTTTTAAAAGAAATAAATGCAAAATATTCGAAAACAAAATTGAAACTAATGAAATATTAAACGATATCCGATTTAAGTAGGAAAAGTAGATACTTTCTTTAAAATCAACGCAGGAAACCGCGGTGCAGAGCTAGTGACTTAATGAAAACTTTTACAAAATAATTAAGAGAATCCGGGTGTATAAGTAGTCACAATTAAATGTATATCGATGAAGTACGCTCATAAATCTGTCCGTCAGTCACTTCGCGGCTATTATTAGGTCTCGTCTGTAAGTAAAGATTTTAACAAGTCGCGGCTCTGTTAACAGAAGAATAAATGGATAATTAAACAATAACATGTCAACCCACAAAAAGTCGAATTCGGAGATATTGATGTATTCTGATACTACATCACCTATTTAACATTATCGAAAAAAAAATCAAGTCATATAAACTAAATAAGAACGGAAAAAAGTGTCTTACCTTAACGTTTCGAATTTCAAGCGCGTTCCATATTTTGCAACTTATACAATAATCTCATATATTTAAAAAAGTCATTATAAGTATCTGTATTGAATTCATTATAAATTTCATCAAAATAGAAAAGAAAAAATGGATGTGTATTATGTACTTCTTTAAACAAATTGATCAAGAAAAGGTTTGACATCTTTAGACGCCATTTTCTCAAAAAGAAAACCGTGTGGTTTAACACAATATTGCTTATCAGCGTCCAAATATTGTTAATCGACTTCAAAAATATGTTTTCCAATTCGTAGTGTATTTTTTTTTAATTTTTGGTACTTCAATTTTAAATTTCTCAGATTATTCAAATAAATATTGCATCGAAATGGACGTTATGAAAATGAAAATGTCGATCCCGGATGACCTGAACTCGGGCCAGGGTCCTGGATTTTTTAAGACATTCAAAGCTACTAATTAGCCGAGATTGCCTAGTGGTTAGAACACGTCGATCTCGTCGCGGGTTCGATTAGCACCGCTGAATTTTGAAGTGCTTTTGTGTTTAAATTCATCTCGTGCTGAAGGAAAACATTGTAAGGAAACCTGCATGTGCCGGGAGAAATTATATGTACATCCGTAGTGGAGCAGCGTGGTGTATTAAGCTCTAAACCTTCTCCTTAATAGAGGAGGCCTTAGCCCAGCAGTGGGATATTTACAGTTACTTTATAAAATTGATGTAACTTAAATACAATAAATTCCAATATAAACAAATAATTCTATTTAAAATAAAAAGAAGAAAGATACATTAAAAATAATTATAAGCCTAAGTAACTATCGATGTCACAGTGAGGCAAGGAGCCCAAAACACTGGCAGCATTACCTCTTTGTATGGCCAGACTGATATGCTGGCCGAGGTAGCCGCCAGCCCTTCGGTCACCTGTAGTTTCGGCGAGGCGGGAAGACAGCTCTTTGAAAAACTTTGTCGCTTCCTCGCCCCACGACCCCATGGTTTAAAAAACGGCACAAATATGAAACTCCTTTCAATGTTTTCGTATTTGCGCCGCTTAACATTTTCAACATTAGATCCCGCTGTTAGAGAAATCCCGCGTGTATGTTACTTTAAATAAATAAACGCATCACACTCAACGGCCCACATTAAGATCTCGTGACCTTGTGTCGGGGGTCCGGAAACACCCAATACAAACACCCAGACCACGACGAACATCCGTATGACCAATACAAACATTTGGCGTGAGCGGGGATCGAACCCGCGACCGTTAGCGCTACAGTCAGTTGCAGTGACCACTGCGCCAACGTGTCTATCAAACTTTATATACTTTACGAAGCTACTTACATTTCCTTAACTCTAAAGTTAAATATTTAAACAAACATTGTTTCAACTCATATTTACTGGTTAAAGGGTTAGGTGGTAACAAGGGGCAAACAAACATACAAGATCACGAAGCGATGATTGACTTAAGGCAAACTGCGGTGTTTTGAAAAGAAATCGATCTGTTTAAAAAATCGATAAGTGATTTTTTAAATATTTTAACTTGTATGTACGTAGTAAATGTAGTACTTATTTAACCGACTGCGCGATGCAAGTAGGGTAATGTGTTTATCAGCCTATGTGTGTCTACTAATCTACATAAGATTTGTATATTTGTGGCACTATTTATACCATACGCGATTTTAATAAAGGACACCTTCGATTCGTCATGACGGCGCGAATGTCATAGAAACTAAAAAAATTGGAAAAAACAAAATGGTCGATTTTGAACGCTATAATTTGGAACAAAAAAAATTAAAATCGACGAACTATGTCAAGTGGTATTGTTGAATCGGTATATAAAAAATCATTTCTAGATTTCTCATATCGTTTTTCAATCAGAATTACTGTTTTGGATCTATAACAATGTAAAGTTGGTTAGTAACGATTCTCACTTATAGGCTTTTAGAACTGATATCGATACTGCTGACTGCAGGTGGTCTTATTACGCAGTCAGGTTTTTGAATTTTCAAAATAATTAATCTTTGTTTTTAATTCAAAAATGGCGAGAATACGGACTATGGAATGTGTCGATATATTGGCCGCTAATTTAATTAAAAAGAATCTATACTAATATAATAAAGAAAGAGCGAATTCTGTATGTGCGAAGTAAACTCCGGAACAACTAAAGATATTTTAAACATTATGGTACCATTTGAAAGGTACATTATTCTAGATGGTCATAGGCCATATTTTATGTATATATACGTATTGTTTTAATAACAAAATCTAAATGAACGCGAACAAATAAGACAGCAAAAGCTATATATACAAAAGCGAAAAAGTCACTCACTCACTCATCACGAAATCTCAGAAACTACAAGTGCTAGGAGTTTCAAATTTTGCATTGAGGTTCTTTTTAAGACGTAGGTCCTCACTAAGACGGGATTTTGCAAATGGGGGTAAAACGGGGGTTGGAAGTTTGTATGAAAGTTCTATGTTAAGGGTGAGTGAAACTGCGTGGGGTCACTTGTAATCAATAAAAATGGTTCACAATTGACAAAAATATCGCGTGATCAAAAAAGATCCATCAAAATACATAAATTTTTTTACCCTTTTCAAAGTCAGTTAAATCAAACAAAATTTCTCTAAACATAACATGTTAATACGTTTTGAATACATCAATATTGATACAGCATTGTGCCTGGTGATCGGAAGCGTTGTCCAAACAGTGTTATTGATGCTAATGTACAAACTATATCAGATTTGGCTTAGCAATTACTATGTACTGATGAGCTGGAATGCTTTTTGAGTGTAGCTTTTTATTAGAACAATTAGGTCATGTACGGGGTGTTCGAAAAATGTTTGAAGTTTCAAAATTAATTTTATTATTTATTCATTGATAAGGCATTTATATTTTAAATGTGACTGTACGTCTGTTACATTTTTAAGAAAATGGTATAATAGTTTAAATAAAATATGAAAATATTTTATTTAAGTTGTAACTGAATAATAATTATTTTTATCCAAAATTTAATGCTAAAATAATAAAGACTTTTTTTTTACATTTTAAATACTTTTTAATTTCTTTAGCGAAAGTTTTAGAAAAATCTCGAAAGCTCTAGCATGAACTGCTGTTTTTTATAAAAATAGTTACAGTAAATAAACGAATTATATTAAAAAAAAACTTTATATTAAATTTATTTATAACATTTATAATTATACTATGTATAGTTTAAAATTTAACTTCAACACGTGAGCTTTTATTTACGAATAACTGTCTTTAGCGTATTTTCCTAACGAACAAATTATATTAAATAAAAAAACACATCACACTCAACGGCCCCCATTAGGCTCTTATGAACCTGTGTCAGGGGTCCGGAACAACACACAACACAAGCTCAAACAACCAGACCACCATAAACATCATGAGCGGGAATCGAACCGCGTCTAATATATTTATTTGTATAAATTATTACTCACTCTAATTACTTATTAATTCCAAAAAAAAGAAAATATTTTTAAATACGAATAACATTTTATTAATTAATATTTGAATTAGAACACAATTCATTTTTATTTATTTATAGTATCAAAACACATTTTCTATTAATTACGGACAGACGATATAATTTTATATACATAAAGCTTCGTAATATAAGGCTGGAAATAACGAAAGCACAATACTTTGTGCGCGCGCGCAGCTCCAGACCACACACGACGCGGACGATCGAATTAGGTGGACATAACTTTATATTATTTTAGAATTTATTTTAACCGGACTGCCGGAGACGGGTCATGCTTTTGAAGCGTATGTATACATCGATTGTGTTTAATTTCATCTCGTGATCGGTGAAGGAAAACATCGTGAGGAAACCTGGATGTGCCGGGAGAAATGATATATGTATGTCCGCCTTGGAGTGAAGCAGTTTTGTGGATTAAGCTCTAAACCTTCTCCTTAATAGGAGAGACATTTACCCAGCAGTACTGCAGCCTATTTTTTTATTACACTTTATTGCACAAAAAATAAATGTACAAAAGGCGGACTTGACGCTATTACATCATACGCCTGTTGGCGGATATATGTGTCGAAATTTTCACCTACATATATGTAGGTTTCCTCACGATGTTTTCCTTCACCGCCGAGTTCGAAATGAATTTAAACACAAATTTAGCACTTGAAAACTTAGCGGTGCTAGTCGGGTTTTAACCTGGGATCATCGGTTGAGATCTGCCTGTAACTAGGCCATCTCGGTTCGGTTATAAAATTATACAAGAATATTAAAATTAATTCAGGAATATCCACAATATATTATACTTATTAATATCACTAATGATTCGACCGGGCGATACTTATGTATTATACTTAAAACTAACTTAGCTTTATTTGAATAACTCAGACTTGATATGATATTGTCAATGTTTGACGTTTTATTTATTAACTAGCTTACGCCGTGGGTTCGTCTGCGTTTTATTTTAATTTCTTAATAATAAAACATGAGGTTTTTAAAAGGGTACCGACTTATAAAGCGATATCTGGATTGTTGTTTAGTTGGATGATATAATTATTTCAATTAGTATGATTTTAAAACCTAAGTAGTGAGCCGATTTTGATGAAAGTCTAGTGGGATCAATGGGATGGTATATTTTTGCAATTAATTTGTAAATAATAAAAAATTAAGCATTAATCAAATCGGTCAAGCGTTTTTCAAATAATCCGCGAATATATATACATATTAAAAAAGTCCCCGACGTATTGAGAATCTGCTCCTTTTTTGGAAATTAAAAAAACTTAAGTCGAAAATTAGATGTCTCTTTTACGATTGGCGTATAATAATAGTTTTCAAGGCAAAAATCTCCATTTAGTTTTCTACTTATTTGTTTAAATCTCTTTTAAATAGGTTTAGCAATTTTACATTGTTTTGTGTTGTTGTGTAAAATACAAGTTTGTAACCGATTATAATCTATACATATAAAATCACTTGTCCTGACTGATTCATCAACGCAGAGCCTAAACCGCTGGGGCTACGGACTTGAAATTTTAGCAGTAGATGGCTTTTAGGTTGTAGGCATCCACTAAGAAAGGGTTTTTCGATTATTCACCCCTAAGAGGGTGAAAAGGGGTAAAAACCTTTGTATGCAAAATCTTATTCCGTGGTCGTTAAAACTTAATACACATACTTCTGGGTGATAGTAATGAAATATATAATAGAAAACGGGGCACTGTTATTCCACACTGGGGTGCAAGGGGGTAGTAAAATTTGTATGGAGAAAATGCATTTTTTGACCGATTATCCTTAAATTCATCACAAACATTACTTAAGGTGAATAATTAAATATATTTATCACAGAATTTCAAAATCATCCCTTAAAATGGCGCTAGGGGGTATTAAATCCTGGAAAGATCACAATTTCACTGGTAGATTTATTGAGCTGAAATTCCAAAGTATACGCGGGCGTAGCCGCGAGCAGCTGCTAGTACAAAATAAAAAGAAAATGCTTTGATCAATCAATTACATTTTAAGGAAGCATAGATAAAGTTAGTAGTACTAACTATGTAACTTTACTAATACATTATTATTTATATAATATTTTGTATTTTTGTCAGATAAATGAATTAATATTATCTACCACTTAGTACTTTAGTGTAATGAAAAGTATTCACCGTATTAATATTACGTTTTCCTTAACTTTGTCCATATTTATGGTTACTGCTATGAATAAGTCGTAGCGTGATGTAAAATAGCCTATAACCGTCCTCAATAAACAGGCTGTCTAACACAAAAAGAATGAATCAAATCGGACTGATATAACCCGAGAATCAATACACAGTGGTTTTTATAAAAATATTTAGCAAACGAGCAGGAGACCTGATGTTCAGAGATCACGCGCACATGGACATTTGCAGAACTAGAGGAGAATACCTTGCCAGCTTGAAAGGATGATGGGTTGAGGAATATTATAGGCTATATTACATCACGCTACGGCTCATAAATTCAAAGCTAAAACTATAAACGCGAATGAAAGCGTAGGGCAGCTCGTGAAGAATATATTTAGAAAAAAAATCTAATTATTATTTTATTATTAGAGTGGTTTTTCTATTACATAGATAATTAATAATTAAGAAATTGGGCTACAGCAAGGCTCCACTACCGCAGCTATAGAGAAGCATACCTAAAACATAAAACCTAACTTAAAATAGTTGTCCAGGATTCGTAAGGCTTATTAACGCGAGCCAAGCTCTAGGTGAACGTTAGTAACATACATTTTATGTTAATTTTCAAAATATAATCTGCATTGAAGACTGGATAGTGGACTTTTAATTTTTTTCCGTTAAATCGATTTTCGCGGACGGATTGTCGGACATCGGCGTGAACAAAACTTTTTAACGGTAATCTAATTTTCTTTGTCTTATTTAGCCGACAAATATAACGTATATCTAGCCTTACATAAGAGTTAGATAAGAAATTATCGATTGATTGAACTGAATCACTTTTTATTATGTAAAATTATAGAATTCGTGATTTTCGTTCGGATATTGTTACCAAATAAAGACAAGGAAAGAAATAAAGACTATCTTCCTTACTATAAAAGATTTAAACAGACGTTCAACGCGTGTTTAAAAAAATCCATACTACAAATCCGCGTCTAACAGTTTTGAGTTAAACATGCTTTAGATATAGATTAACATACGTTTAAGTGAGTTTAATACATGTCTAAAACCTATTTCAGCTGTCAAATGTAACGTATAACATTTTATCAATAAGTTTTTTTATGAGTTTATTCGCTGTTAAGCAATTTGGATAATATTTTAAGCAACGTTTAATTTTTAAACACTGTTTAGCTAGACACGTGTTCAACATGGTTTTAATGCGTCTTTTGTAGTATGACAGTATATGTTTAGTATGGTGAGTGAGAGACCCCAAAACGTTTCAATTTTTTTTTACCCATAATTCCCAGGGCTGAATTTACATGTATATACCTATGTAAATGTATTGGAAAAAGCACCCCTTAAAAATGTTTAGTCAGGAGCACAATTTCAGAACGAATATATTTTTTTATTTGTACTTAATTTTTTAATCTGAACAATTACATGATAATGTATTAAGGTAATAAAAATCACATAGTATAGTTGAATTATTTTACCTTAAAAGTGTTAAAAAAACAAATTTTTAACCTCTAGTGCCTCTATAGTAAATCCATCATACTCATTCCACCAAAAACACAAACAGACAATTTAATTTCACATCGTACCCCAAAAAGCCAATTCCCAAAGCACAATGTTATTAACATGTCCCATTGTATATATGGACGTTAATATGCAATACTATGTCAAGCCACACAGACTTAATTTCGAGAAAATGACGCCTAAAAATATCAAACACATTCTTAATAAATAAATACGTAGAATGAAGAAGTACTTTTCCTTTAATTTTTGATAAAAGGTATAATGAATTGAATTCAGACTAATATATTTAATGTATTATCTAATAAAAAAATTGTCAAATATTTGAGGTTATTGTATAAATTGCAAAATATGGAACGCACTTAATATTCGAACCAATTAATTAAGAAACTTTTTTCCGTACTTATTTAGTGATGACTTCAATTTTTTTTAAATAACGGTTAATAGGTGATACAGTGTCAAAATACATTAATATCTTCGAATTTGACTTTTTGTGGGTTGACACATTATTGCTTATCAGCATCCATATATATAAATAATGTCTGCCTGTCCGTTTTATTTCGGCAATCAAAGCAACACTTCAATGTATTATAGTATGACGATTATCCACCGCGAGGCGTTAAACTAACAGTGGAAATACACGGGAGAATATTACGGGCGGTTTCGCTGCGGTTTTATAGCGTTTTTTTTTTGTGAACGTCAAAATTAAGTATATTTTGACAATTTTTACACCCAAAATTAATCAATGATTTTGAATATAATACATTAACATTTTTTAATATAAAATGATTAATTAGACATAGAGAGCATTACACATTTGAAATCCATAGTTGAAATGTGATTACTTTTGATTGATTATAAATAGTATAATTAGTATGGTAAGATTCAGATGTTGTTATTTACTCTTCCAAAATAAAACGTCTTAAAATCATTGAATCGTGAATCAATATACAAATATCCATAAATAAAAATAATGATTTTCATACATATATCGATACAATGGTATCTTATAATTATAATCATAAATAACAAAGAACAAATAACAAACAGTATTATTGTAGTTTTGTGTTATTCAAGCTTGTAAAATAAACGCTGCGTTCAAGACCGCATTCATCTCTCGTGTGTTTCCAAATGCCTAGTAAGGCAAGTACAATCGAATCAAAAAATGTATTGCTCCACTATTACCAGCAGTGTAGTGTGATATGTCGCTTTGATACTTGAACGTTGATAAGTTTTGATACTTAATCAGATACTTAATTAATCAGTACTAACATTATAAGCGAAAAAGTAACTGTCTGTTTGTTACGTTTTCGGCTAAGCCGTTAAACAGTGTTTGATGAATTTTAATACATACTGAGGTTGATTGGATATTGCAAAAAGACAGGTTTTTTGAAAATAAAACATAAATTCTCTAGTACAATAAATGTAAGTTGGCGCGTTACGCATTCACGTCTAAACTACTCAACCAATTATGATGACATTTTGCGTACAAGTTGTCAGAAGTACAAAGGTTTCGATTCATATAAAGAACTGTCCCTGAATAAAATATTTAAGAAAAAAAAGATAAATACTTTAATAGTTACATAGTATTGTTTGTAAAGTTAATTTTTAAATGTCACGAAATCTTATTAGAATCTTGTCAAGATTTTTCAAAATTTATGAGGAAATGGAGCATAATCCACCAAATTTCATAATAAAAAATATGAAAATATTCCATAAACCATCATCACAAAACACCATCAACCAATCAACTGAAATCTTCAAAATTTAAATATCGAAGAGCTAGAACGTTCTAAATTTAAAAACGAAAAAAAAATCGCAAAAAAAATAAACTATCAAGACTAACTAAGTCCTATCAAAGAACACGAATACCGTCGACTTGGGTGGTCCAAGAGTATCAGGAGTTGCCGTCTCTTTCTATCGCGTTAGTTTCATAATAAGCTATCCCTTTCCCTCACGCTAGTCACTTATCAAAGATTAAATTAATTCAAGACAATCTATGTTATTGCTAATTTAGATATTTTCGTTGTAAACTAAATTGATTATTTATTATTTGTATAAATAAATTTGTGAAATCTTTTGTATTAGTTATAGATAAATTGTTGGCTATATTTAGATAAAAACTGGCACTTCCCCACCGATTCGCCCGCATATACTTAGGAATTTGATACCTAACTAACTTTCAACCCTCTTTTTAACTTTTAGGATTGATGGATCCTTTTTTAGTGCACCTTTACGACATTTAAGGGACGTTTGTGCAAAAATTACGTTTCTAGACCCAGCAGTTTCAGCTCTGCGTTGATCGATCTGTCAGTGAATATGTCAGCCAGTCAGTTTTGATTTATATATATATATATATATATATATATATATATATATATATATATATATATATATATATATATATATATATATATATATATATATATATATATATATATATATATATATATATATATATATATATATATATATATATATATATATATAAATTGATTGTGGTTTTACACTGGGGTTAAATTAATGAGAAAAGATGAGCTAAGAAAGGTTTTTAAAATGATTGTGTATTGTTTAAGCTAATTCTGAGACATCTTTGACACATAATAACTGTTTTGTATTTTAAAATTGCTCTCGTTGGTATAATTTTTGTTTTCTGATCCTGTAAAGTAATATTTTTAACACGTGTTGTTATAGTGTGTATCTCTATGAATGTCTGTCTGTGGCATCGTAATTCCCTAACGAATGGACCAATTTTGATGCGTTTTTTTAAAGTTACTACTTAAATATTTTTGGAGTATTAATAAGTATTAGTATCTATATAAACATAGATTTACAGTAGGTAAGTAAACGATTATATAAAAGTATCTGTACCTTAATATATTAAATTTATTGTAAATACCAATTCGTCATATCTACATTAATATTCTTTGAAATTCACCTTATATCGTTAGCCTTTTTCGATACACGCATCTCTTTCACACCTATCGATTTCGCATCTCTTATCCCTCTCGCACACTTGCACTTGTGACCTCAGGAGGCGACCTGCCATCCCTCTCACACGTAAAGAAAACATCCTCCCTCCCTCTCTTAGTATCGTATGGAATGTAACTTTTTATTTCTTAATTTAGGCTCATTACTAACTAGGGTTGTCCATCCAGGACAACCAGGTCATTTGGAGTTTAGAAAGGACAATGTGTGGTAGAGCCTAGCTGTCAGCACCACACTCGCAGTCGTGAAGTAGCTAATATAGCTGCATTTACGGTGAGTCAGAGAGTCGGAAGCCTAACACTCCCATCCATTTTCTTACTTCCTAGTCAATTTCATCCCTTATTCACTTTTAAGCTGGCAAGTGGTAAGACTCCTCCAGGATCATAGCTAGGGTTGAATTTAAGGTAGGGGGGTTCCAGGTAGGACGAACGTATGAATTTTTACTTCATCTGAGTGTTCTTACGTAACTTAATTTCCTTGGACCCCCATCCGCCACGGTTTTCGATAAAATTCATATCTAATGACGGTGCTATGTATAACATAACATTATTATTCATGTTTAATATAACGAGTTTTGGAACTGACACAGTCAGCTCCACGACGAATGCAACTTCGTCGAAACGTCGGGCAATAAAAAGGTATCGCGATAAGACCCGTTATATTAAATATGAATAATATGTATAAATTGCGAAAGTTTAAAATATATAATATAACATTATTCTTTATTTACTTAATTTACTACTTAATATCAGTGTCTATTTCCACTATTTTTAATCAGTATTTATGTATTTATTTATATAGCATATTCTTTCAGGAGGCGGAAATTTTTAAGTCAGTACATTTGGATTCTAAGGTAGAGCTCCACAATGCCCCTTCTAGCTACGGCCCTGGTGTCCTCTGGTGTTGCAAATATCCCTGTGTGGGTGATAACTTAACATCAAGTGTCCCATCTGTGAGTTTGCAGACTATTTTTTATATAAAATGGGGGCAAACGAGCAAACAGTAACGACCTAATGTTAAGTGGCTACCATCGCCCGGACATCTGCAACACCAGGCGTTGCGGGTGCGTTGCCTTTGATGGAAAGGTGTCTATACACTCGACGCTTGAAAAATATCCCCGGATGTCCTCTGCATTAGGGTAATTCTGGGAAAATTCTTAAGGACATCAGCCCTAAATATTCAGATATTATAAACATTAGATCACGTCCCAAAAACTGTTTTACAATCACTTAGGAGTATTTTATTATAAAACAAGATAATGGGTGCAAATCTTGGACACATATTTTTTCAATAAGTACTAAACACCTTATATTTTCAAAAAAGCAAAATTATAGCGCGATTCAGGATACACCCAGCGCCATCTCTTGACAACTGCAATGAACTAACTTGTATTTGATAAATTGATTAATTCTTTTTAACCGACTTCATAGAAGGTACTCAACCCCAAGCGTATTTTAGAAATGTTTGTTATATCATAACTCAGTCAATAAGGTACCGATTTTTTGTTTGAAAGAACATACTTTCAAAATAGTCCTATACAAATTTTATCGAAATCGGTTCAGACGTTTGGTTATAAAATCGAAATAACTGGTAGAAGTGTGTTGTCTAAGGAAACGAAATTACGTTTTTTTTTGTTGCTTTTTTGTAAAAAGTCTTAATTATTACGTAATTTTCTCATCGGTACTTTCTTGACTTTGAAGATAATTACTAGAGATATCTTTATCAAATTAATATTATATACATAGGTATACTAAAGACGATTTCATCTGCGCATGAGCAAGTTTTTCCAATTTGACTCTTATTGTTATATTTATGTACTAGCTGTGCCCGCGACTTCGTTCGCGTGGATTACAGAATGCTTGGCATGTCTCCTGCAAAGCAAGGTTATAATAGTCTGCGGTGCTGCTCAAGAAAGGAGCTTTTTACTTTGAATCTAGGAACTTTCTGGTTGTATTTATAAGCAGACACTAACTCAGATATGGTATTCCTCCACGGTTTTCACTATAAATGTTGAAGAAAAGTTGTTTGGTGGTAGTCTTTCAAATTTCGAACAGTAAGTTTCCACCTCGGTTCTCCTTGTATTATATGTCGGGTGACTTTTTCTACTGGACTTAATAGGCCAAATCCGGAACTATAAGGAATCGCGAAAGATACTTAATGGAGTCTTGTGTCCGATTTTGAAAAATCTAAAACTGCATCATAATTTTATTTATTTCATGATTTTCCTGGCCAGAAATAGAATCCACTAATTAAAAAAAAATACATTCTGTATTATTGCACCACCTAATAGTGTCACTTGTAAGCGGCAAATTAAAGGAAAAGATTTTTTTTTACAAAATAACATTAAATCAGTAAAAAAATTACCCAGTAAATATATTATTGAAAATGATTATATTAATATAATATATGTATATCTTCCCTATTTGAATTAGATATTATTCACTATTTCATTGGTTTCAATTTTGTTCCTTATAAAATTGGCTTTCTGCTAGTGAAAGTTTCATCAAAATCGGTCCAGCTGTTTCAGATATTAGCCGAAACAAACTGAGTGACAGATAGACAGACAAAAATTTTAAGATTGGTAATTTTGTTGTAAGTACCGTGTATACTTTCATATGCATTTATTTAAAATTACAAACAGACACATCAATTTTATTTATTTGTATAGATGTATACCTTCCCTTCTTAAATCGGAAAATGTTCACTATTTTATTGGTTTCTCCAATAGATTGTTATCGTGTAATTCTCTTTTTTACTTATTGATTAAAATAAATATATTTTTTTAATAAAAGTAGCCTAATTTAATCCTTATAATATTAGCTATAGGGGCTGCTGTAATGTTTTTAAGAACTTTTTAGACTTTGTGATATTTTGTGATTGTTTTTCATCCATTCCCACTCACTTCTCTGGGCCTCACGTGATTAATGGACATCCTCTAACTGCGAGTGAAAGTCCCATCAAATTTGATTCAGCTGTTTCAGAGATTAGTCGTAAGAAACAGACTGACAGTACTTGATGTAATTACTTTCATGCATTTAGTGAAAATCACAAAATAATGTTCGACGTGACCCCATAAGTTGACATATCCTTTTTAGCGGGCACAAACGCACAGATAAACAGACAAACAGACAAAAATTCTAACAAATTTTGTTTTGGGTTCTATTGCGTAGGTAAAGGCCTCCAATATTTTTTTTTTCATATATCTTACATGTACAGACAGCGACCCGTTACCATTTTTTCATATATATAGATTTAAAAATATCTAAAATAGAAGTAGCCCCAAGTCACTCCTTATAACATTTTCTAACTGCAAAAAGTACCATCAGAACCGGTTAAGTCGTTTCAGAGATTAGTCGGAACAAACAGATAGACAGACAGACTGACAGACAAAATTTTTAAAAATGTATTTTTTTATGTAAGTACTGTATATACTTTCATGTATTTAGTTATAAACACAAAAAAAAATGTTCACCGTGATTCCTTAAATTGACATAACTTTTTTATTTATGGACCGATTGACATAAAACAAACCCTAAATGTTAAGTGAAGCTTACTACAATATATTAGTGAAAACCGCATCTAAATCGGATAAGCCGTTTCTGAGATTAGCGTGCACAAACGCACAGATAAACAGACAAACAGACAAACAGACAAACAGACAAACAGACAAACAGACAAACAGACAAACAGACAAACAGATAAGAATTCTAAATATCATTGTTTTGGGTTCTATTGCGTTGGTATAGGCCCCCTATAATATTTTTTTTCATATTAGTATAGATATAGACTAGATGTGCCCCGCGGTATTTTTTTTAATTTGAGGAAAAATCATATTTATATAATGTTTAGCTTTTCTACTTGAATCGGATATTGTTAGTTTTTCATTGGTTTAAAGTTTGTTTGTGGGTAGTATTTTTTTTATTAATAAAAATATTTTTTTAAATAAAAGTGGATTAAGTTACTCCTTATAACATTAGCTATCTGTGAGTGAAAATCCTGTCAACATCGGTCGTGTCGTTTCAGAGATAAGCCGGAAGAAACAGGACGTCTGTTTCCGTACTATGACACTGAAGAGATCCTACTGGGTCGTTGAGTGCGAAGAATTATTTTTTTTTTTAAACAGCTTGTAAATGTCCCATAGATTGGTAAATAGTTCTAGGAGGAAACCAAACTTTTTTTTTGTTTACGCAATGAAAATTTTCGAAAAGAAACCTGATTTCTGGGGCAGAGTCCGGTAACGTGGAGATGTCTACCACTTATACTCCTGCGATGTCCGTCCTCAGCCCGGGAATGGAGCAGTCGCTTGATCGTTTGCGCATGCGCACCCGCTGCTCCTCCCGTGCGTCGCTCCGCTCGTCTCATCTCATCTTAGGAGGCCAATGTGGTCTTGCCGTTCGTATATTAAACCTTTTTATTTTCTGTAACCTTTATTATCTGTAATCGTCAATTATGTTCTACCGCGAGAGTCAAAATAAGCAGCTTGAAGGCGAGAATTACATATGTAAGTAGCATATACGTCGTAAGTAGTTACAGAAGCTGTGAATGTCAAAAATAAATTTAATAGGCAGTAAATTCTTTCAGGTGTAGCAAGTAGAAATGACTAATAAATATATTTCTATAAAAGTAATTATCACCTCAGAAAAATGTTAATTTAATTTTAATTATAGTAGTTTTCGTTTCGCATTATAGTTTAACATACAATTAAATAAGATAATAAATTAATCAATTATTTCTTATTAACAAAACTAGTTTCAAAAATACAAAAAATAATAAAAATCTAGAAATAATTCTAAAACCCCCCCTCCCCCATCTACTCCCACTCCCTCAAGCCATCTCAATGACCATTCAGCTCCACAGATAATAACATCGATACTGTTCTGATCAATTAATCTGATAGGTTAACAAGTGACAGCTTATTTTGACATTTCGACAGGTGGCGAGCGGGCGGGCCTGTCGCGACGAGCACTTGTTTTGACAAGGCGTGTTATACATATTCGAAACTAGCTCTGTGTGGATGTGATCGCGTAACGAGACATTAAAAATCTCAGAGTATACCTTTTGTAACGAAAAAAGAATTAATCAATTTGACAGATTCGTTTTCGAGTAACCGGTAAACATACCTACTCAAAAAAGTCTACGACGATTTTTTTTTGTGTACCCAGGAAAAATCTTCGAAAAGATACCTGATTCCTGGGTTGAGATCAGGTTATGTGGAGAATTATACCCACTAAAACCCCTGAAATGGCTTTCCTTAGCACGAAAATGGAAAGGCCGCGGGATCGCTCGCACATGCGCATCCGTTACTTCTCCCGTGCAATGCTCCGCTCGTGGCTGGCGGAGCTCGTCTCAGAAGGGCAAACGTAACCTGGACCTGATCCTGCAGCATCAGGATACACAACTCCACAAAAACTTACAGCAAAAGTGTCACACGAGCCCGATAACGAAGAACCGATGAAGGATTTCAATGATGAAACTGTCATCGATATCTTAGTCCATTTTGTTTAAAAGGTATACGTTACAACCCATGGAAACCTTAAATACAACCAATTTTTTAACATAAGTAACACAGTCTTTACTAATATGAACTACTCGCTGATCCGGCGAACTTCGTTCTGCCTAACAGACAACTTTTCTTTTTTTTTTATTTATTCAACACATTC
The DNA here is from genome assembly GCA_037950945.1 of Hypolimnas misippus. Taxonomy (NCBI): domain Eukaryota; kingdom Metazoa; phylum Arthropoda; class Insecta; order Lepidoptera; family Nymphalidae; genus Hypolimnas; species Hypolimnas misippus. Next base: position 2,221,298 of record JBBEEQ010000008.1, on the reverse strand, counting down.
ACCGAATTATTTTTAAATTATAGATACATTTGAAATTTGTAAGACTGTATGGATATATGGATGTTTATTACTCTTTCACGCAAATACTACTGAACGGATTGTAATGAAACTTTAAAATTATATAGCTTATACATAAGAATAACACATGGCGTATAATTTTAAAACATAATGTGTGGTTTGTCTAAAATATAATGTGTCAAAAAAGTTAGAAAAAATATTACCATCTAGCTATAGGGTCCACTGCAAAAACCGTTAGAGTTACGCAGTTTATTTTAAACAGTTTAACAAAAAAGCCCGTAAAGCATCTATCTTTTACGTGTCAGCCATTATCGCCATAATAGTGAAGCATAAATACAATAAAAAATTATAATTCCTTTCTAATGGAAATTAGGTAGCAACTTAATCCTTGGATATGTAGCGGAACATTTATTGTAAATATACGCCACACTATAGCCCGATACTTGTATGTTTGTAATTACGTACGAGTTATAAGTGCTATTAATTTATGTTTTCACTTTCTCACGCTTTCTTCTTTCATATTTCATCTTCTATCAGTGTTCTTACTATCATTCTGACTGTATTCTTGACTTTCATACTGTGCTTGTGCTTATTGCTGGAATAAACTGGTGTGTTATTACTTCGTTTCATTACGGACCATCTACGCTACAGGTATATCAAAACAAGGGTCAACAAAGTGACTGTCTGTTACGCCTTCACGACTAAACTACTGAAACGATTTTGATAAATTTTGGTATAAAGATAGATAGAACTTTGGATAAGAAAATAAGATACGGAAGTTCTAATTCTGCAGACAAACCAGGCTTTTCTTCTAAGTTGGCAACACATTAACAAAGTATTGTCACTTACTATGTTACCATTAATAACTTATCACCAGATGGCACCACTGTATAATAAATTCACTATTCTATACAAATAAATAAAATTGAAGTATCTGTTTGTAATTTCAAATTAACAGCTTTTAACTAAATACATATGAAAGTATACACCATAGTTACAACAAAAACACAAAATTAAAATTTTTGTCTATCTATCTGTCTAATTGTTCCGTCTACGGTACTAACATCAAAAATACATATGGTTTTAGATTTTGTCCCTCTTTCTATGTGTTTGTGTGTTTGTTCCGGCTAATCGTTGAAACGGCTGGACCGATTTTGATGGGAGTTTCACTCACAGCTATTATTATAAGGAGTAACTTAGGCTACCGTTAATTAAAACATTTGTTTATTTATTATTTATTCTTTATTGCACACCAATACAAAAAAGGTAAGAAAAACATACTTAAAATAGGTACATAACATTATGTAATATCATTTTCATTCAAATTAACGCGTGTGAAACCACGGAATATGGCTAGTATTGTAGGCCCCTAAAAACCCTTAAAATAGAAAAAAGAACTCATAATCTTGAAATGGGTTGACCGATTTTCGTAGAACTGATCTAAGAAGCTTTGCTAGAAAACCCTCTTTCAAATAAAAAAAACACATTCAAATCGGTTCACCCGTTTAGGAGCTACGGTGCCACAAACAGACACATAGCGGTCAAACTTATTACAACAAAAAAAGCATGTCAGTCCATCTGTTTACACTCAAGGTCAAGTTAAATCAACTGTCAAACGACTTCAAAAAAAAAGGTTCCTTATTCGTAGTCTATATTTTTAAATACCTGTTGGTACCTTAGAAAATCGTTAGCTCTTAACTGATTTTGAAAAGGTATAATTTCAGACGGGTCTCAAATAATTTTTATTAAGTAGTACAGTTTTCAAATCGAAATAGCTAACATATGAATATTTCGAAAGTTATTTTTTTTAATTGGTCGCTAATAATAATAAGCAATACTATTTTAAGCCACACGGACTTCATTTTGAGACAATGGCGTTAAATGATGTCAAACCTATTCTTAAGACATTTGTTTGAAGAATGTACATAATTTTTTTCCTGTTTTATTTTGATAAAAAGTATAATTAATTACAAGCAAATTTGTATAGTAAAAAGATTTATCTAATAATGTCCTTTTCAAAAAGGATTATTGTATAAATTGCAAAACATTTGAACACATTCGTAATACGAAACGTTCAATTAAGAACCTTTTTTCCGTACTTATGTAGTTCAGATGAATTAAATTTTTTTGAATAATGTAATATACATAAATATCTCCAAATTTGTTTTCTTGTGGGTTGACACATTATTGCTTATCAGCACCCAATTATGATACTACACGGGTCACGTAAAACCCGGGAACCTAACCCCCAACTCTTACTTCGTAATACCTGTGCGGAATAGAAAAATAAATTCATCCCTAATTCCTTTTTAAGCAACGCATGTGTCTCCTCTGGTGCTGCAAATGTCCATGTGCGGGTGATCACTTAACATTAGGTGTCATGTGCTCGTTTGCCAGCTATTTCAATAATAAAACTTATATGTTATAAGAAATGTAAATGAAATACATATGCTACTTATCTAGGCGATGGTTGCAGGTATAGTATAATTAACTTCCGGTAGATGGCGTACTTGTCGTTACGGCTAAACAGAAAAATATTTAATACACCGTCTTCCGGTATAATAAAACTGAGGTATAGGTAGCATACTACCTACAGCTCGTATAAGCACGACCGTCAGCACCACACTTTTTAAATAATGCATCACACTCAACGGCCCCCATTAAGATCATATGACTTTGTGTCGGGGGTCCTGAAACACTCACAACACTAACAAAAACACCCAGACCACGACAAACATCTGTATGGCCAATACACATATATGCCGTGAGCGGGGATCGAACCCGCGACCGTTAGCGCTTTAGTCAGTTGCAGTGACCATTGCGCCAACGCGTCTGTCAAAACTTTACACAGAACATCGGCGTGGAGTAGCTAATAGTGCAGCGTTTCGGTGAGTGAGAGCCGGAAGCCTAACCCCCTCTCCAATTCCTTTCCTCTCTTCCTGTTTCTTTTCAGCCCTTATTCCTTTTAAAGCTGACATCGCATGTGTCTCCTCTGGTGCTGCAAATCATTTTTATATGAAAAGAAAATCAACGCGCCCGAAGCCGCTAACGAAAGCTAGTTTAAAAGAATAAAAATTCAAAATATTTAATTAAAACGGTTAAAATTTTAGCCAATTAGCGAGAATAACCGCGAAGTTAAATAATTAACAGGGCGGTGGTATATTTACACATAATTCGATAAAAATCTAAATTGTAAATTGATATATTAAATCACGACCACCCATAGCGCTGTTTGTTTTTATTTGCGCGTGATAGATTGCGCATGCGCGGCTTCGCGATTGGTCGAGGAGTAGGGCTGGCGATCGCGTGCTTATTTTATTATTTTTTTTTAATTTTTTTCGGAAATTACTTTGCAATTTTTAAAAAACTAGCGGCCCTTTCCGGATGGACAAAGTTCTTGAAATCTTTTTAACTTTCATTTATGTTTTTTTCTTGTATTATTTTTATATTTTTGTAAGTATCCCTGATTTTTTCTAGCATTAAATATCGCCTGTGTTACTCAGCGTAAATGTAGCTTTTCAACGGTGAAAGGATTTTTGAAATCGGCCCAGTAGATTTTGAGTTTATCTTTCCTATTTATAATATTAGAGCAGATATATGTATGTTGTAAATACAACCTTATTAAGATTATTGTTAGTCACGTTATAAATAAGATATTTTCTAATTAAATTTTTCACTTTTTTGGTACAGTTTTTAAAACATTTTCTTCTATACAAACCTTGAAATGACAATTACAAATACAAAAAAAACATTAGTCCCGAAGCGAGAATTACTCTTATAAGTTCTGCTCTCAGACTTTCATAAAGATTTACATAAGTTGTTTTTCATTGATTTGCATTTGAAAGAAATCGTGCGCTATTTTTGATATTCACAGCTTTCGTAAGGCCATCTATAAGCTGTTACCAGGTGCAGTCGTAGAGAGGGGGGTCACAGGGGACACGACCCCCCGAAATCGTCCATACTAAGCATACAAATCTACGAAAATTATATGTATATATGAAAAAGTATTTTCAGTTATATAAATCTGTTAAATTATTTCGTTTCCTTAAAAATTCTCACAGATTGGAATATTAAAATATCTAAATCCAATTGTCAATAGTCTAAATCCATCCTCGAATTATTGCCTTTCCTATAAAATTAGTGTGGAGTTTTTAAATCTGTAACGGACGTAGGTAGAAACAACTTTTGCGTTTCACGTGAATAATTGGACGCTGATAAGCAATACTGTGTCAAGCCACACGGACTACGTTTTAAGAAAATGGCGTCTAAATATGTCTAATCTATTCTTAATTGATTTGTTTGAAAACGTGTATATCTTTTCTTTTCTATTTTGATAAAAGCTATAATGAATTAAGAACAGGTTGATATATTTAATACATTATCTAATAATATTTTTTTTCAAATATTTAAGATTATTGTATAAATTGCAAAATATGAAAAGCGCTTGAAATTCCAGACATTAAATTATGTAACTTTTTTCCGTACTGATTTAGTTTAGATAACATGTAATTATTTTTAATAATGTTGAATAGGTTTTATCAGCAATGCATTATCAGAATACATCAATATTTGACTTTTTGTGGGTTGACACATTACTGCTTATAAGCATACAATTGTATAGATAACATCTTCTAAAGTTTTTATGTTAATTTTATTAGTATAATTTAGAAAGAGTAACACTTATAACTATAATTCCCGGGCAAAGTCCACTTAAATATTCGGCAATGATTTTTTAATTATATAGTAATACTTACCTACCAGGTTAAAAAGTGGACTTTATTTTGGTCCGGGGTAACTATGTAAATCTAAAAACGGCGAAGAAAACTCGCGCACTCGCCGCTGTAGAGCGCCCGGTACACGTCCCAGGTACAAGATAAGACCCGTTATATAGAACATGAAAAAGTATTGTTTGGTATATAATTACATTAAGAATATTAAGCTGATATGGACTTATTACAAAACGTCGATCTCTAAGATCGCGAAGGTTGATTTGGCTAACTTTTAATTGCTTCTATTTAAATTAATATCATGCTCGGTGAAGGAAGACATCGTGACACCTGCATCTGCAGCGTGGTGGATAAATATCTAAGAGTACAGTAAAGTAACAGCGTGTAAATACGCCACGGCTGGGCAAAGGTTTACTCTCCTATTAAAGAGAAGGTTTAGAGCTTAAACCACGCTGTTCCACTGCGGGGCGGATATACATGTGTCAGAATTTCTCTTGCTACATGCAGGTTTCCTGTCCACGTCCTGTGTCCTGTTCCACGATGTGTTCCTTCACCGCCGAAAAAACAGCGGTGCTAGCCAGGGTTTGTACCCGCGATCATCGTTTGAGATCGCCATCTCGGCTCAATGGGAGCGGCTTTTGCCCAGCAGTGGGAAATTTACAGGCTGTTACACTCACAGTAACATCATGCTACGAGTCACATGAGTCCAGAAATGACCATAAATTAAAGAATATCCTATTAGCTTCTTGTTTTTCACTGTAATGGTCGAGTTTATGAATATGTTGTGAAAAGCCAACGATTTTATTCGATTTTCAACTAAAAAGTTGAGGTTCTCAAATCGTAGCTTTTTTTTAATTTTCGACAAAAGTAACAATTGTATTTCAAATTCACCTTTATGTACTAATGTATTAATGTTTAACACAATTGATTCTTGCTCGGGTATATTTTTATGTTTGTGGTATGCAACTTAACATAATCTATGAAGATTTCGTATTTGTGATGCATTCGCTATACACAGTTTTTTATCTATAGAAGCCCTACCTCCCTATACGTAGTATTGTATACTCTCTGCCCATGACGATCTCTGTAAAGTATTCAAAAATCAGAGTCAGGATGATAAAAATTGATACTAATATTATAAATAGGTAGAATTTATTCGTAAATTTGTATATTGGGGGTAATTTCTAAAACTACTGATCCAATTTGAAAAATTCTTTTTGCGTTGCATGGCCTGGTTATTATGGAAGGTTATAGGCTATATTACATCACGCTACGACTCATAGGAGAGAAGGAATAAGCCGCGAAGGGCAAGTAGTAATTAATACATACTATTTAACCCTTAAACACGTGATTTATTTTTCGTTCGAAAAATTTTATTATATTATTTGTTTAGAAAAAAATAAATAAATCGGTATTGCCAATTAATTTATTCGGATTATTATTAATTTTATAACTATAGTATGATAATGTAATTTAAAAACCAAAAGTGATGAATAATATAATTCATACTATACATATAACTGTTATTACGTTGTTTAAAAACCGCAGTGCGCGTTTAAAGGTTAAATTCGTTTAAAATAATTTTATATCGATTTTTTAATAAACTTCACAAAAATATACAAAACAAAATATGTAATACATATATGTATGTTGTCGTTACATAGCTTAGTATCGCAACTTAATAAATATTAATGATTATTAAGCAAGACAGCTTAATAAGCTCTAAGTAAGCCGGTTATAATTTATTTAACTTAGCGGCAATAATATTTCAAAGTTATGTCTAGGCTTTAATTAACAACTTACTTAATGGCCTAGGCGGTATTTCAACTTCGTATTCGTGTCTAGAATTTAGACTATAACCTAAAATTTATGTGTGAATACAAACGCTGCCTCACGATTTTACCTGCGTTTTTCGAAATATAGAGAAATTATACAAAAAATACATACTTTTTTTTAATAGACACGTAATTATATATTTTTTAATTCTAGTCCAGTATCGAAGTTTAATCCAAATAAAATCACGATTTTTCTTATGTGTTTTTTTTTTATATAAAAGGTTTTTTTCGTATTAATCCAATTTAAGTTGACCTGTCAACACAAACTCTTTATACACAATGCAAGTTCAATCTCCATTGGTGGAATATCTAATATGAGTAGATCTCTTTGCGCATACCGCTCTCTTTAAAAGAAAGATCTTTCAGTATTGGACATTACGAACGATTAATTAGTATATAATTTTTTATGATTTTTTTCTTCTATAATTAACAATTAACTTTTCAAATATTTATAAATTGAGATATTTTAAAATTGTTTTCTTTTACAATGTGGCAACCCTGAAACTGGCGCCTTACGCATTCTATTTTCAAAATTCCTCATTGTATTGATCGCGTTCGATTGCTTTGAACTAATTAAAAATTATTTTTATATTTTCTCAAAACATTTGCTATTGTAATATGAATTTTCGTACGATTATGATAAAGTTTATTATTGGAAATGGGGGTATTTGTTTTTTTTTCGTTTGTTTATTGTTCTTATTGATAGGAATTGACGTGGCGCCAAATATGATTTATTTTTTTTACAGTAGAGTAATTTTAATGGCTAAGGAATTTAATACAGGGATATAGTTTTGTTTCTATAGACATTTTCAATAAAAAATTATGTAATAATTATAAAATTATGTAATAAAGACAGTTTACCGTTTTAAGCAATTTTTTTTAATTTTTTGAAAAAAAGAAAGTTATTTATTATAAATGTACTTTTGTTATGAGAATATTTACTTATAAAGGTTAAAATATTTTAAGAAATTATATGTATATGTATAGATATGAATGTAAAAAATACTAAAAACTAAGCACTACAGGTGTGACGTCGAATGTAATCGACGGGGTGAATGACCTTTTGACGGCGAAATAAAAATGGCTGACCACCCACGTCGCGAGTTCATACAGAATCCAATTTAACTTGATCTTTCAACACAAACTATTTACACACAATCAAAGTTCAATCTACATTGGTGAACCATCTAATTTAAATAGATCCCTTTGCACATACTCCTCTCCTTAAAAGAGAGATCTTTCAGTGTTGGATAATACGACCAATTAAACTTAAACTCGCTTTAAAATATATTTTCTTCGTAAAAACGATCTTTCTATATTGGTTTTATTCACGCCAATATAAAATGAACTGCTTTTGTTAGCGTGTTGTAAGAAAGAGGAGTTATAGTAAGTGTGGACTTTTATAGGTAATAGAAATTGCTTGGCCACCCAGGTTAAAGATATAAACACTAAAAGACTAACCGCAAGACTTACTTTTAAAAAATAAATGATATTTTTTAATTTAATTAATTTAAAATATTTTTACTTATTATTATAAATACTTTTTTTCAAATATTCCTACTAAACTGAAAAAAAATTTTTTTTTTGGTTTCAACTTTGACTTCGTTATGACGTCACTTTGTAAATAAATATGAGTTTTGGATAACTCAAAAATGATTAGTAGGCGAGAATTACGTTTGTAGGTTTTACTCTCGAGAGCAATATAAAACAACTCTGTAATCTAGTGACAGATACGTCGTAAGTAGTTACGAAAGTTATGAATATCAAAAATAAGGCGCTGACAGTAAATTCCTTCTAAAACAATGAGGAATAACTTATAGTCCTTATGAAAGTCTGAGAGCGAAAATTATACGCGTAATTCTCACCGTATAGTATAAATCTACACTAATATTATAAAGAGGAAACATTTTAATTTTTGTATGTTTGTAATGAATAAATTAAAAAACTACTGGACTTATTTTTTCATCATTGAAAAGCTACATTCATGAGTAATAAGCGATATTTATTGCTAGAAAACATTAGGGATCTTTACTAGAATATAAAAATAATACATACATACAAAAAAACATAAATGGATGCTTATAAGCAATAATGTGTCAACCCTCAAAAAATCAAATTCGGAGATATTGATACATTTTGATATTGCGTCACCTATTTAACATTATTAAAAAAAATTCAAGTCATATAAACTAAATAAGTACGGAAAAAAGTATCTTAATTAATTGTTTCGATTTCGTTCCATATTTCGCAATTTATACAATAATCTTAAATATTTGCAAAACTTTTTATTAGATAATATATTAAATATATCAATCTGCTTTTAATTCATTACACCTTCAAAAAAGAAAAGAAAAGATGGATATATACTTCTTCAAACATATTTGTTAAGAATAGGACATCTTTGGAAGTCCATGTGGCTTGACACAGTATTGCTTATCAGCGTCCAAATGTAAGTTAAAAATATTTCGAGCACTTTGTCCCGTGCGAAGCCGGGCCACTAGTAATACGAGTATATAATTTTAAATGATGTATTTTTAACTATTTTTTTAATCTATACAAAGTCAGGTTAGTTACACCATGATTCAAGAACGGTAGATTTTTATGATCTTAAATTTATTGGATATTAAAAATTAATTGATATTTATTAAAACAAAAAGTAAATTTGAAAATTACTGAAGCAATTTCAATGAAATTTTTATTGGAACAATCTAGAAGTATATTAGAACACAATAAGAATTTCTAAAAACGATAAAGGACTTGACAAGGTAACAAAGACAAAAAAGCCTCCATTTTGAAGTCGAAATATCAAATTGTCATATTATAATAATAATAATAACGCATCACACTCAACGGCCCCCATTAAGATCTCATGACCTTGTGTCGGGGGTCCGGAAACACTCACAACACTAACACAAACACCCAGACTACGACAAACATCCGTATGGCCAATACACACGTTTGCCGTGAGCGGGGTTCGAACCCGCGACCGTTAGCGCTTTAGTCAGTTGCAGTGACCATTGCGCCAACGCGTCTGTCATATTACTTTAGCGGACATTGCCTAGTGGTTAGGCCACGTCGATCTAAACCGATGATTCCGGGTTCTAACCCCGGCTAGCACTGCTGAGTTTTCAAGTGCCTTTGTGTTTAAATTCATCTCGTGCTCGGTGAAGGAAAACTGTGACATGCATCCGTGCATGTGCCGGGAGAAATGACACATGTATATCCGCCCCGCAGTGGAGCAGCGTGGTGGATTAAGCTCTAAACCTTCTCCTTAATAAGAGATGAGGCATTGGCCCAGCTGTGGGATATTTACAGGCTGTTACTTCATTTTTTTTTGTGACACGCGACGTTAAAATGGAGGCTGTATAAGTTTGACCGCTATATGTGTCTGTCTGTGACACAGTAGCTCCTAAACGGGTAAATCGATTTAGATGCGGTTTTTTTTTATTTGAAAGAGCGTTTTATAGCGATGGTTCTTAGACATGTGTAATCAAAAGCCCAGCCCAGATATAAAATAAATTTTCAATTTTAGTCAATTATTACATATTATATACTATTTTTTACCTAATGAAAATACTCGATGTATTTTCCCTTTATATTGTTTATTTTCTAAACTTTTCTTCGCGACTGTTTTACCTAATTTTTATTAGGACGGTGTTAAAATGCTTAAGAGGGATACCAAGTGCAAAAATAACAGACAGGGCCACTCTGGGAGGAATGTTAGAAGACTTCTTATGGGGTGTTTATATGGGGTCGTAAAAATGTTGATGGTTTTTTACAATTTTACTATATGGACGCTGATAAGCAATACCGTGTCAAGCCACACGGAGTCCATTTTGAGAAAATGGCGTCTAAAGATGTCAAACGTATTCTTAATAAATATGTTTGAAGCAGTATATATCCACCTTTTCTTTTATTTTTTTAATAAAAGGTATAATGGATTAAAAGCAGGTGTATATAGTTAATATATTATCTAATAAAAAGTTTTTTTAAATATTTGAGACAATTGTATACATTTCAAAATATTGATCGCACTTGAAATTCGAAACAATTAATTAAGAAACTTTTTTCCGTACTTATTTAGTTTATATGATTTGATTTTATTTGAATAATGATAAATAGGTGATGTAGTATCCAAATACATCAATATCACCGAATTTGACTTTTTCTGGGTTAAAACATTATTGCTTATCAGCGTCCATATATAACTCAAATGTGACTGACACAGTGATCTATCAACGCACAGCCCAAACCACTGGACGGATCGGGCTGAAGTTTGGCATGCAGGTAGATGTTGTGACGTAGGCATCCGCTAAGAATTTTGATTAACTCTGCCCCCAAGGGAATAAAATAGGGGATGAAAGTTTGTATGAAACTTTGTCAATTTTAAACCAATCTGCTTTTAATTCATTATATTTTTTTCTCAAAATAGAAAAGAGAAGATATATAAGTCTTCAAACAAATTTTTTAAGAATAGGTTTCAGATCTTAAGACGCCATTTACTCAAAATGAAGTCCATGTGGCTTGATATAGTATTGCTTACCAGCGTACAGATATCATTGTAAAGGTTCCTTGTACATTACAGAAATGTATACATTACTAGCATTAGCTTGTGGCTTTGTCCGTCATTTAATAATTATTGTATTTGACCTATTTGTAGTTGACTTTTAGTATTTAGGTTCGTATCTTATACACTGTATTTTGTTCATCCGATTGTGATAGAACATTGTCAGCTTATTATTTGCCCTTACAAGAAAATTATACGTTAGTTTAGTTAATAGTAACTGAGATGGCCTAGTGGTTTAACACGTCGATCTTTACCGATGATCGCGGGTTCAAACTCCGGCTAGCAACGCCAATTTTACAAGTGCTAAATTTGTGTTTAAATTCATCTCGAGCTCTCGAGAAAACATCGTGAGGAAACCTGAATGTACTAGAAGAATTTCTAACACATGTATACGTGGAACATCGTGGTGGATTAAGCTCTAAAACCTTCTCCTTATAGAGGAGAGCTTAGCCCAGCAGTGGGACGTATACAGGCTGTTACTATACGTTAGTAGGTACATAAAGATTATGGTTGTAATTTCTCTTTATTTGTGGAAACCTCCTATCTACCTGTTACTGTTTTTGTCTACATTTATTCTTCCTCGGGTATACCGAAAGAAATCTCTTCTAGGGATAAGTATATTTTAAACTTTCTTTTCCTGTAACTTATATGTAGATACATGTGATGTAGATACATATAAGTCACAGGAAAATGTTTCTGACATGTTTAATAAACTGTTAAATAAATAAAGACAATTAATTTCCAGAAGTTGCCGCGCGTGTTGCTGTGATGGAAAAATTAGTTTAAGATAGCCTGGCGTGACAAAAGCTACATTAACAAGCGAAGCCATTGTCTCCCGGTGAACGGAGAGTCATGGGATCATGATGCCACCCCCCCCCCCCTCCCTGGGCTGGGTCCAAGACCTAGGTAGAGCACTAATTGTTAAACATGATGTTGATTCATCTTCATCCATATAAAAACGTACCCATCAAAGTGGAAGTGATAACTTTTTACCTGTATCGATTATTACTTCTTGTGACTTGACCAAAACTAGGTGACCCCTGGCGGCGAAGCTGGATCCGCCCTTGTACCTTGGCCAGCATATCAGTCTGGCCATTCAAAGATGTAATGCTGCCAGTGTTTTGGGCACTTTTCTTTACTGCAATGACACCGACAGATCTTTAGGTTGTATATAATTTTTTTAATTCTTCTATTAATATTTTCTTTGTATTTCTCATTTCTCATAATCTCTTTTGTGTATGAATTTTGTCGAAACATTATATTCGAATAAACAGTAAAATGTTTTTTTGCCCAAAAAAAAAAAAATCTAGTAAATAATAAATTTCGATTCTTGCCATGTAACCCCGCCATTATCAAAGGCATTTCAAACGCCCTCGAGTTTAAATTAACTACTTTTTTTTACACTGGCAATTTCGTTCAGGATCAATTCGAGATGGCAAACTATTAAAAATGTACTGTTTGTTTTTCTTATATCATTAAAGATGTTGACAGAAACATGACTTCGTTGCTTTTATATCGATTTTGGTAAAAATAATTTTTTGATTATTTAGAAAAATTAAATTAGTTTTTGTTAAAAAATGTATTATAAGGTAGATTGTAGATTTCGAATTTAAGCATTTTGAAGTTTGTTCTTTCGATTTTTTTTTGTTTTTCGCTTTTAATTGTCTAAATTAATTCTTTTTCTAAAATCAAAGGCGATGTATATATTTTTAAATTATTACATTATTTAAGATTTTATAAGGAATTAAAAAGAAAAATAAGAATCACCTATATCCCACTATTTCCAATTTTTATAATAAGATAGGTTAGGGGGTCCGAAATTTTCATTTTCATTTTCCATTATAAAAAATAATTCAGTGCAATCATTCGATCCATAATTCTTTTTTCTAATTCCTATGCGGTTAGAAGTACTCCATATTTGTCAAAATAAGACAAGCAAAGAAAAATAAAACTACATTTTTTTACCTATATGTCAACACTAGAGACAAACCAAGATAACAGCTCATTGCTAGGCAACCACGTCACAAAAATCTATACTAATATTATAAAGCTGAAGAATTCTCTCTCTATATCTCATAAATTGCTATATATCTCAGGAACTGCTGGTTCGAATTGAAAAATTATTTTTATGTTAGATAGTTTATTTGTTGAGGAAGGCTATAGGCTATATTACATCACGCTACGACTCATAGGAACTTAGCAGTTAATATAAACGCGACTGATACCGCAAGGGCCAGCAAGTAATCGTATATATTAACTTTGCACTTAAAAAAAAATAACTGGTCAAGTGCGAGTAGGACTCGCGCACCGAGGGTTCCGTACAAACTTATAGAAATCTATATAAGACTAACCCATCTACGCCATTTGTGGTCTTCATCATCAGTTCCAACATAAGTTACTATCAAAAATACCTAAATCGGTATACGCTTGCCTATAATATTTGAGGAGTTCCCTCAATTTCTCCAGGATCCCATCATCTGATCCTGATCTGAAGACAATGGGACCACCTTGGAAGTATACCTTTTCAAACAAAAAAAAAAATTTGAAAATCGTTATCAAAATGGCGGCGTAATCGGCGAACAAACATAAAAAAAATTAAATACAAGGTCGAATTGAAGTGTTTTCCTTTTTAGAAGTCGCTTAAATATAATCAAATATTATGTAAATATGGATCACGTCCCAAAAACTATTTTGAAACTACTTAGGAGGACTTCAATTTAAAACACGATCATGGATGCAATCCATGGAAACACAAAATTTTATTTTAAGTACTAATACACCTTATACTTTCAAAAAAAAAAGTTATAGCGCGATTCAGGATACACCTAGCTCCACTACCCCTGCACTACGTTCGTAAAATATTTAGATTTACATTATCAATCAAAATATCGAAATATATATTAGTGTTGCCAAGACGAAAATAATTAGTCCTTAATTCGAACAAAACTAATTGTTTATTTATAAATAACTAATTATATTACTAATAACCAGAAGACTTATATGTGTAGATAAATAAGTAAATTAAATAACTCGATCTGTTTGAATTTAATTTTAAAATTTTCGTACTAAGTCAATACGAGTACTTAAATCAAATCGCGTGAAGCTCTTATATTGAATGTTAATTACGTAATGACGTTATAAATCGACGATAAAACTTTTAAATGAAAAGTTTATTTTATAATTTTAGCGCGTTTAAATAATAATTAAAATAAAAATTTTTATTAATCGAGCAGAATTATATCACAGTTAATGTCATAATGTTGTAATAGATGGCATTAGCTGTACGCTGCATCGCGCTATCATTTTGTTAGCTGCGATATATAGATTGCATTGCGTTGTTTATAAAGGTTTGCTGCTTTTTAATGTTTTCGTATTGATACAAATTTCTTCTCAGTGTTTGTAAAATTGTTTTTTTGACCATGGTCAACTTCTATGTTAATTTGTTACAAGTACATATAATTTTAATTCTAAGATTAATATATTTTCCGCTTGATCAATTTACAACTTGATACATTTACGCGTTCCTGAGAAAAAGGTTGAAAGACAGACGTACAGACTGACAGACACACGAACAGAAATTTACAATTTTCGGATTTTTTCCTTTATGTATACTAAAGGACCTTGCTCCTGGCCAAATTTTATAATGCTTGGTCAATGGGAAGTACCCTATAGGTTTTGATTTCCTTGCGAAAACGTTAAAAACGCTATCATACTTAAAATATGTGATATAAATGACCGTATCTTTTGATTGCGTTAACTTAGAAGTTTGATTTTTTCACAGCTCTTAGTAATTACAACTCTGAGTACTTGACGTTGATAAAAATTTTTTACCTTCACGCGTTTCTGAGAAAAAGGTTGAAAGACAAACTTACAAACAGACAAACATACATACAAAAATTTACAGTTTTCAGATTTTTTCCTTTATTTGTACCATAAGATCTTACTTCTTGCCAAATTTCATCGTGCTAGGTCAATGGGAAGTACCCTATAGGTTTTGATTCCCTTGCGAAAACGCTAAAATGGTCAAAATATACGACATATTTTCCATTATCTTTTGATTGCGTTGACTTAGAACTTTAATATATTCACGGCCGCATGTCATCGTAGACTTGAGTATATGATATTAATTTCAACATGATACGTCTATGCGTTTCTGAGAAAAAAGGGTTGACATCCCGACAGACAGACAGACAGACAGACAGACAGACAGACAGACAGACAGACAGACAGACAGACAGACAGACAGACAGACGGACAACAAAGTGATCCTATAAGGGTTCCGTTTTTCCTTTTAAGGTACGGAACCCTAAAAACTATAAAACAATAGGAACACCTTTAATTACATCAAACTACCCTCCAAGCTCACCCTCTCCACCCTTAAAAAAACAAGTTATCGAATCGAATTCCCGATTCGTAATGCCGCCGCAAGTATTTCAATAAAAAATTCCGAAAATTCCAATAAAACACACCCCACAGCCGACACCCTCGTTGAAAATGTGCCAAGGGGTTGAAAAGGCGTTCGCTTTAATGTGATGTACCAACACTATTAACTAAGCTTTGAACTAAGTTTTAACGGTAGAAATGTCGATAAAAATAGCTGTAGGTGCATCACTAATAAATTTTTATGCTTCAAAAAGATTATTTTAATTATCGAAAAAAATGTTTTAAAAAGGTAAATCGTTTGTAAATGTTTGATTGTTATCTAAACTGTGTCAATTTTTTATTACAAATAATTCAAATTAAATCGTTAGCAGACACATTAATATTGTGTGTATATTTATTTATCTCCTTTTTCTAATAAAAACTTACATTTCATATAAATAAAATGCACAAAAATAAATACAACAAATTAAAGGAATTGTGAAAAAAAAATGCAAAAAATAATTTTGTAATTTCTTTTTAATACTTTTTTTTATAAATCGCTACTTTGTTTATCGGCAATATTTTTGTGAATAACGCAATGATCTTTCATTATATTTATAAATTTATTTAAAAAAAAAATCGAAATTTCTTCGGAATTAAATTAATTATTCTCAAAAATATTGACCACAAAAATCTCATCTAACTAATACTGCTACATTGCACAATAAATAACTTAATTATTTTGTTAAAAACCGTTTTCTAATTAATATTTACATGATATTTATTAATTATTTATACAATTCAAATGCGTATTTAACAAATAAGTACAAATAACTACACAATAATAACGAATTTATTTTAATGATGGCAAGTTTTAATTGCAAATTAATGACATGCAAACTAATGATTACAATAAATACAGATTAGAATAACATTAAAATAAATATTTTACAATATCCGTATGAAAATGTTTTTTAATGATACATTCTTGTCATTTAATGATTTACGTGAGGTGATACTTTGACAAATAATGACTGGTTTTTATCATTACATTGTCAATTATTAGTAATTATAATTAAAAATGTCATGTAACATTTGTCATTGTCTTCATTACCAAAATTCAAAATTATTTTTTTTATTATATCAGTTCGATTTTATTTAAATATGATTAGTTTTTTATTATCATTATGTATAAAATAGTAGCCTCGTGAAGTAAAATAGAGCTTAAACAATCTGTCTGTTTGTAACATGTGTATTTTACAAATAAAATGAGTTTTTATTAGGTATATAATAAAGTATACTCAAACTTAAGGATATATAATACGCTCTTCTTTAGATGTACCTACAGAATTATTAAAAACACTTTGAATAAAAACATATTTAATAACAGATACTAAATTTGTTTTTATAAGGCGAGAATTACACTTGTAAGTATTAATCTGAGACATTCATAAAGTTTTACATAAGTTGTTTCTTATTGCTTTACACTGAAAGAATTTACTTTCAGTGCCTTTATTTTAGACACACAGCTTTCGAAACCTAGGTATCTGTTACGAGGTTACACAGTTGTTTTATATCAATTACGAGAACAAAACTTACAAATGTGATTCTCGCCTTAGGCTCTGTTAATTTTTGTGTCTGACTATTTACATTTTTATTCATCATACCCATTGGTAAGATGACACTGATTGGCGTTGTAGATCTATGGACTAAAATGAGACCCAAGGTAAGTGAATATAGTGGGAACGGGGTGGTGGGGTGGTTTGACAATATAGTCAATCCTATTTATTTGACAAGCAAATTTAAACTCAAATACGTACATTATTAAATATTATAAGACGAGAAATACACTTACAAGTTTTGCTCTTAGATTTTCGTAAAGGATGAATTATTCCCCATTGCTTTACACCTGAAAGAATTTACTGTCAGTGTCTTATTTTTGATATTCACAGCTTTCGTAACTACTTACGACATATCTGTCACTAGATTATAGAGTTGTTTTATAGAGAGCTGAGATGGCTTAGTGGTTAGAACACGTCGATCTTTACTGATGATCGTGGGTTCAAACCCCGGCTAGCACCGCTGAATTTTCAAGTGCTAAATTTGTGTTTAAATTCATCTCCAGCTCGGCGGTGAAGGAAAACATCGTGAGGAAACCTGCATGTGCCGGGAGACATTCTGTCACATGTATATCCGCAACGCAGTGAGCAGCGTGGTGGATTAAGCTCTAAACCTTCTCCTTAATAGGAGAGGAGGCCTTTGCCCAGCAGTGGGATATTTACAGGCTGTTTCTTAACTTTTTATATCGCTTTCAAGAGTAAAACTTACAAATGTAATTCTCGCCTAATAAAATAAAAAAAAATACAGCTGTAATAAAATTAAATTGTCATTTTTTTCCTCAAGAAAATAAATCTTGTGACTTATCTACGGTCACGTGTATATCTGTGGTTAACATCGTTTAAATATGTCACCTTCCCGCCTATCAAAATTTTGCACACTCACTATTCTATTTTTAGGCTGAAATCAATTAACCCTTCGTTTCATTTCGATAATAGAATTCGCATCATTTGTTTCAAAACTAAATTATGACAGTTATATGTTATCTATAAAATATTTACTTAAGGTAACTCTAAAAAATGTATACAAAATGAGATAATTTTGTAGGCAAAATATATGGATGCTGATAAGCAATAATGTGTCAACCCACTAAAAGTCAAATTATTATCTCCAATATTGATGTATTCTAATAATGCATTTCGTATATAACATTTTACAAAAAAATCTCAAGTCATCTGAATTAAATAAATACGAAAAAAAGTTTCTTAAAAACTTATTATTAGATAAAACTCTTTACTAGGCTATCATATATTAATTAATTATACTTTTTATCAAAATAGAAAAGAAAAGATGGATATTTGTTTCTTCAAACAGATGTGTTAAGAATAGGTTCGACATCTTTAGACGCCATTTTCTCGAAATGAAGTCCGTGTGGCCTGACACAGTATTGCATATCAGCGTCCATATGTGATTAATTAGTTTATAAAGCAGATTATAGATTTTGGAATTTGATCTGAATTTTATTTGTACCACCTATGATATGAACGCTGATAAGCAATGTCAAGCCACACGGACTTCATTTTGAGAAAATGGCGTCTAAACATGTCAAACCTATTCTTAATTAATTTATTTGACGATGTGTATATATAAGGTATAATGAATTTAAAGCAGATTGGGATAATGAAAAGTTTTATTTAATAAAAATGTTTTCTAATCTCGTATTGAAAAATATGGTACAGACTTTAATATTGGAAATATTAAATTATGGAACTTTTTCCATACTAATTTACTATAGATGACTTTAATTTTTTAAGATTGTTAAAAACGTGACGCATCAGAATACATCTATATCTCTGAACTTGACTTTTTGCTTATCAGCATCCATATGGGGTTCCAAATTAGTATTCATTTCTTGCGATGTATTTTATCCACAATAAAAAGTAACTAACTTAGATTTTTTTTAAGTATCAGGTTCGATTTTTCCATGTAGAGTTTTGAATGGAGTTTTTTACATACATTGATTGGTCAATTTTTCTAGCTCTACTATTTTCAGATTTCACCCAACAGATCTGAATTAATCATTCTGTATATTGTAAATATATATTGTATGCTTTGTAAATGAGTGTCTAAGTATTAGTTTTTTGCATCCATGTGATGTCTAAAATATAAGTTTGAAAACGTATGATAATTGACTTTACGGTGCCACTATCTGTATTTCAAACCAGAAGATTATGAACTGTCATTTTATAGAAATTGATTACCATCATCGTATCATTTGTATACATTTTTAAAGAGTTACTTCAGTTAATTAAGAGAGAGACACACACAAATCACTGTCTATTTTGTTCTCTTTCTCTTGCCTTCATCTCTAATTCCTCTTCTTCTTTTGTCAATGGTATTGTACTATGGTTGTACAACCCTTGTGCCATCAGCTGCAGAGCTAGTGGGTTCCTCTGGCCAGATGCCTTCTTGATCTTGGCTCGCTTGTTCTGGAACCAGATCTTGATCTGAGCTTCCGCGAGACCCAGTTCTGCGGCTAGGGTCTGTCTTCTGCGCTCAGTCAGGTAGCGGTTTTCGGCGAACTCGTGCTGTGTGGAGATTTTTTATTTATACAAGTGTTTAAGCAAAAAAATATTATGCTTAAATTACTACTAAATAAAAGAAAATATGTAAAATTACAAGAAAAAATAAAAATAGTTAAGTAAAAATGTTGCAAAAAATATATGGACGCTGATAAGCAATACTGTGTCAACCACACGGACTTCGTTTTGAGAAAATGGCGTCTAAAGATGTCAAACCTATTCTTAATCAATTAGTTTGAAGACGTATATATTCATCTTTTTTATTCTACTTTGATAAAATATATATTGAATCAAAAGCAGATAGATTTATTTAATATGTTATATAATAATAAGTTTTTAAATATTTGAGATTATTTTATAAATTGCAAAATATGGAACGCACCTGAAGTACGAAACATTGAGTTAAGAAACTTTTTTCCATACTTATTTAGTTTAGATGACTTGAAATTTTTTTTGAATAATGTTAAATAGGTGACGTAGTATCAAAATACATCAATATCTTAAAATTTGACTTTTTGTGGGTTGACACATTATTGCTTATCAGCATCCATATATCGTTGTTCCTAATTGGATTCTGATAAGTAATAATGTGTCAACCCACAAAAAGTCAAATTGTCAAAGCATCTTGAACTAATTAGGAAAAAGTTTCGTGATCTAATGTTTAGAATATCGAAGTGTGTTCCATATTTTGGATTATGCACTATGTATTACTAGCCAATCTGCTTTTAATTCATTATACTTTTAATCAAAATTGATAGAATTATTCAAACAGATTTATTAAGAATAAGTATGACATCTTTAGGAGATATATTTTCAAAACACAGTTCATGTAGCTTGACACAGTATTGCTTATCAGTCTAATTAAAAATATTAATTTTAATCGTTTTTTTTTACCTTTAGTCTAGCAAGCTGTGGTCCAGAAAATGCAGTTCTTGGCCTCTTTTCATCTGTGGGGGTCCCGTCCCCAGGAGGCTTCTTAGGTCTTCTAGTGCGAGGACCTAAATGGAATAATGAATAAATTATACGAGAAAATTGGATAAAATTTACAAAAACAGTTTCAAATTTTTAGTACTAAGTTAAACTAATATATTGGCGCATAATTTGTGTAATTATTATTTAAAAAATTAATTCGTTAAGTAAGTATATATTTATTTAGAAATACTTTTTTTAAATCTCCGAAAAGTCTACGATCAAAAGTATTTGTGACTAATCTTGTCCGTTAAAACACTATTGACTGGTTATGATTCTTTACTATGACAAGTAGAATACACATAAACTCTACCTATAAAAAAACTAATTACTATTTGCAAGATACACGTAACTACGTACAAAATGTGATAATATGTGTATAGTTTGTGGTTTAAATTTATTATATTTAATTGTATTTTCAGGTATTCTATTTTTAATAATGTATTATAAATAATACTTAATATTTTTATTTAATAAGTTTCGGTCTTAATTACATTGCAGTATTAAATTTAAAATAATAATTTAAATATATTAAAAATTTTGCTAAAAGTACGTAAATATATTTTATTTTAGTGTTTATTAAGACATATTACTCAAGATAGAATAACTGACAAATTGCTTAATAAACAAATCAGAGTGTATAAAAATGGCTGAAGATGACCACGTTACGAATAGAATACTAAGATAATTCTCTTTTATTTTTATTTTACTACAAATGACATTGTTACTCGTTATATAACTATATCTAAGCCGGTAACATTAAAACGCTGGTTAATACTAAGTCGCCTTTAAGTCTCACGCCGTCAAACAAAACCCGAGGTAACACGAAATTTAATGACAACTTACTATAAAGTAGTTTTCGAGTGTTTTGGTTATTGATTGAAAACTACATTGATAGTTATTATCTGAGTAGGCGGTTAGTTTAACTTGTATATATATTTTTTGATATTTTTAAATTAACTTTTTCGTTTATAAAATAACATAACTTATTAGAACTTGACTCAGTTAAAACACAGACATACAAAAACAACAAATGTTTATATGTTACATATTTACAAAAACACAAAAAAAAACACATTAAAACAATGTTAAAAAACACACACAAACACAAAAAGCACAAACAAAGCAAACAAAAAACAGGCACATCCTCGCAGGCATTCCCGTCAAGCGGACGATGCAATATCTTAACCAATTCATACAATACTATCTTATTTTAAAATTGGTCAAAATATTGCACCGACCGCCTCACGGGTACTCCGATAACTGCTCCTGTAAGAAAAAATAACATGCCACGCATTTTAACCAGTAAAATATTTAAAAACGTCATTTAATGACAAATAAATATAACAAAATTATAAAATTAAATAAAATCATATTTTTGTATTTACAATAGATAAAGCACAAAAAACACAAGCAAAAAAAAACACAAAAAATCATTAAAAAACATATCACATGTAAATTAAAATAATATCTTATTTTTTTAAAGATATGACCAATAAAACTTATTTAACTAATAAACTGAAACTGAGTCAAGTTAGGATAATTTATGTTGAGCATTATTTAAGACTAATCGAAAAAGTTAATTGATTAAAAGGAATGAAACTATTTGGATGCTGATAAACAATAATGTGTCAACCCACAAAAAGTCAAATTTACAGATATTGATGCATTCTGATAATGCATTTCGTATTTAACATTATACAAGAAATTTTCAAGTCTTTTGAACTAAATAAGTCCGGAAAAAAGTTTCTTAATCAAACGCTTAGAATATTGAAGTAAGCTCCATATTTTGGATTATGCAATAATTTCATATATTTGAAAAACTTTAGATAAAAATCTTTACTAGCCTATGTGCTAATAATTAATTATACTTTTTATCAAAATAGAAAAGAAAAGATGGATATATGCTTCTTCAAACAGATGTGTTAAGAATAGGTTCGAAATCTTTAGACGCTATTTTCTCAAAATGAAGTCCGTGTGGCTTGACACAGTATTGCATATCAGCATCCATTTGAAAGTTACGTTTTATTAAAAAGAGTGTCAAGTCTGAGTCCACGTTTAGTATTAATTACTAAATATTTTTATCATTATTTCACATAATCATTAATTTGCAAAATATAATATCATTAAATCGCAATATTCGTTAAATTATCGTATCAATTTTTTTATAACAATTTGAAAGTTAGTATGTCATATTTCATTGTACATCTTTTATTAAAAATATATCGATACCTCCCACGTAAGTTGTTGTAACCCCAAAATTACAATTTTACAGTAGAGCACTTTTAATCCGTTTTAGTTTGAAAGTTACAACACGTATTTTGTTGTATCTATCCTTGAAAAAAAAAGATTTTTGGTATTTTTTCACTTTGAATGCATTAAATTGCAAACTCGTGTAGTATTCAGTAAAAACGCTAACGGCAATTTTGTGGCTTACAATACCTTACGTGGGAGGTATCGATATATAGTCATTTTTTCATTACTTGTCTTATTTGATAACAATACTCGCAATGACAATTACGAACATGATTTGTCATTATAAGAAATGATTCAGCTCAATCATTAATAATGTCTTGTGTGTGTCGCCTGCATTATAACACGAGTAAAGAGACTATTTGCCATACTACAAAAGATTTAAACAGACGTTAAACGCGTGTTTAAAAAAAAACCGTACTACAAATTCGCGTCTAATCACAGTAAAACTTGCTTTAGATATAGATTAACATACGTGTAAGTGAGTTTAATAGATGTCTAAAACCTATTTCAGCTGTCAATAAACCTCAAATCATTTAATAAGTTTTTTTATGAGTTTATTCGCTGTTAAGCAATTTGGATAATATTTTAAGCAATGTTTAATTTTTAAACACTGTTCAGCTAGATACGTGTTGAACATGGTTCTAATGCGTCTTTTGTGGTATGACAGTATATGTCCTAGTTTGACCCTATTATGAGTCATAATAATGTTTTAACCCTACACACCACTTTTAATAACGAAATTATAATTAATTGAATTGAAGTCAATGATTTTTTAAATTGAACTTACGAGTATTGTTTATCGCTTCAATAAAAAAAAACTTAGCAACTTTTTAATAATTATATTTTATATAATTGTAAATATATTTTTCCTTCATGTTTTTGAATTGTATATATTATTGATTAGTACTGGTGTCTGTGTAGAATTATACAGACTTTTGCTCTCCTTTAGGCGAGTATTTAATTTATAAGTTCTAATCCCGAGAGCGATTTAAAGCAACTCTGTAACCTAGCAACAGAAACGTCGTAAGCATACCAAAAATCAAAAATCAAAATCAAAATATGCTTTTACAAGCACTTTTGAATCGTCACTACAAAAACAAAAGAAAACAGAACACTAATTAATTAATTTACCACCGGTTCGGAATGTAGATTCTACCGAGAAGAACCGGCAAGAAACTCGATAGTTACTCTTTTTAAAAGTTTTACGATGGGTACATACATTTATGAGTTACAAAGCCGTGAATGTCAAAAATAAGGCACTGACAGCAAATTCTTTCAGGTGTAGAAGAGAAATAACTTATGTAAATCTCTATAAAAGTCTGAGTGTAATTCTCGCCTTAAAGCTGCTAATTTTAACATACGCAAATGATTAAAAAAAAAAAAAAACAATTTTTTAACAACATCAACCATTTTTTTTTTTAATCTAACAGACCATTTTATGTACTGAACCATAAAATACTTTAGTGACTCTACACTTTTAAATGTACAATGATTGATGACTAAGTTCAGTGAACTTTAGTTTTTGGTGACAGTTTTTTCTTTCCATTATAGTTAGTTAATTTGACGTTTTTTAAAGTCACGCTTTTTAGTTCGGATACTTTAAAAAGGTAAGGTTTTTATGTATTCTAATATAATAAAGAGAGAGCGAATTTCGTATGTACTAAGTAAACTACGGTGCCACTGAGTTTAAACATTATCTGTCATACTACAAAAGACGCATTAAAACCATGTTAAACACGTGTCTAGCTAAACAGTGTTTAAAAATTAAACATTGCTTTAAATATTATCTAAATTGCTTAACAGCGAATAAACTCATAATAAAACTTATTGATAAAATGTTATACGTTACGTTTGACAGGTGAAATAGGTTTTAGACATCTATTAAACTCACTTA
Source organism: Hypolimnas misippus (assembly GCA_037950945.1). Classification (NCBI taxonomy): domain Eukaryota; kingdom Metazoa; phylum Arthropoda; class Insecta; order Lepidoptera; family Nymphalidae; genus Hypolimnas; species Hypolimnas misippus. The sequence continues at coordinate 2,196,531 of JBBEEQ010000008.1, read as the reverse complement.
ATCGTATGTTAATCTATATCTAAAGCATGTTTAACTCAAAACTGTGCTTAGACGCGGATTCGTAGTACGGATTTTTTTAAACACACGTTGTTTTGTAGTACGGCAGTATGGTACCATTTGAATGGTACATTATTCTAGATGGTCATAGGCTATATGTATATACTTTATAACAATACATTATGTATAAACGATTTTAAAAGAGTCACTATCGGGTTTCTTGCCGGTTCTTCTCGGTAGAGACTACATTCCGAACCTGTGGAAGCTTTATTAAATCTAAAATTAAAATATAACACGTAACTTGACGATTCGAAAGTGCTTTAAAAGCCCATTTGAATAAAGTATATTTTGAGTTTGAGTTTGAGTTTAACAAACTCTACGTTAACGCAAAGCTACGAGCAATAGCCAGTATTAAATAAGATTTTAAATGTATTTAAATTGTCGTTAAAATGAAATGAGTAATATTTTAATTTATTTAATTTTTTTTTTATTAATGAGTACTTAATTTTTTTTATGGCATTTTTGTGATTTTTTTTAACGAAAAGCTTCTGTAAATGTTTATTATTATGTTTTATAATTTATTAATTGTTAAATAAAAATAAATATATTATATATAGAAAAATAATTTTAGGTGTTTTAAAAATTTTTACGTCATTATCAAAAAATTATATTATTAAAGATTTTTAAAAATTAATTCATTATGCCTCACGTTGTGTCAGTGAGCGGGTCCCGTACTTACTTCGTCCTGAAACAATACAGAAAACACCATTAAAATTGACACAGTAAACACATAGGATTAACTAATAACTACTAAAATAATTGAAATTTTACAATTTTAAATCATAAAATAATAATAATAAAAATACGTCATTTAATACCTTTATTAAATAAAAAATACTGAAATTATTTTAAGCATGACAACAGTCCTAATAGCAACATAATATATTAATGTAAATAAGTAGAGCCTAGCTGTACTGACGCTCGTATACACTCGTCCGTCAGCACCACACTCGCAGAGAACATCGTGACTATGCTGATAAGCAATAATGTGTCAAGAAACAAAAAGTCACATTCGGTGGCTATTTTAGTTCCATTAAGGGGTTATATTATGAACTGGTCATGTTCCCCGGATTTATTCGTTTTTGATATTTGATTGGTAATCGCGAGATTGTGTTATGTTGTATAGTCTACATGGATGCTGATAAGCAATAATGTGTCAACCCACAAAAAGTCAAATTCGGAGACATTGATGTATTTTGATACTGCATCATCTATTTAACATTATTGAAATAAATTTTAAGTCTTATAAACTAAATAAGTGTAGAACAAAAATTTTAATTGATTGTTTCGATTTCCAAGTGCATTCCATATTTTGCAATTTATACAATAATCTTAAAATTAAATATATCAATTTGATTTAAATTAATTATATCTTTCATCAAGTATAAAGGAAAAGGTGAATATATTCTTCTTCAAACATATCAAGAATAGGCTTGACATCTTTAGACGCCATTTTCTCAAAATGAAGTCCGTGTGGCTTGACACAGTATTGCTAATCAGCGTCCATATAGCCAGGCGCCTTACCTCCCTATTCCTTTCCTAATTTTCTATTTCCCTTCATCCCTAATTCCTTTTTAAGTAACGCATGTGTCTCCTCTGGTGCTGCAAATGTCCATGTGCAGGTGACCACTGAACATCTGGTGTCCTGCTCATGTGTTACATTCTCGACTCCGCAAAGTCAATGTTACCTTCTTGGGGCAAGGTATTCGTTTTTATAATAAAATACCGCAGAAAGTGTTACAGTTTACAAATAAGAAATTTAAGGTATTAAAAAGTTCTTAGTTGCTAACGCATATTATTCTGTTTAAGATTATATAGATGATAAAGATGCTTGGATTTATTATAAGCTGGATTCACACAGGGTATTTAATATATTTGTAACTCATAAATGAATGCTGATAAGCAATAATGTGTCAACCCACAAAAAGTCAAAATTAGAGCTATTGATGTATTCCGATAATGCGTTTCGTATTTAACACTATATAACAGTTTTTCAAGTCATCCGAACTAAATAAGTATAGGAAAAGTTTCTTAATCTATGCCTGGATTATTGAAGTGTGTTCCATATTTTGTATTATGTAATAATTTCATACATTTGAGAAACTTGTTATTTGATAAAAATCTTTACTAGCCTATCTGCTATTAATTAATTATATTTTTAATCAGACTAGAAAAGAAAAGATGGATGTATACTTCTTCAAACAGATGTGTTAAGAATTGGTGTGACATATTTAGAGGCCATTTTCTCAAAATGAAGTCCGTGTGGCTTGACACAGTATTACATATCAGCGTCCAGATGTATGTACCTTTTGTAAAACTTTTTAAAGGAATAACTATCGAGTTTCTTGTCGGTTCTTCTCGGTAGAATCTATGTACATTCTGAACCGGTGGAAAATTAAGTAATTTTTTTTTTTGTTTCTGTATTGACGATTCAGAAGTTCTTGTAAAAGCCTACTTGAATAAAGCATATTTTAATTATGATTTAATTTTGATTGATGTTTTCATATTCTACTCACCGAATTCAGTCCGTAACAGTATACACAAAAACACACCCAACCAAATTCGATACCACATTTTTGGAAGTCGGTTAAAAATAACCTAAAACGTAAACCGACGGCTATAACTCGTAATGTGTAATAATGTCTTAATTAGCGTGTTCGTGGGTGGTCCGTGACGTCAGGATCCGGTTACCGAGATCAAAGACATACATACATACACATACAAGATGGCATCGGTCGAAACGATTTATATAATCTCGTAAACGAGAACTTTTATAATATCTATATGGATGCTGATAAGCAATAATGTGTCAACCCACAAAAAGTCAAATTCGGAGATATTGATGTATTTTGATACTGCATCAACTATTCAACATTATTCAGAAAAAATCTAGTAATATAAACTCAATAAGTACGGAAAAAAATGTCTTAATAATTGTTTCGTAATTCAAGTGCTTTCCATATTTTGCAATTTATAGAATAATCTGAAATATTTGAAAAACTTTTTATTAGATAATATATTAAATATATTAATATACTTTTAATTCATTATACTTTTTTTTAAAAAAAGAAAAGCAAAAATGGATATAAACTTCTTTAAACAAATTAAGTAAAAATTGGTCTGACATCTTTAGACGCCATTTTCTCAAAATGAAGTCCGTGTGGGTTGACACATTATTGCTTATCAGCGTCCATATAGTCTATTCTTCTTTACTTGTCCTGTTTGCTCACAATACCCGGAACGAAATCACGAATTTTCGAACATTATATTCATGATAATATTTCATATAGACAAAAGTAAAACTTAATTAAGTGATAGCGGAGTTCTGAGGTAACAAACTTTTGAAAAACTTTATGAATTGAGAAACTGCTCCTTTTTGAAATGTTTTATTGCAACTATATTGTCATTTATGTATTTTTATTAACAATGAGATAAGATCTGTGGTAGGAATTGTGTTACAACCACAAAACATGATATCCCCAAAAAAAATTGGGACTTTTCCGTCGTGTTCATGTCCTGATTATTCTTTTTTTTAACAAAATAAATCTTTATATGTAATGCGAAAGTTTTTTGTGTTTTGTAATTAAAGTATATTTCATATAGGTGTAATAATAATGTTTTTACTCTTAAAATATAGATTATTCCTAGCAATTCCTTATTACAAATCTTATAGTGCTAATTTATATTCTTAATTTTGATTAAAATATAACATGAAACAAAAGCTTTTGCTTAATTTTACAGCTTAGTCGTGTTGTTTGATAAAACAAAAATAACTTAAAAAAATATATGGGTATATTCTTACCTCAAAATATACTAAACTTTGTTTTCATTATTATTTCGAATTCAAATTTTATTCTCAATTTCGAATATTAAAAAAAAAATATGTTTCCAAAAAATCTATAAGTATATAACTTTTAATCTTCTAAATTAAAACTTAATTTCAAATATCGCATATTAAAATACTAAAAATTATATATATTCTATAATTCTTCAAATATTTTGTTGTACGAATAGTTGGGTCTTTTTACAATCCTAATTAAAAAAAATATTACATGTTCCCACAAAATATCTATCGCTTCCAATCTTCTAAATTCAAATTTAATTTCATAATTTTAACATTAAAATAATTAAGAAAAAAAATATATTTATATCGAGAATTTTTCAAATACTTTCCCGATACGAACAGCTGGGTCTTTTTACAAGTCAATGCCACCAACGAAGTTGTTTAATGAAGACATTTTGCTCCGATACAACTAATAACTGTTTAAATGATAAAGAACCTAATGTTCTCGTTGATTTAAAATCAACTCTAATCATCAAACATAAGATTCAATTTCGAATAATCGTGATATGGAATCAATATTTAATTTTAAATGTCTTATTCGATTCTCATTATATTTTTTATCGATTTTAATCTCTATTACATTTGTTTTAAGATCGAATTTTAATCGTTTTCAAAATGTAGTTTTCGATATGTCAAGTTCGAAATTTAATATAATTTTTGTCAGGGAAAATTGGACTTTATTAATGTGTAATTTAGAGTGTAAATTAATTATTTCTGTTAGTAAGTTTGACTTATGAAGTTAATTCTGAGTGATGAGGGAAAATGATTTTTATTTTTTATAGTTTTAAGGGTGAGTTTCGTCTGTTAGTTTTTATTAATTAAAAATTATAAATAAAATTGGTAATTAAGGGGTATTTATGTAGATATGGTTTATAGGGCCTATTAAGGATCAAAGGCGGTTACGGAAGCCGGCGCTTGCGTGTAGGTATTTCCGGTGATCACGCATCAATACAAAGAAAATATTCAAAAACAAATTTTAAAAACATTCAAATTTTAACTGCCACAATTATTTTCGTAAAAGTCAACCTTTTTTTTTTCAAAAAATATAACGTAAGACAATATATCGTGTAAAACAAAAACAGAAAATGAATTTTTGTTTAATTCTTACGTTTTCGACAAACATACATTGACAGAGATAAAATAAATAGAATTAAACTGGTAAAACATTTTCCACAAAAAAAACCATTAAATCAATAACACATCACACCAACGTAGAATGTTTTCACATAAAAATCGACATAAAAAAAAAATTTAAAAGCTCAATCAAAATCGATACATCATTCGAGATAATAAAACTGTCACATAATATCTAAAATACTAGAATCAAGTTATTATGCAAATACATTGCCAGCCACGAATAATTTATTATGTCATTTTGACATTTATTACTTCATTATCTGTGCCGCTAATGAGCGGCCATATTGGTTTATAAATTCGGTTAACGTACAAAATATTTATGATAATTTCGCCACATTGCTCGCATACATTAAAAAAGAGTACATTTCTTAATTATTACTGCATAAAAATATTATTGTATTAATTAAGTTTTTATTTATCGCGGCAATTAAAGATATAAAATCGGTCGAGTCAGATTTGTATATCATATAGGACTTCCGAACCATCTATAATATTATAAAGCTGAAGAGTTTGTTTGAACGCGCTAATCGGAGGAACTACTGGCTCGAATTGAAAAATTATTTTTGTGTTAGATAGTTTATTTATTGAGGAAGGCTATAGGCTATATGGACGCTGATATGCAATACTGTGTCAAGCCACACGGACATCGTTTTGAGAAAATGGCGTCTAAAGGTGTGGAACCAATTGATGTGGAATTTTAACACATCTGTTTGAAGAAGCATATATCCATATTTTATTTTCTATTTTAATAAAAAATATAATTCATTAATAGCAGATAGGCTAGTAAAGAGTTTTATCTAATAATAAGTTTTTCCAATATATGAAATTATTGCATAATCCAAATTATAGAACTCACTTCAATATTCTAAACATTAGATTAAGAAACTTTTTTCCGAGCATATTTAATTCAGATGACTTGAAAATTTTTTGTATACTGTTAAATAAGAAATACATTGTCAGAATACATCAATATCTCCAAATTTGACTTTTTGCGGGTTGACACATTATTGCTTATCAGCATCCATATAACATCGCGCTACGACTTATACGAGCGAAGCAGTAACCATAAACGCGAGTGGAACCGGAAGGAACAGATAGTTGTAGATACAATCCGAAATCAAAATCTCTGTGAATCGAGTTAACTAAGTTTATTATTAAAATTAACTATTAATTCTGTGGTTCATAATCTATGATATTTACGAGTAATTATTTAAAAAAATCAAAAACCCGATTGTGATAAGACCATCTGCAGTCAACAATACCGTATCAATATCACTTCTGTTAAATACCTATAAATTAGAATCGATACCAACTTTAAATCTTTATAGCTCCTAAACGGTAATTCTGATTGTAAAACGACACGAGAAACCTAAAAATGATTTTTAAATACCTTTTCAAGGATACCACACTCGACATAATTTGTCGATTTTATTTTTTTTCTTTTACCCATTATGGAGATCAAAAATGACCATTTTGATTTTTACAACTTTTATGCTTTTTATGACACTCTCGCCAAAGTAGAATCAAAATTGAAATTTATCAAAATCACAAAGGTACAAACATACATACTATGATAATCAGAAAACCAGTCAAGTGTGAGTTTGACTTAACAATTTTTTAATAAAAGTCCCTTTCTTGTTTGTTTTATAAAAGCATTTAAAATTGTTATGAAATATAACGTTTTCCATAAAGTTCTATGGAACGAAAAAAAAACCACATCGGTTTTCGAAAAACCTGAATGACATATATAAAAAAGTCCTTGACCAATTGTGAAATTCTTCCTTTTTGAAAGTAGGTTATAAATAGGTTGAATTGTTCCACTTTTTTACTTCGCACAAACAAAACTCTCGAGGCGAGAGTTATATTTGGAGGCGGATAAGGAATACTGTGTCAAGCCACACGTCTGAAGATGTCAAACCTAGTCTTAATGAATTTATTTGATTAGGTGAAGTATACATAAAGTTTTTATTTTATTTTTTAATAAATAATCAACTGAAAGCGGATTGGTTTAATAAAAGTTTTATCTAGTAAAAAAACCAACCCCCGTTTTACCCCCGTAGAGGTCGAATTTTACAAACTCCCATCTTAGTGAGAACTTACGTCCAAAAAAGAACCTCCATGTAAAATTTTAAACTCCTAGTACTTATAGTTTCTGAGATATCATGATGAGTGAGTGAGTGCTTTTATATATGTATATAGGTAAAAGCTTGACATCTCTGCACTTTCCCAGACAAAACCGCGGGTAAAAGCCATACATTGTTCATACATGTTTTCATATACATTACTAAGAGGCAGTTAAAAATCCGCACCGAATAAGGCCTAATTAATCAATTCACATGCTTAATCGAAACCGATAAAATTCTTAGTAAACAATCATTCGGGTAATGCGAGGCATGCGCGCGCAGGCTTTGATGCGCACCGACAGATCAATAATTATTGTATCAATAATTATTATTAATACTGTTTTTTATTTTATAAATTGTTGGTTATCGACTGCTAATGGGGTGACTTTTTATCCGACTGCGGCGAAAGCTTGAAGGAGTGTTTTGTGTTTGCATGTATAGTAGAAAAAGTAAAATAAAAATTTGGTAAAACAATCGCAAAGACTCATATTGGCGCAGTGGTCACTGCAAATGACTGAAGCGCTAGCGGTCGCGGGTTCGATCCCTGCTCGGCAAACGTCTGTATTGGCCACACGGATGTTTCTCGTGGTCTGGATGTCTGTGTTAGTGTTGTGTGTTTCCGGACTCCCGACACAAGACCAAGATGGTCTTGTGTCGGGAGTCCGGAAACACACAACACTAACACATGGGAGCCGTTGAGTGTGATGCATTTATTTATTGTTCATTTAAAAGGGATTCTTTTGACATCCCCCCTTTGGGTCTAACATTATTGTAGAGAAAACTATTATGTAGAAAAAAATTAAAGTAACAGCCTTTAAGTGGTCCACAGCTGGGCAAAGGTTTCCTCTCCTATTAAGAAGAAGGTTTAGAGCTTAATCCACAACGCTGCTCCACTGCGGGATATACATGTGTAATTTTTCCCGGCACATGCAGGTTTCCTCACGATGTTTTGACTGATGAATACGAGATGAATTTAAACGCTTTCGCACTTGAAAACTCAGCGGTGCTAGCCGGGGTATAAAACCGCGATCACCGGTTGAGATCGACGTGTTCTAATCGCTGGGTCATCTCGGCTCTTGCTTATATGTCTGGTCATAACTCAGCGGCTATCCGATTTTGATAAATAATACATAAGGCGTGAACGTCACTGCTTTATGTAGGCAGTCCTATTTTTATTTTATTAAGTCTTGTTAGTTAATTGGACGTTAAGTTTGATGACAACATGGTTAAAACACCTGATTTGAAGTGATCTTGTGCGTTTGTTTTAGTATCTTTAAAATAATTTAAACATCCAATGATCGATACCATAGCTAAGGTTTTAAATCGTGGATATAAAGTTGAACTTGATGTCAGGTTATATCAGTGGTCACCACAGCTGATGGTCGCGGGTTCGATCCCCGCTCTCGGCAAATATATTGGCCAAATGGATGTTTGTCGTAGTCTGGGTGTTTATATTGTGTTTGCAAAACAGGGTCAAATGATTCTAATCGGGGCCGTTGGGTATGCAGAATTTGGATGCTGATATGCAATAATGTGTCAACCCACAAAAAGTCAAATTCGGAGATATTGGTGTATTCTGATAATATTATTATTTACATTATTCAAAAATATTTTAAGTCATTAAAAAAAATAAGTACGGAAAAAAGTGTCTTAATTTATTGATTAAACTATTGAAGTGTGTTGTTACATTTTGTACGATATTTAATGATAGAAATATATCTAGAAAGCTTAGTATTAGATTATAACAATATGCATTTAATTCATTATACCTTTTATCGAAATAGTAACGAAAAATGGATATATACGTCTTCAAACAAATTTGTTAAGAATAGGTTTGACATCTTTAGACGCCATTTTCTCAAAATGGAGTCACATGGCTTGACATAATGTTATTAATATTTTGTATTTAAGTTTGTATGAAGGGGGTCATCTCTGAAACTACTGTGCCGATTTGAAAAATACTTTTAGCGTAGGATAGCCAGTTAATTGGACGGTGATAAGCAATACTGTGTTAAGCCACACGGACATCATTTTGAGAAAATTGCGTCTAAACTTGTCAAACCCATTCTTAAAAAATATGTTCGAAGAAGTAAATATCCATGTTTTCTTTTCTTTTTAATAAAAGGTATAATGAATTAAAACCAGATTGATATATTTAATATATTATCTAATAAAAAGTTATTCAAATAATTGAGATTAATATAAAAATTACAAAATATGGAACGCACTTGGAAATCGAAACAATTATTTGAGAGACTTTTTTCCTTACTTATTTAGTTCATATGATATGATTTTTTATTAATGTTAAATAGGTGATGCAGTATTAAAATACATCAATATCTCCGAATTTAACTTTTTGTGGGTTAACACATTATTGCTTATCAGCATCCAAATGCGAGTGGAACCGAGAGGCACAGCTAGTGTTGTAAGGACAAGGGTCGGTATATCATGTAGCTAGTTCTAAATTCATCTGAAAGTCTGAAAATATCTTACTGTACTGCAGTATGTGCACTGGCGCCTAATTCTCATACAAATGCTGGCTTGGGTGGTCGACCACCCAGGGCGCGCAGAGGTGTAGAGTCGATGTATACTTATACTGAAATTTACTGTTTTTTATTCGATAATTTTGGGCTGTATAATCGTGTTTGTTTGTCTGTTTGTCTGTAACGAATCGTGAGATAAACATTATTGTATAGAGTTTTTTTGAGAGAATTTAGTTTAATTTTGAATGTTTGATTTAAAGGGTTGTTATGTTAATCTCGTTAGATATCGATTAAAATCTTTATGGTTAAATTTTTCTTGCTATTTTATTAAAGTTTTAAAAAATGTACACAAATGTGCATTGGACGTTTGGTAATTGAAATGGTTTCTAATAAGAATAAGCCTGTTTCGTTTTCTTTTAATTGTTTCAATATAAACGAAATTTTAATCATAAATAATTAAAAAAAAAAATTCAAATTTTCATAAATATTTCTAATATTACCTTATCACTTCCAAAAGGTATTAAGAGTGTTTTTTTTTATTATAAATAATAAAAAATAATAATATTTCGTAAATCAATTCGACTCCAACCTTTCCAAGCCGCGCGTCGTAAGCTGTCACCAAAACATTTCAAACTTAGAGCCACAACTCAAAACATTGTACGACATTCAAATAACCACCCTATACCTAATAATTAAAGTTGAAATTACCATAACAATACAAATCTCAAACACTCTTGTACCTTAATAACTTCAAACGAAAATAAACCTTACACGTAAAGCTTTAAGGCAGATATTTCATTACATAACATTCAGAAAGGATTACGTTCAAAACGAAACTCTTTTTAGAGAAACGATTTATTACCATTTATATGCTCTAAGTTAATAACAATAGAGTTCAAAATTGCATTACAATAATTGAATTGTAATTAAAATTTGAACTTTATTCCAATAGGAATATGGTTGGAAATATAATTGAAGTTTTTTGATAATTTTGCTTTGGTTTTAAGGAATTTGTATTGAGAAGTTTTGGTAGAACTTCGAACCTTATACGTCAATGGTTAAGGCTTTAACTGGAGTGTGGAACTGGGTTCTATTTGCGGGTTATGCTGGAGTAATTGAGTTGTCTTCGTTTGTTTTTTTGTCCGTCCGTCTGGCTCGGTGATCCCGCGTTTAGTATTAATGATTTTTTAGATCTTTACGAGTTTTGATAAATTCTTTTTTGGTTTTATCAAAGGTTATAAATTTAATTGCATGCTATTATGGGTATAAACGTATTTTTAAATAGTTTTACTTGATTTATATAAGTCTTTGTTTAACACTAGTTGATATGCGTAACTCTTGTCTGTTTTTTAGACCCTTTAAGTAAACGATCAAAGACCCTACGTTATCCAAGATCCAATCTATATTTGTACTAAAGTTCATCACAATTGGTTTAAAGGTTTACTTGCGAAAACATAGGAAACAGACTGATAGACAGAATAATTCTTACATTTGTAATATTAATATTTATTTAGTATTTGAATTTGATAAAGATATAAGGTTCCAGACAAGCTTGTTCAGTTCTGGTTATCTTTGCCTAGCTATCAAAATCAAAATCACAATTAGAAATTAACATTCTCTTTTTAAACAATATGACAATTTCGGGCTGTATAATCGTGTTTGTTTGTCTGTTTGTCCGTAACGAATTATGAGATAAACATTATTGTATAGAGTTTTATTGAGAGAATTTAGTTTAATTTTAAATGTTTGATTTAAAGGGTTGTTATGTTAATCTCGTAAGATATCGATTAAAATTTTTATGCTATAAACCATTCCTTGTAAGCATTATGAGGTTAAATTATTATTTTCTTATTTGCAATAATTCGCCATAATTTATTTTCCATAATGACAATGATTCTTGCGTTAGAGAACAGTTAATTCCTGGATTTTTTTCTAGTGAATAGTGTTTTTTGTAAATTATATTTTGATTTAGTAATAAATAAAAAAATAGTATAAATTTCATTGCCTAAAAACACTGATAAAACGATGTTTTCTAATAACGAAACCTAGCTAGATCGATTTATTGTCCCCGAAACCCCCTACACTAAATTTCATGAAAATCCTTTTCCGAGATTCAGATTATATACATACTATAAAAAATTGCTCGTTTAATGGTATTATATTAGATTTAATAGTTTTAAAAATCCTTTTAACATAATTATCATGAACTAATAAATATATATATATATATATATATATATAATAATTTTCAAAAACTTAATCTTAACAGTATTAGAACCTGTGATCATTCGATCTTAATAATAAAATTAAATGAATAAAATCGGAGGCAGAATTATTTTACAAATGTACCTGATGTTAAGCGGTCATGCACATGAACATTGCATCAGAGGACACGTGTGCTGCCAGCTTAAACTCAAACTCAACCTCAAACTCAAAATATACTTTATTCAAATGGGCTTTTAAAGCACTTTCGAATCGTCAAGTTACATGTCATATTTTAATTTTAGATTTTTATAAAGCTACCACCGGTTCGGAATGTAGTCTCTACCGAGAAGAATCGGCAAGAAACTCGATAGTAACTCTTTAGAAATCATTTATACATAATGTATTTTTATTACATTTTAATTATGTTATCCGGATAGAAAATCAACGCGTGTCAAATCCACGCCTCTTTGTCGTCAAAATATTCTTGTATGGTATAATATGCTTTATTTATTAAAGATTTTTAATGTAGGCCTTAAACTTATTAAGTGGCAAATGTAAAACTGTTTGCGGGATTTTATTATAGATGAACCAAACCCCAGAAACGAATAAAAAGGAATGAAATGGAATGGAAAGTAAGGAATAGAATAGGTGAAGAGTGTATGCTTCCGGCTTCCTCATTCAACCAAAAGAGCTAATTCACGCCGATGTTTTATGCGAGAGTGGTGACAGTCGAGCGTAGCCTACACCTCTAGCACAGAATACTATGCTTATTCATTACTAATAATATAAACGTGAATTTTTTTATATTTGTATATCATCATGGTAATAAGTGGAACCACGTTACAAGCCTTAGCATATTTATTTTGGCTACTAATCGACAATTTTTTTATTATTTTTAAGCTTAAAACTTTTTAATCTGTCACATAATCCGTGCTACCATGAGTCATAATGCCACCCAAAGAGTGGTATACCGTCTGTCCCCTTCACCCGTATAGCTCTGTCTCGCTCGCACGTTTTTTTATACCACCATTGAAGAGTTTGCTGTCAAAATAAGGATTATAAAAGCATTTGGATGGGCTCATGCAGACAGACTGACGATATTTTTTTTATATATTTTGATAAATTTTATAGGTGATTAATGTAGTGGGTTACGTTAGCTGTCGCGGTTTCTCTCGCGTTTATGCTTACTTCTAGGAGTTGTAGCGTGATGTAATATAGCCTGCAGCCTGCCTCAACAAATGGGGTATCCCACGCAATGAGATTTTTTAAAAATCGGATCTGTAATTTCTGAGATTACCCCCATACAAAATATCCATAAGTTGTATTAATAATTATTTTAAATTGTAATGATTATAGTAAATAAATTATGGGTATTATTTTCTAGTGCTTAAAATTATATTAGCTTATTCGAAGAGCTTAATTTCTATTAAGACATAAGCTTTTCCTTCAACTTTGCACCTATCTTTTAGGTATGACACGAGCTTTACCTATTTTAAGTTAATTGCACTATAGCCCCAGTAATATTTATACTAGATCTTCGAGAATTACACTTGTAAGTTTAACTCTCGTAATTAACATAAAAAACTTACCAGGTTACAGGGTAACAGTTACCTAGAGAACCTTACAAAAGTGAATGTCAAAAATAAAGGCACTGAAAGTAAATTCTTTCAGGTGTAAAGCAATGACGAATAACTTATGTAGATTCTTTTAGAAATCAGAAAACTAAATTTTCAAGTGTAATTTTCACCCCCAAATTACCTTTTTCGTATGAAAATTTAAAAAAAAATCATATAAAAAATGAAATATATTTAGGCAGATCACAGCATAACACACTCCAACTTGGTATTTAAAAAAAAGAAACCCGGATCGTTGTGAGTGATGACTTAATATTTCGAACCGCCACGGAGTAACCCGAGATGCACAGGCACAAGGGATGCTGGGTACAGCGCACGTGTTTAGATAAAACGCTAAAAATAATCGAAAATTAAAAAATTTAAAAAGCACCCGACAATCTACTCGTTGAGATAATTTCAATTTCCAACAAGATACATCTGCTGTAGGTGTAGGTGTAAGGTGGTGAAGAGTTGTGTATTCCTGATGATGCTCAAGGTCAAGGATGATGGTCAAGGTTAGGTAACTATGCTATTTTAGTATCAGTGAAGTCATATTAAATTTTGATTCGATCAGACCAGTTGATAAGATCCTTTTAACAACCATAAAAGTGCTGATAACCTTCAAATGTGAACTGATCTTTATAAATTACAGCTAAAAACCACCCCGACTACATCAACTTTCAAACGAAAAACCCATAAAAATCAATCCTATGAGTCGTGTTGTAATATAGCCTATAATTTCCCTCAATAAACGGGCTATCCAATGCAGAAAGAATTTTCGAAATCGAATCTATTGTTTCAGAAATTACCCTCTACTTACTACCTCCCTCTTCCCCTCCGCCCCTCCCTTGTATACGACTCGTACTCAGCATAGAGAATAAACGGTAATGACAATTATTTATATAATTTCTAAATAACTGAGATTAGCGTCTAGAACCATTTTTACATTTTGGACTATCACCCCCTCCCCCCATTTCAGGGCCGTCCCTTTGGGATCCCTCTCATATGAAAGCAAATAGCTTTGCCCGTAAATATTAGTATAAAATCGTTTCACCTGCGCCTGTACCAAAAAAAAATTACGAGTGATATATGCTATCAAGACAGACGACATCCGATACTGTTAATATACATTGTTTATAATATTAATTGCGTTAAGAATCGACCGGTCTGGTGTTGTGTTCGATACCCGCTCGTGGTATATTTGGACGCTGATAAGCAATACTGTGTTAAGCCACACGGACTTCATTTTGAGAAAATGGCGTCTAAACATGTCAAACCTATTCTTAACATATATGTTCTAGAAGTATACATACATATATCAATTTTATCTTTTATTTTTCGATAAAAGGTAGAATTAATTAAAATCAGAGAGATATATTTATATATTATCTAATAAAAAGTTCTTCGAATGTTGGAGGTTATTGTATAAATTGCAAAATATGGAACGCACTTGAAATTCGAACCAATTAATTAAGAAACTCTTTCCGTACTTATTTAGTTTATACTTTATTGTTTATTGAATAACGTTAAATAGGTGATGCAGTATCAAAATACACCAATATCACCGAATTTGACTTTTTGTGGGTTGAAACATTATTGCTTATCAGCATCCATTTATGATTATTTGATACTTTATATCTACTCTCATTTTAACCCCTTAGGGTATGGATTTTCGTAAATATTTTCTTAGTGCACACTTACGATGAGGAACGTTTGTGCAAAATTTCACGTTTCTAGACCAATCAGTTTCAGCTGCGTTGATCGATCAGTCAGTGAATATGTCGGCCGGTCAGTTTTGATTTATATCTATATAGATTAACGAAACTATTTTATGCGTGCGTTAAGTGGATGTTGATAACCAATAATGTGTCAACCTACAAAAAGTCATTTTCGGAAATATTGATGTATTCTGATACTGTGTCAATTATTTAATGTTATTAAAAAAAATTAAGTTATCTAAATTAAATAAGTATGGAAAAAGTTTCGTAATTTAATGTTTCGCATATTGAAGTGTGTTCAATATATTGCAATATACCTAAAATAATCTCACAGCTTTAAAAGTATTCAATTAGTAAAGTAATAGCCTGTAAATATCCCACTGCTGGGCAAAAGCCTCCTCTTCTATTAAGGAGAAGGTTAGAGCTTAATCCACCACGCTGCTCCCCACTGCGGGGCGGATAGACATATGTCAGAACTTCTCCCGACACATGCAGGTTTCCTCACGATGTTTTCCTTCACCGCCGAGCTCGAGATGAATTTAAACACTAATTTAGCACTTGAAAAATCAGCGGTGCTAGCCGGGGTTTGAACCTACGATCATCGGTTGAGATCGACGTGTTCTAACCACTAGGCCATCTCGGCTCTCTATTAACTACACTCATTAATCCAATGTTTTATAACTAAAGACAAGTTATGTTTATACTATTTGACGTTAAAAATCTGTACCCATTTCCAACATTCAATTCAATTCAATTCTATGTTTTATGGCTTTGAGATGTGCCAATTACGCACATGTTATTTCGCCAATGTCACGTGGAGTGGATAAAACAAGATGGAGATTGTTCAGTGGGGTCGAGAATACAACCTTAATTAAATTTTTTCCAACATTGACGATCTCGTCAATTGACTTGTTGGCCCGAACTCGCCGTCGTACTCAGTCGCTGGTTATTAGGCAACGTCGTCTAAAGTTTTTGGCTTTCTGGGTGTCAAAATCTATGAGCTATTCACATTTAATATAACGGGTCTTATCGCGATAACTAATGGTAGTAATACCTTTTACTGCCCGACGTTTCGACGAAGTTGCATTCGTCGTGGTCACAAGCTGAGTCGTGAGTCCCGTTACGTTACGTTTAAAATATATCTATGAGCTTATAACATATCTGTATATATATAATACGATTGCATTAAACGTTTAAAAATATTATCTATAAATTGAATTAGGTATATTTTTAACTAATTATTATTGATTATGCTATAATTATTCATTTTAAAAGTTAACCCACATTTTAACACCAATAAAAACCGACAAATCTCTTTCATAGATTAATGTAAAGCCGCCATTTTGACTTTAATTTGACAGCTGTCAAAATAGCATTTAACACACCATGATGGATGATATATTGCCTAGTTAAAGAAAGTGAAACTAATAATTATATTTTTTATACTCGTATATATTAAGTACCTATGTATTGGAGTAAAAAAATGATTACCTAAATGGTACTTCGTTTTAAATAGCCGTATAATCATCTAAAATTAAAAGATTACCTAGAACATTTGCAGCACAGCACTGCCAGCTTAAAGAGGAATAAGTGATGAAGCAAACTAGGAAGTAAGGGAAGGGATAGGGGAAAGGGTAGGAATTTCGGCACCATATGAAAAGCTATAGTCCCTAGTTCACGCACATTTTCTGCGAGCGTGAGGTACTGCCCCGGTCGAGCACATATACGAGCTAGTAGTAGTCAGGCTTCAGCTAGACTCTGCATCAGTATTATATTTAATGGAAACTTAAAATTAAGTAGTGTTCGAGTCTTTTTGTTTATAGCACAGATTTCATTAGTAGATACATAATTATATTAAAATAGTTATTCACTAAGAAACAATAAATAATTTATTTATTTTGGACTGTTAGTATATTTTCTTCGACACATAGCTAGTAATTTAAAAAAAAATCTTAATCTATCACACTAATTACATCTCAATTAGTATTAAATTGGTTTTAATTATCCCCGACAATAACAACCGGAAACATTAGCGGATAAAAAAGTAAAAAGGACGTTCTTTTCTTAAGAAAAAGATAATTCACAATTTATTTTTATCTTACGATAATAAATAATATCATTTATAAGCATCGTGAAAAGTGTAAAACTAAAACTATGAGTATTTATTCACAAGCTATAAAACCTTTATGATCGAAACCTCGAAGGCGATTGAATTTTTTTTAATCATTTAATTCAAAACGATGACTAATGACGAAATTAACCAGTACCGTCATTATGAAGTTAGTCGGTAACCAATAATTTAATATAATTGACTTTATTATTGCCTCGCTGGTAAAGCAAAAATAACCGTACCATAAAGACAGCTTTTAGCTTACAGAAGTTAATACTGGCCAGTAATCATAGACAATTATATTCAACTAGCCATAAACCGCCCACGGACAATTTAAAAATCGAATACAAGCGGCTTCGCGCCAACTTTTAATTTGTTGACAACACCAACGACCTATCAATTAACGGCAAATGAAAAGAACAGAGAAACAAATTTGTCCACACGCTAATGGGGAATAAAACGACGCTTATGTGGAAAACGAGCTATAATGGCCGCTGTTTCAACGTTATTAAGTCAAAAATAACCACACATCTTAACAGAAATAAATGTCGCATAAATATGTTCGCGACAGCATTAGCTTCTACAGATCGCGTATTAAAATTCGTCCGAAATTAACTGAAACCGTGAAACGGAACGCTGGATTTGACAGCTGCAGTTGGCGCCAAATTCGCTGTCACTCTGACAGTCGCGTATGATTTACGCAGCAAACGATAAAATAAATACGCCACCATTAAGGGGAGACGAATAAAAAGTGTTCCGAATTAATAAAATTTAATATGGCCGACCACACATCGCGATGTTCTCGGATTGAAGACGATATTTGTTTTCATTTCTGTTAATATTGTTTAGACTTCCTGAAGAATGTTTAGAGTTTGTTATTTTTAATCTGTTTCGTTAATCGCTTCGCTCTCGAGTGTTTAAAAAAGGAACACGGGATTCCTTCTAACTTTTTTAATCGATAGGTTCTTTTCGTGTCATGACAAATCGTCTCCGTTGATATTTTAGGGCGATCCTACACGGTTGGTACGATAAGTTGAAAGTTGATTGAAAGGCCTAATGGTGGCATTAATATTAAAGTTAGTTAGATAAATGGCTGCCTATCGTGAGTATTTAGCCTTATCAATCTTAATCGTTTCGTCTCGAAACGATTTCACAGATTATACAATGACATTTTATTTTTTAATTTATTACAACGTCAAATGTCTTGATTATAAATTTATGGGCGTCGTAAATGCTAAATATTAAGTGATTTGTTAATAACCAACTAATAATAGCTTTTTTTTCGTTCTGTCCATTTTTGGGTAAACATCGTTGTAAAAGTGACTTGTATAGAATTTGTTGTTTTTAGGGTTCCGCATCCGACGGGTGCCAGTGGAATAACTAAATCACTGTCCATCTGTCCGTCTGTTAGCGGACTGTAATCTCATGAACTGAGGCAAGGATTACACTAATAACTTTGCTTTCAGACTTTCATAAAAAATTATTTCTTTCTTGCTTTATACCTGAAAGAATTAACAGCGAATGCTTTGTATTTACCTAATTGCTCAATGAAAAATAGGCTAATGTATTTATCAGCCTATATGTATGTATGTGGGTTTGTACCTTTGTGACACTATTTAGAACAAACGCGTGGTCTGATTTTGAGAAATGATTACGGAAATGTGTGTAACATTTAAAAAAGCATTAAAATTTGGAAAAATCAAAATGGATTTTTGACGCCATAATGTGAAAAAAAAATGAAATCGACGCTCTATGTCAAGTGGGGTGTCGTTGAATAGGTATTTAAAAATCATTTCTAGGTTTCTTACATCATTTTTCAAACAGAATTACAGTTTAGAATCTATAACGATTTAAAGTTGGTTAGTGATTGTTTATTTTTTATGATTTCACGGATTTTTCCGACGTTTGCGAAAGGGTATACATCCACATTGTCAGGTTTTACTTGGCGCGACTTGAAAATGTTGGAGAAAATATTTATTTTTTGCTTATTACTTTGTAGTTAACTGTCTCGTTTTTGAAGTCAGTTTATTTTTTTTAAGTTATTATTTACATAAGTATTTCAAAAGTACACGATATTTATACCCTGTATGATGGTAACTCAAACTCAAACTCAAAATATACTTTATTCAAATAGGCCTTTACAAGCTCTTTCGAATCGTCAATTTTCAAATTAGTGATGTCAGTTCCACGTGAAGCTATCGCTCGGACTCTACTGAGAAGAGCCGGCGAGAAACTCAGTAGTTACTCTTTTAAAAACATTTTTGTACAATATGGTAAGAAATCCTTATTGCATGAGTTTAGATCACACTTGACCATTTTTATCACAAACTTATACACATCTTTGTACTAAATGACAAGAATTTGAAAGCAATAATTTTTTTTTATTCAATTTATAATATATATAATAAAAATGCCGTTAGGAGCTTTATCCAAATTGTGTATTGTAATGTATTGAGTGTTTTTTATGAATACATCATGATAATAAAGTTATCAAAGTTTTATAAAAAGATACGTGCTTTAAATCTATACAGATAAATAAAATTTAAGTGTCCGTTTGTAATTTTAAATTAAGAGCTTTTAATTAAATGCAACAAATTTTAATATTTTTGTCTGGCTGTCTGTTTGTTTCGGCAAATCTCTAGAAGGGCTGGATCAATTTTGATGGGACTTTCACTAGCTCATTCGTTTACTTGAATGACAAACTTACTTTGATTTAAAAACTACTGAACTGATTTTGATAAAAATTTTACAAGAAAAAATCTGGACTGTACACCCCTTCAATCAAAAGAAGAATTATCCAAAAGGGAAAAGCCGTTTTCGAGTAATCGGCGAACATACATAAACATAAAGTTCCCGACGAATTCAGATTCCTTTTTTCAAAGTCGGTTAAAACAGTCACAAACCAATACAAATTAACATATTTTAAAGCAACATTTCAAATGCAGACAGAAGCGTTAAAACGTAAAATAGAAAAAAAATGATGAAAAATTCAATATGTCCGCGAAATTAAACATAAAAAATTAGGTTTATCTCCTAAACTATCTGGTCGTTTGTTAAGCTTTTGATTGATTCAGTCAATTATTCATTTCCCGGAACCTATAAATTACGTGTTTTTAGGGTTCCGCTATGAATTTTGATGACGAAATGAACCACGTTATTGTGCTTGTACTTTTCATACTAGCTGGCGCGGTTTAACTCGCGTTTACGATTAGTGCTTCGCTCATGTGAGTCGTAGCGTGATGTAATATAGCCTATCACCTTCCAATAAACGGGCTATCCAACGCAAGAAGAATTTTTCAAATCGGATCTGTAGTTTTAGTGATAACCCCCTACATACAAACTAACAAACAAATTTTACTTTATAATATTAGTATACATAAATTTGCTTCTCGCCGTCTGTACGCTTAGATCTTTTAAACTAAGCACCAGATTTTAATGCGGTTCTGTTAAGTAACAGAGTGATTCAAGAGGAAAGTAAATATGTAAAACAGTAAAGTAACAGCCGGTTAATGTCCCACTGCTGGGCAAAGGCCTCCTCTCCTATTAAGGAGAAGGTTTAGAGCTTAATCCACCACGCTGCTCCACTGCGGGTTGGCGGATATATGTACATGTGTCAGAATTTCTCCCGACACGTGCAGGTTTCCTTCACCGAGCTCGAGATGAATACAAACACAAATTTAGCACTTGAAAAACCAGCGGTGCTAGCCGGGTTTTGAACTCGTGATCATCGGTTGAGATCGACATGTTCTAACCGCTAGACCATCTCGGCTCTTTTTGAAATATGTATAATGCATGTATATTATAGTAGATAAAAGCTGACAATTTCAAGGATTTGTAATGTGATGTCGTATAAAACTACATTGAATTTTTGCGAAACCAGGGTGGATTGATAATTTAGTGTACATAAAACATAAAAGTACGGAACCATATAACAAAAAAAAAATTTAAGAACCACTATTTTCTTTTTTTATGACGCAAATGATTTAATAGATTTTTTTTATTATAGTTGTTTAAATTTCGAGAAATTTCCTTATGACGTGAAAATTATATAACCGAACGTGTGAATATTAATGTGTATATCTGTATATCTGTCTGTAGCATCTTCTAAATGGATAAAAAGCTAATGTTTTAGTTTTTTTAACGGCTGTTATAATCGAGATAGTCCTTAGCATAATTTAACGGTTCAGACTTTTGAAGGTTATCAGCTCTTTTCTAGTTATTGAAATGATCTAAGCAACTACTACTGGTCTAATCGACTCATTAAAAGCACAGGTAACCTTGACCTGATGCTGCTTCATCTGAAATCAGCATACACAGCTCCTCACCAACAGCAGAGGTATTGTGTTGGGGCTCGTTAAAATGGTCTCAATTGTCGAATTTTTTCTTTGTATTTTTTATAATTATATAAAACAACACTGAGATGACCTAGTGGTTAGAACACGTTGAACCGATGATCGTTGGTTCAAGCTCTGGCTAGCACCACTTTGTTTTTAAGTACTAAATCTATATTTAAATTCATCTGGTGAAACAAAACATCGCGTAGAAAATATGTGCTACAAGAAATTCTGATATATGTATATGCGTCGCAGTGGAGCAGCGTGGTGGATTAAGCTCTAAACCTTCTTCTTAATAGAAGAGGCTTTACCCAGCAGTGGGATATTTACAGACTTTCTTTTAATATATATCAATAAAAGGGCAAACGAGCACTTGTACTACATGAGGTTAAGTAGTTACTCTCGTTCATGGGCATCTGCAATACCAGGAGCGTTGCGGGTGCATTGCCAGACTTTCACGGAAAGAATCATTCGACGCTTGGAAACCCCTAAATTACAGCGCTCTGGCAATACCTTCGACTTCCAGGATACCGACCAAGCATTCAGGTGGCGTGGATGATATCGAGTCTTGAGACGAATACTGCGACAGTAAAAGCCAGACGATAGCACCATTTCAAAAAGATTATCAGTTCATCAAGCCGTTACTTTTTTTATATAAACAATAAAAATACAAAAAATAAGACTAACGTATCATCACAATCGCATAAATAAATAATAGGTGTTAAAACTTCGTACGATAAATCATACTAAAGTTACAAGGTCGGTTTGCGAGTGGGCGGACCACACGCGGAGATAAACTTGTCAATAACCTAACAGTTATACACGGTGTGTCCGAAAACCAACATTCATTATGTGTCCAAAAACTAACAACTAGCTACTCTTCGCGGTTTCGATGCGGAATGTCATAGCATAAACAATTGGATGATGAAAATGACTGATTTTGGACACCATTATGTTAAAAAAAATCGACGAACTATATCAAAAAAGGTATTGTCGAATAGGTATTTAAAAAATATGTTTAGATCGTAGCGTGTTATTATTAGTGATGTATGTAATCCGTTTCCGTATCCGAATCGCGGATATTTGATGAAACAAAAGAGATCCGTGTCCGTATCCGTTGCTTTTGGCGGATCTGTTACGTATCTTTTATCTTACTCATTTTCAATAAATAGATGAAATTTTATATAGACTTTCACCCAGTGTCATACTAAATCATCAATAAAATAAAAGAAAACCCACAATGTAAATTGTAACATGCCTTGACCATCACGCAAATGGATAAGTCTCGTCAGCTATCGTTTCAAGTGTCAAAGTTAAGTTACTAGTAAGTTTTTAAGTAAAGTTAAATTCCGTATCTATATCCGCGGATCTTGACATCAAATATCCGTATTAGGATCCGTATCAATGGATATACATAACGATTCCACACATTACTAGTTGTAATATAGGCTACAAGCGGCCTACAACGGAGTCTTGGTTATATATGTATATTCAAAACCCCTGATTCACTTTCTTAGGGTAACATTTTGAGAAACACCTATTTATATATGAATTTATCTCCAACTATAGTCTATGTTTCTTTAATTGTCCTATTTATCAGACAAAGATGACGTTTTTTCTAACCACACATAAAAGGTGAGAAATTATCGATCGTATCATTAAACTGAATATTTTTTTTTATTATGAAAGAGTATAATTAAAAATAATATTGTGAAATTTGTGATTTTCGTTCCGGATAATGTAACACAAATGAGACGAAGAAAAATAAACTATAGAAGTAAATATTTACAATTCTGTGCTAACTTTCATCCCTTATTTTACAACGTTAGGAACAGAATTTCCAAAAATATTTTCTCAGTGGATACTTACTACATGAAAAGTATACTGCCAAAATTTCAAGTTTATAGTATTAACGGTTTAAGCTTTGCGTCGATGTCAGTCAGGTCCAAGTAATTTTATATCTTTATTCATAAAAATCTATACTGACTGGCTGACATATTCACTGACAGATCGATCAACGCAGAGCTCAAACCGCTGGGTCTAGAAACGTGAAATTTTGCACAAACGTTCTTTAAATGTCGTAAGTGTGCACTAAGAAAGGATTTTTGAAAATTAATCCCATAAGGAGTTTAAAAGAGGGTTGAAAACTCGTTGGATATCAAGTTCCTAAGTATATACGGGAATTGATAGTTTTATATGAAAATACTTTATAAAAAATTTAATTACTACAAAGTACGTGTCGACAGCAGCTAATTATAAAGAATAATAAACTTTCACGTAACGTGTAATTAAATAGACAATTACTGTAGTTACAACTAGTGCTTAACATAAAAAGTACTTGTACAATAAAAAAGGGATTTCTGGATCCACTAAGGAGAAGTTCGTTAAGTATCAAATTCCTAACGCGGGCGAAGGTGCAGGGAATTGCTAGTGTATAGATAACGTACAACAATATATGAGCTAACCAACGTAATTTTCCAATCAATCTACTAGTTTCGAAGCCTAATCAATGAAAAGAAACATTCGAATCTTTCGTCTTTATAATATTAGTGTAGATATATGATACATTTTATATAAATATAGATTTGTTACTACTTATAGTGTGGTTTTGACGACCGAGGCAATTGCCAAACGACCAGCTAGCGACTATAGTATAGGCGAGATTATCTTTGAGCACTGACCGTAAATTCTTTCAGGTGTAAGGTAAACTAACCAGGTGCGTAACTATAGGGTGGCAGGACTGGCAAGAAGCCACGGGCCCCTGACCCGAGAGGGCCTCGGCCTAAAAGAATTTTATTAATAAAAATCTTTATTAACAGTAAATTGTTATTTTATTATAAATATGTATAAACCTGTGCTCTTGAAAATAAAACTTATCAGATATTTAACTAAAATGCACACAATATTTTGGGTAACTTTTAAGTGGTTCATTAAAATAAAATTGTAACGTGACGATTTTTACTCGGAGGCCCCATCCAATGAATTTACTATAGGCCTCAGATGGTATAGTTACGCCTCTGCAAACAACTTATGTAAAACTTTATAAAAGTCGAAGATCAAACTTATAAGTGTAATTATCACCCAAAGCTACAGCTTCGATATTTTATCAAACACAGTACCACTTTCTGCCGCTGTCGGTTAATCTCGGTCCAAAGGTTGTTCGCCTGAGATCGCTCGTCGATTCATCGGATCGGACTGGCTTAACGTATGTTTTGACAAATTCATTTTGCGTCCGCCATGCTGGTAATTATATTTTATGATAGGGTTGCCACGATTAAAAATAAATAATATTTTTTTTAATATATATTTTTTTTTAATTTATAATTCTGTACTATCTAAACTAATATTATAAAGAGGTACAATTTATTTGTAAGTTTGTATGTAGAACTATTTGAAAAATAAAAAACAAATTATTTTCATTAAGACAAATTGCTCTAACAATATCAACCTAATACCTGTATGCTGACCTAAAGCTAAACTGATTCCCCGATTTTGATGAATTTTGGTAAGGAAGGATATTTGCAACGCGAATATAAAACGTGAAAGGGGTGAATAAGGGATGAAAGTTTCTACTCAGATAAACGCTGGGAGCATAAATAAAAATAAGTTGCTAGGTAAATCTCCAAGTCACATATATATCAGACCCATTACCAGTGTATTCCCTATTTACTCCAAAAGTGAATTTGATGAAACTTTTAAACCATATACACATTAGCCCAGAGGGGTTCCTGTGAAGTTTGATAGGATTAACAGAAACCTTTTGATATTTTTGTTAAGAGCGGTTTGCTAGTATTATTGATAAAAGATGAATGACTATTTAAAATTGTTTACTTACTAAACTTACACCAATTAATATATATTTGTGCATGAATCCATAAGGTTTTTTTATATTAAACGATTGTAAATGTGTCGTATAATTCGTTACTTGTTTTATATTTTAAAACTGTATTAAATATTTACATTTTTTTTAATAAAAAATATCGTTTATCATCCATTTACAACAAAATCAATACAAACTATTCAATTACACAATAAAAATCCTAATAACATTTTTAACACTTTTAATTTTAATAAATTCTTTATTTATCTTCAATGGCAACCCTAGCCGCCCTCTGGGTGGCCCGCACATCTTATACCGTGGCAGCAAAACAAAACTAAGAAACGAGCGAGCGAGACAAACGATACTCCACCCGTTTTGCTCTAACATCCGTATTAGTAACTATTGATAAAATCATTTTAACACTTTTATTTATAAGTAAATCTATACTAATATTATAAAGAGGTAGATTAGTTTGTGTGTAGGGGGTAATCTCTGAAACTACTGATTTGAAACATTTTGTCTTAGATAGCCCGTTTATTGATGAAGGCTATGGGCAATATTACATCACGCTACGACTCATAGGAGCGAAGTTGTAACTATAAATGTTATAACTAAAATCTATATACTTAGGAGAACCAATTCCGCCTGTCATGTTATACCGTCTACTCGCAATTACGAACGCTATAGCTAATTATATAAATAGCGGAACCCACCCCCTCCCACCCCCCAATTCTTATCCTTACTTCCTATTCCCTCAAATCCCCTATTCCTTTTAAGGCTGTCAGTACCACACGAACTTAAAACATCGATATATAGTAGCTGATAACTGTTTTGAGGAAACCGGAAGTGTATATCCTCCACTCCCCAACCCTTTCATTATTTCCTATTCCCTTTTAAGCTGGTAATGCATTGTGTCTCCTCTGGTGCTGCAAATGTCCATGCGGGTGATCTTAACATCAGGTGTCCTGCTTGTTTTGAGCTATTTTTATAAATAATTGTTTTCGTAGAATAATATAACCGAGTTCAAACAGAACTGTCGTTGTATACACAGACGATCGCAGCAATTGCCGGACATTTGCTGATAGTGACTGAAGAGTTCCACTCATCAGATCTTAATGTATGGTATACGAAACTGTCTTCAAAAATATGCATTTAAACAACGAAAAGCCCAACCAATTTGGATCAATACATTTGGAGCAAAATCGCGAACATACAAACTTCATACATACGAACACACCCACTTTTTTTAAATCGTACATACATACACCCACTTTTTTTAAATCGCTTAAAAAAAGCTACAGCTTTGACACTGTACAAATATTGAAGTAACAATACTGTAGCTCCAAAATTGCGAGTAGACGGTTTTACCCCACGGACGAAATTACCCCATTAATTTCAATTTAATTAACCAATTCCAATCTATTTAATTAACTAATTAACCCGTGTGAATATTTCGCATTATTAGTGCATAGGTTCTTCGTATGTATTTTTTCTTAATGTTTGTTACCTAATAACTCAGTTATTTTTAAACCGATTTTAGATTTTTTTGGTTTAAAAGGATGGAAGAAGGAACTTCCAGATTCGTCTCGTTGAAATTTCATTGGGTTTGAGTAATTTGGTTTAAGATTGTTATACGTGTGTCGTCCAAATAAACGAAATTGTGTACTTTGCTTTTTATGTAGGTTTCCATTTTTTTAACTATTAGTCATTTGATACTGTAATATATACAAATAAATAAAATTGAACTGTCTGTTTGTAAAATAATGCGATGTAAATAAAAGCGCGGTATAACCGAATTCCACGCAGACAAAATCGCGGACGGAATGCTTTTATGTATATAAAGCCACCCCTTACCCCACCCCCAAAAAACGAAAAAAAAGGAAAAATATAAACAGAATAAAACAACCCCTCACGCGGTGACTAATGATGCGGAATGAATTTCGTTTATCTACAACGAGCAGCTTAATCAATTCCGGTACAGTATTTTATTGCGAACTCCACTGATGGTGTTTTACAAGATTAATAGACTGAGAAATGGGGTGCAAGCAATCCATGTGAAGTGTACGATAAGTTTTTTAAGGGTCTCTAAGAAGTGCATAATTTGACGCTGATAAGCAATACTGTGTCAAGCCACACGGACTTCATTTTGTGAAAATGGCGTCTAAAGATGTCAGTAAAGTAAAGTAACAGCCTGTAAGTATCCCACTGCTGGGCAAAAGCCTCCTCTACTATTAAGGAGAAGCTTTAGAGCTTAATAGACCACGTTGCTCCACTGCGGGCCATCATGGCTCCTGATGTCAAACCTAATCTTAATAAAGTTTAAAAAAATAATAAATAATAAACGCATCACACTCAACGGACACCCATTAGGGTCTTATGATCCTGTGTCGGAGGTCCGGAAACTTCACACAATACAAGAACAAACACCCAGACCACGGCAAACATTTGTATGACCAGTACAGACGTTTGCCGTGAGCGGGGATCGAACCCGCGACCGTTAGCGCTTGAGTCAGTTGCAGTGACCACTACGCCAACCTGTCAGTTTAAAGAAGTATATTATATATATATATTTCTTTTCTATTTTGATAAAAGGTGAAATTCATTAATAGCAAATTGGTATAATGAAAAGTTTTATCTAAAAATAAGTCTGTTAAATACAAGAGATTTTCGTATATCGTAGAATATGGAACACACTTCATTATTCGGAATATTAAATTCAGATACTTTTTTCCATACTTGGTGACTTAAATTTTTTGAATTATGTTAAATACATGACGGATTATCAGAATAGATTAATAAATCCGAATTATACTTTTTGTGGGTTGACACATTATTGTTTTTCATGTAGGTAAAGATATGATTTTTTTTTAATTAATTGCCTCAGAATCGTACTTATAACCTTTCAACCGTTAAGCCATTGAGTACTTTTTATTTTAAGCACTAGTTGTAACTACAGTAATTGTCTGTTTAATTACACGTTACATGAAAGTTTATTATTGTTTATAATTAGCTGCTGTCGACACGTACTTTGTAGTAATTAAATTTTTTATAAAGTATTTTTATATAAAACTAACAGTTTCCCACTGCTTCGCCCGTATATACTTAGGAATTTGATACGTAACAAACTTTCAACCCTCTTTTAATGCCTTAGGGGATGGATTTTCAAAAATGCTTTCGTAGTACACATTTAAGACCTTTAAAGAACGTTTGTGCAAAATGTCACGTTTCTAGACCCATCAGTTTCAGCTGCGTTGATCGATCAGTCAGTGAATATGTCAGTCAGTCAGTTTTCATTTTGCTCCTCGCGGTTTCATGCGCGTTTATGGTTACTGCTTCGCGGCTATGAGTCGTAGCGTGATGTAATATGGCCTATAACCTTCATCGATAAACAGGCTATAAATCTAATTTTTTTAAAGTTTTAAAATTACTTTATAATTGCGAAGTCTTCAAGTAACGGACATTTCATAAACAAATTCTTTGAATTGAGAACCTCATTCTTTTTGAAGTCGGTTAATAAGGCTTCGCATTTAGTTTATCATAACCACCTGCTATTGTGGAAAAAAAAATTCTGTAAATTATTCGAGGGGTCAAAAATCACAAAGAAAAAGACCTACCCAGTGGCTCCATCTGGTATGTTATATAATCAAATACTGTACATATAAAAAAGATAAAATTTAAATGAGTTTGCCTGTTCATTACAGCCGATTGTCGAATCGCTTGGACCGATTTTGATAGGACTTTCACTAGCTAATGTTATACTTATGCTCGTAAAACTGTCAATTAAAGATTAAGTCGTAGGTAACAGCTAGATTTGAATAAAATCAGTTTTTTTTTACTTAAATTGAAATATCCATTTTGACTATTTAAGTTTAAATCCGTATTAAAAAAAACTGTTGTACTTAAGACTGTTGTGAGCTACAGCTGTAATATTTATTTGTAAATTTTCTTTACTAAACCAAAAGTTTGTCAAAATCAAATACATATTTTTGAAACAAAAAGTGATAAAAAAAACATTATTTTTAATTATATAACATCCCACCTTACATTTTAGAAACGTTAAAACAAGAATCAAGATCAAATACGCAAAAAAAAAAACAAAAAACTAACATTCCAAATCAAAGAATCCTCATTCGAAATTCGAACGTTGAAATATTTGCAAAAGCAATTACATTTCAATATCGATCCGTTTCAAGGCGGAGGGCGCGAAACTCGTAACTGTCAAACTGACAGGCCGCCATCTTGTAGACTCTATACAGCTCCTTGATAATTACTTTAACGATTAGTCAAGTTCAGCTTAAGTTTGTTTACACCGTATTGTAACAATTTAACTTGTAAATAATATTTATTTTATAATCTTAAAATTTAAATTATTGTAATGAATAATTAATTTTCACTATTAAAAATTTAATTTAGAGTACCTAATTATTGAAACAAAAATTATGTTTTTTTTTTAATTAAATAATGTATACACGTGTGTATACATTATACAATGCATATCTGTATGTGTCCTATGACTCTGAATCACGATCATGTGAAATTTAATAGCAAACGGATTAACAGAATTTTAATTATTTTTTGGTATCGCTAGTGCCTAGTACTTTTTAACTTTCAACACAGGAGGTGGTTCTATATATGTTCAGCTGTATATATTTTTATGCTTGTTTATGTTTTGCACTGATTGTGGACCGATTATAAAAATTTTGGACATCAAAATGTTTAATTTTTAACATAATGTAATTCCTTTTCGAAGTTATTTAAAAACTTTGATGCGAGTATCGTTAACACTGTGTATGAACATACCCTTTATATATTCAATGTACTGAATCTAAATTGCCAATTTCTAATTAATTATTACAGACAAGAAATTTTTGTACAACGTTCGAATTCAAATTTGAATTTATTTTTTTTTTGTAAACAGGAATAGGTACAACAGATAGAGTTATTACAATTTGACTACCCTATTACTACAAATTGAAAAATTGAAAATACATTACGTTTAGACCTACAATAAGATGTTGTAACAGTTCTGAATACAGCATTCGAATTTAAGACCCTGCGCATGTGAAGACACTTTTGTGTTGTATCGGATACAAGATCCTAATCAATTTTCTATTATCTTATAACCATAATGAGCCGAGATATCGATCTCAACCAATGGTCGCGGGTTCAATCCCCGGCTAGCACCGTTAAGTTTTCAAATGCCATGTGTTTACTGCTTGGCTGTGAGGGAAAACATCGTGAGGAAACCTGCATCTGCCTAAGAGATGTATCTTATACTACAGCTAAGAGTCGAGATGGTCTAGTGGTTAGAGCACGTCGATCTCAACCGATAATCGTGGGTTCAAACCCCGGCTAGCCGCTGCGTTTTCAAGTGCTAAATTTGTGTTTAAATTCTCCGCGAGTTCGGCAAGGAAGGAAAACATCGTCAGAAAATCTGCATCTGGTGGAAGAAATTCTGACATATGTATATCCGCCCCGCAGTCGAGCAACGTTGTGGATAACGCTCTAAGCCTTCTCCTTAATAGAAAAGGTCTTTGCCCAGCAGTAAGACAATTACACGCTGAAAATATAGTCACTATTAGTGTTTAGTTCCATTTGACACAAATAGAATGTTAACGGATAAAGTTTACGATGTAGACGACGGAACACAAAGTCCCTATGTTTATAACATCATGTAATAGAGGTTGAACGTGGCTGTAACCCACTAACTATGTTGTATATATGCTTGGTCAGTAGCTCACTCCCACAGATCAGCGTGAAGTAGATATAGAGTTTCGTACGGTGAATATAGAGCTGGAAGCCCAATCCTCTCCCCATTCCTTTCCGACGCATGTGTCTCCTCTACAGCAAATGTCCATGTGCGGCTGATAAATTAACAACAGGTGTTCCATTTTCTTGTTTACTTATTTTTACCCGACTGCGCAACGCAAGGAAGAGTGATGTGTTTATCAGGCTATGTATGTGGGTTTGTACCTTTGTGGCACTATTTAGATACAAATGGCGCAAACGTAATAGAAGGTATAAGAATTTGAAATTCTCAAAATGAAGTCCGCATGGCTTGACACAGTATTGCTTATCAGCGTCCAAATATGTTTAGGACTAGTTGAGTGTTTGAGTAAGTTTTCTCTTTTTTATTTTAGTACAGTTATTGTAGTCAAAAAAATCTCGTTGTTAAATAAACTATTTTTCAAAAGTTAAACTGTACGGTGTGATAGAGGTCCAAGAGTCAGGAGGTCTCCATAATGGCCTCTGTTAATTATTACTCCATTTTGCTTATTACCGTCTTGCTTAAACGACCGGACACTTTGTCTATGTGTATTTATAATCTATGCTTTCCGGTTTTCGCGTTTAATCTATGCTCTGCTATGCTTTAAACAGTTTATCTTATTTGAAGTTCTATCAAAGTTGGGTTAGTAATTTGATTTACTTGTACGAAATAAAAAAGGTCTTATCAATACTAATATTATAAAGCTGAAGAGTTTGTTTGTTTGAACGCGTTAAATTCGGGAAATTGTTTTTGTGTTAAATAGTTTATTTATTGAGGAAGGCTATAGGCTATATTACATCACGCTACGACTCATAGGAGCGAAGCAGTAACCATAAACGTGAGTGAAGCCACGAGGGATAATACAATATCAAGTTTCAGATTTTTTTTTTTAAAAGGGGAACACGTAATTTCTGTTACAAGAACGAAATATTTATTGCAGTTGTTTCCATTATAAAATTAAACTACTGAAGTGATATTGATAAAAATTCTATGGAACCAATAGGAAAGTATGCATTTTGAAACAGAATTAACCAAATCGAATAGTTTTTGAGTAATCGGGGAATATAAAAAAATCCCTTCATTTTAGGAATTCGGTAAAAATAATAATTAGAAAACCGTTTAGGAGCTACAGTGCAGACACACACATCGAGTTTACATTAAAAATAGAATTAGCCAAATGAGTAAGTAATGCGCGAACCTACATTCGTCAATATATTTATATGTACAGAAATTTTCAATCGCAATGACATAGAACCTTTTAATACTCTATCAATAAAAATCAAAATCAAAATATGCTTTATTCAAGTAGACTTTTACAAGCAATTTTGAATCGTTAAGACAGGAACAAAAAAAATAATAAATTAACCACCGGTTCGGAATGTAGATTCTACCGAGAAGTACCGGCAAGAAACTCGATAGGTACTCTTTTAAAATGTTTTACAATACATACATTTAAGTTACAAATATATTAAATACCGTGTGAATCCAGCTTATACTAGATCAAAGCATCTTTATCAACTATATAATCTTGTACAGAATAATATGCTTTCGCTATTAAGGATATTTTTATACATACATATATAATTTATGTATACCAATGATGTTTTCAATACTATACACACGTTGTAAGCTAATGGATTTTGGCGCCAATGCTGACTGCTTTGGACGACGTTACCTAGCAACCAATTAACGACTGAGTATGACAAACGAACATCTTTGGCCAACATGTCAATAAAGAGCTTGTCAAAGTTGAAAATAGATACAGAGTTTTAGTGTATAATAATTATATTATGAACGTTACATATTTGGACGCTGATAAGTACTGTGTCAAGCCACACGGACTTCGTTCTGAGAAAATGGCGTCTGAGGATGTCCAACATATTCTTAATAATTTTGTTTGAAGAAGTATATATCCATCTTTTCTTTTCTATTTTCATTAAAGGTATACGGAAACCAGATGTTCTAATACATGACATTATTTCATATTACAATAGGACAATTCAATATTTGAAACATTAAATTAGGAAATCTTTGAAATTTTTTTGAATATTATTAAATACATAACGCATTTCCAGAATCCATCAATATCTTCGAATTTGACGTTTTGTGGGTTGACACATTATTGTTTATCAGCATCCATCTATGTTTACAAAATATTTCTCCATTTCACATCTCTTTACAAGTAAATCCACATTTAGAAGCTATAGCAACACAAGCAAATAAACAACAAGATGGCGGATGTATTTAAACCCAATTAAAACATAAACTTAATTGCTAGACCACCGACGTCGCATTAGCTACGGCTTAGCTATTTTATGTTAGCCATTTCGAACTCACTTTTAAAATTGGTTCTGTATCTTTTTATATATATACTAATATATGGACGCTGATAAGCAATAATGTGTCAACCCACAAAAAGTCAAATTCGGAGATATTGATGTATTCTGATACTGCATCGCTTATTTAACATTATTAAAAAAAATTGTAATCATATAAACTAAATAAGTACGGAAAAAGTTTCTTAATTAATTCAATCGAATTTCAAGTGCGTTCCATATTTTTCAATTAATGCAATCATCTCAAATATTTGAAAAACTTTTTATTAAATAATACATTAAAAATATTAGTTTGATTTGATTTAATTATACCTTTTAACAAATAATAAAATAAAATATGGATATATACTTCTTCAAAACATATTTGTTAAGAATTGGTTTGACATCTTTAGACGCCATTTTCTCAAAATGAAGTTCGTGTGGCTTGACACAGTATTGCTTATCAACGTCCATATAAAAGTAATAAGTTTGTTTGATACAAGATCTGCAAAATCGATTTAAAATTTAAAAAAAAGAAAGAAAAATACGACCACGAAAACCAAATACGTAATTTTGATTGGATGACATATTTATTTCGATTTTAAAAACAATCTACTACACAGATTTCGATAAAAATTCCATTAGACCAATGGCAGAGAAAATAATTAACTAAATCGAGAACCTCCCCGATGAATTCTGTGTGTCCTCTTTTTTTGGAAGTCGGTTCAAAATTAAACTAAAGAGCAAGTAACCCCATTGTAATCATTTTAACGAGTACTAACACAACCCTTCAACAAATAGAATCCTTATACCTTAAAAATCCTTGAACGGATTTATATAAATTACATTTAAGAGCTCTCTCGATCACACCAACTAAAAATAAAACCATATCAAAATCGGTCCATCAGTTTGTGAGCTAAAATGTTATACATACGTTATTTTAGTCCATTTCTCTTTACTCCTCTCATTCGGTAACAATATCCGAAACGAATATCATGAAATTTGAACATTATTTTTGATTACAAATTATCATTATAAATAATGATTTAGTTCAATTATTCAATCGCCATATTTATCCACTAAATACGACAAGAAAAAAATTTTTACTATACACATATAAATATCGCCCTTAAACGGGGATTGAACTATCGAAAGTCATAAACAAAACTAAATCATAGAATAAATAAACGCATCACACTCAACGGCCATTTAGATCGCGTGACCTTGTGTCGGGGGTCCGGAAACACCCCCAACACAAACACCCAGACCACGACAAACATCCGTATGACCAATACAGAGATTTACCGCGAGCGGGGATCGAACCCGCGAACGTTAGCGCTACACTTGCAGTGACTGCGCCGTGTGTCTGTGGTATAAAATAAAACGAAATAAACACGCGGTTAAAAACTTAACCCTTAAATGCATGGTGTATCAAAAAACGCTTATTAAAAGTCCACTATCAACTAAAAATTTTACTAAACATCTAACTTAGCTGTATGTTTATATTTTCCATGTCCTGTAATACAATAATGGATACTGATTTTTTTACTATTCCATAAATCTACTGGTTAATCTGTTTACGTAAATTGTTTTTATCCTGATGAAATAAATAAAAATCATGCATTTAAGGGTTAAGAACTATTCGCCAAAGCATACTACTCCTTAAGTATTTAGAGTACAATTCCGTTATTATTTTATTATCGCAAATAAATATTACTATTTTTATCACAATAGCATACAGAACTCACGACCTCGATATTCAAACTTATAAGCTTTTTTATAGAGGCTTAGAATTATTATAGTCTTAATAGGCGGAAAATTTGATTAAACATCGCGTGTGGTACAATTTGTATCGATATCTTTTCTATATTAATACGTGAAGTAAAAATTTTGTAAGAGTTTTTACGAAAATTTCGCGCACAGAGGAAAATGAAATTTCCCACACTTATAATTTATATAGAGGAATGCAGATTTTATTTAAATTATGCATAAAAAAATACATTAAATCAATAAAAAATACATGACATGAAATGTTTACACTAGCTGCTCCGAGCGGTTTCACTCGCGTTTATGGTTACTGCTTCGCTCCTATAAGTCGTAGCGTGATGTAATATAGCCTATAGCCTTCCTCAACAAAAAAACTATGTAACAAAAAAGAAATTTTTCAATTCGAACCAGTACTTCCTGAGATTAGCGCGTTCAAAGATAATAGATAAAAATATATAATATAACTTTTCGAAAGTTCTCAAATTAAATATTATTTTAATGCGATTCGCTAAAAGCTAATGAATTAAGGCACAGAAAATAAAGGTGTTCTCCAGGTTGTAGTCAAAATGGCTACCACAACGAATCAACGACTGGTTTTGACTACAACAAGATTAGAATTTAATGTTGATGTCGATAATTAAAAACCGTCTGCGATCGTAATTTTTTTACTAAATCGATTTTGATGAAACATTGATTTTAGAGTTATGTTTTTATAACTTTGTGATTGATTGCTCGTTCTCGTGTGTTGTGAATCTTTGGTGCTATTATGATGTGGTAACGATTTTTTTATGATACATAAATTATATCGAATTTACATTTAGAAATATTGTTTATTATTTATTAAATTGATTTATTTATTTTTAAAATTAAAATTTTGTTATAATTTTTTCGAAAATCATTCAGTTTTTTTAACACATAATTCTGACTCTCATAGAAAACAGA
Source organism: Hypolimnas misippus (assembly GCA_037950945.1). NCBI lineage: Eukaryota > Metazoa > Arthropoda > Insecta > Lepidoptera > Nymphalidae > Hypolimnas > Hypolimnas misippus. The sequence continues at coordinate 2,160,296 of JBBEEQ010000008.1, read as the reverse complement.
ATCGCTTTAGAACTTCCTTATAGATAACACTATCAGATGCTACAATGATATAGGCTGTGTTTTTTTTAAACCAGCGGCTTCGATTTCTGGCTAAGAAAATTATTTTTTTTTTAACTTCTCTTCGTCTTTATACGAATTTATTAAGAATAGTTTTGATATCTTTAGACACCATTTTTTAGACATCATTTTCTCAAAATGAAGTCCGCGTTGCTTGACACAGTATTGCTTATCAGCGTCCACATATAAAATGGAAAATTCAAACATTTCGCCGTACAATTCCGTCAGCGTCATCCCCAACCCCTTCTGAAATTTCAATTGGCGGCAACTTTACCAATTAAAAGTCAGTCAAATGTCAGAGCGAAGAGCTTTATTAAAGCTCGGATGCCATTCGCTTTCGGCGAAATTGTAACTATACTATTTGATATTCGCACCCGATTTTGAAAAGGTTTACATCGAAATCCTTTGTAAATGGTGATAAGCAGTTAACATAAAGCTATTGTAAATTAGGTAAATTTTACTATATATTAGTCACTTAAAAGTGTAAAATAAAAACACAGTGAGTACAGTAATTAACGGATAACGTAAGAGGATTTACATGGCGCCGACTTCGAATGTTTTACCTGGCACCGACTTCAAAATGTGGTAGAAAATATTTATTTTTTACGTTTTAGTTCACTTGTTTCGAAGTCGGTTTGTTTTTTTTTTAAGTTTTTATTTATATACCTATTATTTCTAGCTGACAGGGCTAAAGCGGCTACAAATGGTTTGAGTTTATGGAGGGTTGAGACGTCGCATCCGTTGGTGTGCTCTTTGATATCTAATTTATTTTTGCAAATGTGCACTTTGGCTATAAGTAAGAACACCATTTACATAGTTATATTTTTGAAGCGTAGGTGGGTTGGTCTTGTATAGATTTCTACAAGTTTGTACGGAACCCTCGGTGCGCGAGTCCTACTCGCACTTGACCAGTTATTTTATGTGGATATTATGTTATAGAATGTACTGTTTTGGTGAAATTTACAATCGAAAAAATGAACGCGAATTATCTATAACCTCAAAATGTCATCATTTGTCAACTTAATTGGGAAATTCTTGTTTTATTTCAAAGAATATGTTTTCTTTCTCTTCCTAGTACGTACGTATTACTAAATTTTTAACGTTTTGGTGAAGACGGTGCTAATTATTTACAAAGAACAATATAGAATTGGCCATTCAATGGGGTAATGCTGCCAGTATTTTGGGAACTTTACCCAGATGCAGTGGCTTAGATGAGGTCTACAATGTTTTCAAAAATTATCCTTTTTTTATTTTTTTTTTATATTCATTTTATATAGAAGGGTCTTGTAAGTGTCAAAATTAAACCTTAAACACGCTTCGTCGACAATTAAATGGTGTGTCGAATTAAACACCGGATATTTCTTCTTATGGGCTATTACGATTTTGATACACCTGTTAATACGTAAATGTACTTTACATTTGGACGGTGATAAGCAATAATGTGTCAAGCCACACGAACTACATTTTGAGAAAATGACGTCTAAACATGTCAAACCTATTCTTAATCAATTAGTTTGAAGATGTATACATCCATATTTTCTTTCTTATTTTGATAAAATGTATATTGAATAAAAAGCAGATAGATTTATTTAATATGATATCTACTAATAAGTTTTTAAATATTTGAGATTATTTGCGTAATGATAATGCGTTCCCTATTTAACATTATTAAATAATAATTTCTAGTCATCGAAACCGGATAAGTACGGAAAATAGTTATTCATTTTATGTTTTGAATTTCAAATCCTTATTTAGTAATTTATACAATAATCTAATTTATTTCATATACTTATTATTAGATAAAACTTTTAATTATATCAAACTGCTTTTAATTTATTACACTCCATCGAAATAGAAAAGAAATAATGGATATTCGTCTTATGAAGACGTCTTCAAAGAAATTTATTAAAAATGTTTGACATGTTTAGACGCCATTTTCTCAAAATGAGGTTCGTGTGGCTTGACACAGTATTGCTTATCAGCGTCCACATGTGGTTTTGTACCATTGTGGATACCATTTACACCGAACGAGCCGATTTTGATAAATGACATCGTTTAATTCGTCATAACAGCGTCAATATTACAGACAATATAAGAATTTGAAAAAAAAAACAAAATGACCGATTTTGGACGCCATATGAAAAATAAAAACTGAAAATCGACGAACTATGTTAAGTGAGGTATCGTTGAATAGTTATTTAAAAATCATTTTTAGGTTTCTTACATCATTTTTAAATCAGAATTACCGTTTAGAATGTATAACGATTTAAAGTTGGTTTTATTTTCTGAATGTGTATTGCTGTTGGCCCTACTGGCCTTGACAGCGTCACCGGGGGAGGGGGGGGGGCGAGTATTGAGACTCAGCCTTGAAATTGGGAGCCCCCATTGGGGCTCAGAATGGACGCCCGTGTCTAAGGGTGTCTCCTAACGATAATGTAAATCTATATTTTGACTTAATTATATTTTGATTTTGAAAAACATAAAAGTCCACAGTGAAACCACAGTAAAGTTAAGAGTAAAGTAACAGCCTGTAAATGTCCCACTGCTGGGCAAAGATCTCCTCTTATTAGGAGAAGGTTAAAACTGAATCCACTACACTGCTCCACTGCGGGGCGGATATACATGTGTCATTCTTCCGTCACATGTTTTCACGATGTCATCCTTCACCGAGCATGATATGAATTTAAACACAAATTTAGGACTTGAAAACTCAGCGGTGCTAGCCGGGGTTTGAACCGACGATCATCGGTTGAGATCCTCATGTTCTAACCATCCATCTCGGCTCTCAAACCAAAGTAATTTGACTCAATGATTTAACTATTAATATCATTACTATAGAACGTCTTTTCTTATGGTGTAATGTACAGAAATCACGCACGATTCTAAGAAACCATTAATGGCTATATATAGATTTATAGAAAATCTATGGGAAGCTATTGTTTTATACTCTGTGAGATTTTAATTTTTACTTGGTGAGTGTTTTGATAAAGATTTACACTTTTTAGTTAAGGTTTTTACTGTGATCTTTTTTAACACAATGATTTTTCTTATGTATTTAGTACAGGTTAAAAAGGGCTTTTTTATTTTACAAATGTCAAAAGGCAAAGGTGAAATCGTACCATAATGTTTAAAACGGTTCACGTCCAAAATTCTTTCTTTATTATATATACTAATATTATAAAGCTGAAGAGTTTGTTTGTTTAAACGCGCTAATCTCAGGAACTACTGGTTCGAATTGAAAAGTTATTTTTGTATTAGGTAGTTTATTTATTGAGGAAGGCTATAGGCTATATAACATCACGCTAAGACTCATAGAAGCGAAGCAGTAAACATAAACGCGAGTGCAACCGCAAGTGACAGCTAGTCTTCTTATAAAAACAAATGATTTGAATTCAATACAAAATTATTGAATAACAAACATAATTGCATATGTACATATAGATGTAATTTCTCTTATATGGCGCGAACTGTTATGTGGTAAGGTAAGGCTTCCAGCGCATCGTTAAAGCTATACTTTACTTTATATTTTGACAGTTATAATAATAATAATTCGTCAAGACTTTTTGAAGAGCAATTTCTACAAATATTAAAAAGAGGTCTTTATATTATACAGGTATCAACAAGACATGTATATAAGAATCAAAGTATAAATTTTAAGCTATGAACAATTTAATTCACTTTTAAATATCGAATCTGCTAAGGTTAAGGTATATGTACAACACATGCCCAGGTGACACCTGTATAATTTAAATATCCCTCTTTACGTGACGAGTTAACATTGTAAGCATAATATTTATAATTTCATTCTAACATCAACTCTGATTTAATGTAAGATTATTTAAGGTAACTGTGTTTAGATAAGAAAATATATGATAAGAAATACTATGTCAAGCCACACGGACTTCATTTCGAGAAAATGGCGTCTAGAGATGTCAAAGCTATTCTTAACAAATTTATTTGAAACCGTATATATCCATCTTCTCGTGTCTATTTTGATAAAAGGTAATGAATATGTATAATAAAAAGTTTTTTAGTTATCAAATAATAAGTTTTTTAAATATATTATATTATTGCATAGTACAAAATATTAAAGAAAGTTCAATATTCGAAACATTAAGACACTTTTTTCCATATTTATTTTTTAATAGGTGACGCATCAGAATGCGGCAAATGACATATAATTGCATCCATATAACAAATATAGCATAGCTTCAAGCCTCCACTGCTCACAAGCCTTATCTCGTAATAATTTCACACTTATAGAAAAACGATCGCAGCCCACCATTATATTCTAACAATACACACGTAATTAACACTACAGTTTCCACATGGTGATAATTATAGCAAATTGAACTTCGAAATCCCGATACGGAGTTTGTGTGCTTTGTGATTATACCTATAATTAAAATTTTCGTTATAAAATCGTAATTTTAGTGACGCTAAATTAATTTATAATTAGATCTTTTTTAATTTAAAAAAAACCGATTTAAATAGCGGATATTGTTATGTTTCCGATTTGGATTTTTGTTAGTTCATAACCTGCTTATTGAGGATAATTTTAGGCTATATTACATCACGCTGCGACTCATAGGAGCAAAACAGTAACCGTAAACGTGAGTGAAACTGCGAGGGACAGCTATTACACTAATATTTGAAGTTAAAGATTTTGTTTGTTTGAACGCGACAATCTAATGAACTATCACTCCTATATAGCCTTTTATTGGGAAAAGTTTTAGGCTATATTACATCACGCTACGATACATAGAAGCGGAGCAATATCGAGTGTAACTGTGAGGGCAAGCTACGATTCGCGTAACAAAAGGGACAAATAAAAATACTTAACGAAGGAACAGGAAGACAAAGCTTTTATCTTTAATAGATCTACATTCAAAGTATTCTCAGATGTAGTCCTTAGATATACAACTTCATATGCAGTAATAAAATAAGTAACGGGGTTTTCTGTACCTAGTTGAAAGGAGAAAAATAATAAAGCCTTTACAATGTATACTTATATTATATAAACGTAAAATTTGTTTGTAAGTTAAATTAAACTACTGATTATTTTTGCGTTGGATAAACCGTTTATTGAGGATGGGTATAGGCTATATTACATCACGCTACGACTTATAGGAGCGGAGCAGTAATCATAAACGCGAATGAAACCGCGAAGGGAGCTTGTATAATATAAAGTCATTGCTTTCATATTCATGATGCTTATTCATTATGTCAAGTGTTCTCAATAGTATAATAATATATCTTTATTTACTATGTATGTATTTATTTATCAATTAAATAAATAAATAAACGAATAACACTCAACGGTCCCCAGACGTTTGCCGTGAGTGGGGATCGAACCCGCGACCGTTAGCGCTTCATAGAAAAATGCATCAATATTATCTATACTAATATTATAAGGAAGTAAAATTTATTTGTAAGTCTGTATGTAGGGGGTAATCTCTGAAACTACTGATCCGATTTGAAAAAGTATTTTTGCGTTAGATCACTCGTTTATTTAGGAAGGTTATAGGCTATATTACATCACGCTACGACTCACAAGTGCGAAGCAGTAGCTATAAACGCGAGTGACGCAGCTTGTTATTAGTAGAAAAAAAAATCTAATTTTACTTAAAACCCCAAAATAAATTTAAGACATTAATGTATGTATATTATAATATATATTGTTAGGAGGGTGCTGATGTAATGTTTAAAAACATTAGTTAGGAGTGGGAAAACATATGTCAGTAATGCGAAGTGAGGGGAAATCCACCATCGATATTATTTTAGGTCGATATGTATTTTAAACAACTTACAACACAAAAAAGAGGTTCTTTTTCGATGTTTGTTTATGTAAGTTTATATGGACACTTTTGTTTAAACACTGATCCGCATAAAATGGGATTTCGGTCTATTTAAATACATTTTTTAGCACAGCGAAGACAAAACGAAGGGTACTGATTTTAGCAGTCTATGTTTGTATTTCTTCTCTGTAGAATCTACATTCCGAACCGGTGGTAGCCTATTAATTTAAATAATTTTTACTTTTTCTTTAACTTTTATATTGACGATCAAAATCATTGTAATTTTTTAATTTGCAATTTATATAAGTTTAGCACAACGAAGACAAAACTAAGGGTACTGATTTTAGCAGTCTATATTTGTAAATGTTTCTTCTCTGTAGAATCTACATTCCGGTGGTAGCTTCCCATTAATGCAATTTTTTTTTCTTTTTTTTTTACTTTTGTACTAACAATTTAAAAGTGCTCGTGAGAGCCTATTTGAATGAAGTATATTTTGATTTGTTTATTTCGATTTTATATAATGTTTGTATGTTGTATGTTCCACCGAAGCGTCTAAACTTCTGAACCGATTTTAATTAATGAAGTGTCAATAGATTCGTAATAATTGCCTGGACGTCATAAGCTATGTACATTTTACCAAAATGTTTTACGACGGAACTTATTTAACTACATAGTCATATTATAGTTTCTTAAACTTTATGCCTTGTTCAAGGAAGGTTTAATATAATTGGACGCTGATAAGCAATACTGTGTCAAGCCACACGGAGTTAATTGTGAGAAAATGGCGTAACACAATGTGAAACTATTCTTAATAAATCTTTTTGAAGGCGTATACATATATCTATCTTTTCTTTTCTATTTTGATAAAAAGTTTAATGAATTAAAAGCAGATTGGTATAGAAAAGAGATTAATCTAATAATAAGTTTTTCAAATATATATTGGAACATACTTCAGTATTTTAAACATTAGATTAAGAATTTTCCGTACTGATTTAGTTCAGATGACTTGATTTTTTTTTCAATAATGTTAAAAACGTGACACCTCGTCAGAATACATCTATATCAGTGAATTTTACTTTTTGTGGGTTAATACATTATTGCTTATCAGCATCCATATGAGTCTAAATGTTAATAACTAACTTAGCTAACTCGTGTCGTAGATATTTTGAATTCGTTCATGCAAAGCTTGCGATATATGCACAGTTTCATAATATTCGGTTAAGTAATTGAAGCATAACAACAAAACGAACAAACGAACACTCCCACTTATAATATTAGTAAAGATTACATGCTAAACAAATTCAAAACATTATAAAATAAATAAACACGTAACGAAACCATAAATAATTCACAACGCCATTACGAATTCAAGTCTTAATTGAAACGAACGCAGTTGTTGTTACTTTAATTGAATTATTAATTGAATTAATTGATTTATTATGTGTTTTTTTTAACCGTTTAAAACAACACGCGAGGACAACGGGAAATGCGAAAATCATAATCATAATAAATAGTTAATAATAATATAATTAAGTCTGTTAGTTTTAACGCATGATTTTTTATATAAACGCTAATAAACAATACTGTGTGAATTCAATTCTTTGTTTTGTGGCTTTTAGTTGTGCCAATTATGGGCATATTATTTCGCTAATGTCACGTCGAGTGGAGAAAACGCGATGGAGATTGCTAGTTCCGAGAATCTAACCTTAAATTGTGTAAATTTTATTATTAGACCTTAACCTAAAACAAAACGAATACTATTAAAAAAATAAATAAATGGTATAAATACTTATAATTTAATTAAGATAATCACACACTTTATTTACAAATTAATTTTATTACTTTTTATATCTATATCTATACTAATAATAAAATTCTAGAGGGTCGATGTCTGTACATGGAAGATAAATGAAAAAAAATCTTACTGGGGGCCTTTACCAACGCAATAGAACCCAAAACAAAGATTTTTAGAATTCTTATCTGTTTGTCTGTTTGTCTGTTTGTCTGTTTGTCTGTTTGTCTGTTTATCTGTGCGTTTGTGCACGCTAATCTCAGAAACGGCTTATCCGATTTAGATGCGGTTTTCACTAATATATTGTGGTAAGCTTCACTTAACATTTAGGGTTTGTTTCATGTCGATCGGTTCATAAATAAAAAAGTTATGTCAATTTAAGTGTTCACGTCGAACATTATTTTGTACTTTTCACTAAATGCATGAAAGTACATACATATATACAGTACTTATATCAAAAAATACATTTTTAAATTTTTGTCTGTCAGTCTGTCTGCCTATCTGTTTGTTCCGACTAATCTTTAAAACGGCTAAACCAATTTTGATGGTACTTTTACTTGCAGTTAGAAAATGTTATAAGAAGTGACTTAGGCTTACTTCTATTTTAGATTTTTTTAATCTATACATATAAAAAAAATTCTAACGGGTCGCTGTCTGTACATAGAAGATATATATATATATATAAAAAAAAAAAAAAAACAAATTATTTGGGCCTTTACATACGCAATAGAACCCAAAACAATAATTGTTAGAATTTTTGTCCGTTTGTCTGTTTATCAGTGCCTTTGCGCCCACTAATCTCAGAAACGGCTTATCCGATTTAGATGTGGTTTTCATGATTATATTGCAGTAAGGTTCACTTAACATTTGGTGTTTATTTAATTTCAATCGATTCATAAAAAAAAGTTATGTCAATTTAAGTGTTCACGTCGAACATTATTTTGTACTTTTCACTAAATGCATGAAAGTACATACATATATACAGTACTTATATCAAAAAATAAATTTTTAAATTTTTGTGTGTCAGTCTGTCTGCCTATCTGTTTGTTCCGACTAATCTTTAAAACGGCTGAACCAGTTTTGATGGTACTTTTACTTGCAGTTAGCAAATGTTATAAGGAGTGACTTAGGCTTACTTCTATTTTAGATATTTTTAATCTATACATATAAAAAAATTCTAACGGGTCGCTGTCTGTACATAGAAGATATATGAAAAAAACAAATTATTTGGGCCTTTACATACGCAATAGAACCCAAAACAATAATTGTTAGAATTTTTGTCTGTTTGTCTGTTTATCAGTGCGTTTGCGCCCGCTTATCTCAGAAACGGCTTATCCGATTTAGATGTGGTTTTCATGATTATATTGCAGTAAGGTTCACTTAACATTTGGTGTTTATTTAATTTCAATCGATTCATAAAGAAAAGTTATGTCAATTTAAGGGTTCACGTCGAACAGTATTTTATGCTTTTCACTAAATGCATAAAAGTATATACATTACTTACATCAAAAATCAATTTTTTAATTTTTTGTCTGTCAGTCTGTTTCTTACGACTAATCTCTGAAACAGCTGAATTAAATTTGATGGGACTTTCACAAGCAATTAGGGAATGTCCATTAATCACGTGAGGTCCAGAAAGGGAGAGGAGATGGAAGAAGAAATTCACGAAATATTACAAAGTCTAAAAAGTTCTTCAAAACATGACGTATTTAATGGCTAATATTATAAGGATTAACTTTAGCTACTTTTTTTAATATGTTTATTTTAATGAATAAGTAAAAAAGAGAATTACGCGATAACAAAATATTGTAGAAACCAATAAAATAGTGAACAATTTCCGATTTAAGAAGGGAAGGTATAAAAATAAATTAAATTGATGTCTGTTTTTAATTTTAAATAAATGCATATTAAAGTATACACGGTACTTACAACAAAATTACCAATCTTAAAATTTTTGTCTGACTTTCTGTCACTCAATTTTTTTCGGCTAATATCTGAAACAGCTGGACCGATTTTGACGAAACTTTCACTGCTGAAAGCTAATGTAATAAGGAACAAAATTTAAACCAATGAAAAAGTGAACAACATCTTATTCAAATATGGAAGATATATGTATATTATATAAATATAATAATTTGGAAAATAATATATTTACTGGGTAATTTTTTTACTGGATATGATAGACCAAATCCGAAACTATAAACAATAGCGAAAAATAATTAAAGAAGTAACAGAGCCGATTTTAATAAAAACTAAAACTATTTTATTAGTTTTTTGAAAAATAAATTCTCCTAGCCAGAAACGAACACGTTGATTTTAGAAAAATTAACATTCTGTATGATTGCATCATCTGATACTGTCACATATTATAAGAATCAACTTCAGAGAGGTATTAGTATGTAGTTAACTGCAACAAAAAGAAAGGGCAAATTTTTTACAGAATTCTATCAAATTCATACATTAATTAAATCTTTTGTAATTCTTCAAAAAAACGGTCATACCTAAAAGTGAAATTTTTAAATTATAACGGGATGTTGTAACACTAATAGCGGGTGAGTACAATAGCCGAGTCCAGTGAAATGTAGATTTTCAATAAATTAATTCATCTTTTTAGGAATTATCTAAACCTACTTAGGTAACGGAGTAGGTGACGGGGACCAAAACAAACGTCACATTCTATCAACTTTTTATAGCTCACATAGAAAAAATAGACAAACATAAAAGAAGTTACTGTGAGTTATTCATTTTATATATTTTTGATATTCTTTACACTCTTCCTTACTTTAGTAGGTGACTAGCATTTTGATGCAAATAAACGAATCGTTCGAAGTTATGCAGACTTTTTTTCTAAACTTACCGGGAGCCGTGATTTAACCCACATATTTGATATGTATATTTAATATATATAGAATCGATTACTTAACTTCTAATTCATGTATAGATTTAATGTTATTTTGTTAAAAAATAAATCTTTTCCTAAAACTTTCCAAAAGTTGATTCTTACAAGTGACACTATTAGGTAGGTGGTGCAATAATACAGAATGTATTTTTTTTAATTAGTGGGTTCAATTCCAGGTCAGGAGAATCATGAAATTAAAAAACTTATGATGCAGTTTTAGATTTCTTAAAATCGGACACGAGACTCCTTTAAGTATTTTTCGCGATTCCTTAAAGTTCCGGATTTGGCCTTTCAAGCCCAGTTAAAAAAAGTCACCCGATATATAATACAAGAAGAACCTCGGTGGGAACTTACTATTTTGCAGTCAAAATTTTAAAGACTAGCACAAAACAACTTTTCTTCAACATTTATAGCGAAAACCGTGGAGGAATACCATATCTAAGTTAGTGTCTGCTTATAAAAACAACCAGAAAGTTCCCAGATCCAAAGTAAAAAGCTTCTTTCTTGAGCAGCACCGCAGACTATTATAACATTGATTTGCAGGAGACATACCAAGCATTCTGTAATCCACGCGAACGAAGTCGCGGGCACAGCTAGTGTTTACATAAAAATGGACACATTGGACTACTGTGTCAAGCGACGCGGACTTCATTTTGAGAAAATGGCGTCTAAAGACTAAAACTATTCTCAATAAATGTGTTTGAAGAAGTATATATCCATCTTTTCTTTTTTATTCCGATATAAAGTATAATGAATTAAAAACAGATTGGTATAGCAAAGAGTTTTATTTAAAAATAAGTTTTTCGAATATATTATTTTGCATAATCCAAAATTTGAGACGCGTTGGCGCAATGGTCATTGCAACTGACTAAAGCGCTAACGGTCACGGGTTCGATCCCCGCTCACGGCAAACGTGTGTATTGGCCATACAGATGTTTGTCCTGGTCTGGGTGTTTGTGTTAGTGTTGTGAGTGTTTCCGGACCCCCGACACAAGGTCATGAGATCTTAATGGGGGCCGTTGAGTGTGATGCGTTATTATTATTAAAATATGATATGGGGTGACTTGTGGATGTTTACATTCACGGACGTACTTCGTTCGTGTAAACTGCAGTATGCTTGGCGTGTCTCATGCCGACCACGTCTGGCAGTTTGCAGTGCCTCTCAAAAAAATTTTTTTTTAATTCAAATAAAATTAAAAGTTAAAGTATCCTAAGACACTCCTGACAACATTAGCTAAATGCTGAAGTCCCATCAAAATCAGACCAACCGTTACAAACAGAGACAGAGAAATTACAAACGGACAATTTAATTTTTTTATCTATATGGATATGGATGATTACAAAACGTTCTTGCTTATTTAAACGCAAAAAAATAATATATAGCCTTTTTTTCTGAAAACGCATACGTTACACGCTCGGGTGGCTACGGAATTGTTTTTAAACGCTTATACGTTTCGCTTTTTTAACCGACTTTCAAAAACGAGGAGGTTCTTAAGAGGGATTTTTATGTATGTTCGCCGATTACGAAAACAGCTGGACCGATTTTTTTTTATTCTTATTTTAAAAAAAAGATCTTGTGAATGGAAATTTTGGGTAGTAATATACATAGGGTATAGAAGTATACATATGTAGAGGCATAACTATACCATCTGAAGCCCGTAGCAAATTCTTTGGATGGGGCCTCAGTTAAAATCTCCATGTTATAACCTAATTTTTCATCTCATTCATCATCTCAATCATTTGTCTATTTGTCTCGGAGCTACGATGCCACAGACAGATACACAGATACAAACGTCAAACTTATAACAACCCTCTTTATAAGTTGTGTGTTAGAATAAAATAGATTGAAATACATACGATATGCATATACATAAATGCGCGAAAAAAACATTACCCATCTTCCGGGATTGTTGGGTAAAAATGTAGAACATTCATTTAATCGTTTTCATATCATCTTTTATAAGTATCGAACTGAGTCTATCGAATTTTAAATTGCAAAGCTTTGTAAAATCATTCGGACTTGAAAAAAAAATGCCGTTATTTTTTTTTTATTATCACATAATTTACAAATCGAATGCAACATATAGTCTGTATTTCTTTACTTCTCTTATTTAGAAAACAAAAATGGCGTAACCACAGATAAGAGTTAGAAATGGTGAAAAAAAGAAATTGTCGACCGAATGATTGAACTGAAACGTTTTTTATACTAAAATATTATCATGAAAAATAATGTTCCAAAATTCGTCATTATCGTTCCGGGTAATGTTAGCGAATAGGACACGTAAAGAAATATAGAGTATACACACACTGACTTCCTTAAATGTGAGATCTTCGACTCTAAAGTAACTTACACACTAATTCTTAGTTAAATATTTTAATTCTATTTGTTTTTACCTAAATTGCCTATTTTTTACCTATAATTTAAATAAATAAATAAACGCGTCACACTCAACGGCCCCCATTAAGACCTCGTGGTCTTGTGTCGGGGGTCCGGAAACACACACACAACTTTAACACAACCACCCAGACCACGATAAACGTCCGTATGGCCAATACTGACATTGACAATGATATTTGATAGATAATAGGTAATAATTAATAATATTTTTTATGTGCGTACAAATAATAAATTACAAGACCTTTTTTAAAAAAGGAAATCGAATTCAAAAGAAAAGTACGTAATTTCGTTTTTGTATTACTTGGTACTTATTTGACCACTTGACCACTGAACCGATTTTGATAAAAAATTTATACAACGAATGTAAAAGTATACCTTTTCAATCAAAATAATAATAACCTAAATCAGTCAAACCGTTTTCGTGTAATCGGTGAACATACATAAAAAATCACCGTCGAATCGAGAACCTTCTATTTTTCAAAGTTCGGTTAAATTTTTTTATTTATACGTATACTAGCTGCTCCTTGCGTTCTCACTCGCGTTTATGGTTTCTGCTTCGCTCCTATCAGTCGTAGCGTCATGTAATATAGCCTATAGCCTTCCTAAATAAATAAACTATCTAACACAAAAAAATATTCAATTCGAACCAGTAGTTCCTGATATAAGCGCGTTCAAACAAACAAACTCTTCAGCTTTATAATATCAGTATAGATACTGCGAGCTACCGTTTTATCAATCACACGAAAACGCATAATTGCGCGAACCGGTTCGCACAAGCAAGCGCAAATCGGTAATTGAGCGTGCGAACGGGCTTTAATGCATATTTTTGATTGCATTAAATTAACACAGAAATTGAATAATAGGAGCCGTTATAATAACGTTTTTTTTTTCAATTAAAATATAACGTGTTTTGACGAATATCTATAATAAATAAGACACAACTCTTCTATTGTGTCTAAAAATGCTAATCTCAGAGTCTAATAATACTGTAGAGTTAAGCTATGGCTCACTGACTACAGCTCGTATACGCTCGTCCGTCAGCACTACACTCGCAAACTCAAACTCAAAATATAGCTTTTAAAGCACTCGAATCGTCAAGTTACATGTCATACTTTTTTTTAGAAGAACCGGCAATAAACTCGATAATAACTCTATTAAAATCATTCACACATAATGTATTTTTATTACATTTTAATTATGTTATCCGGATAGAAAATCAACGCGTATCAAATCCACGCCTCTTTGTCGTCAAAATATTCTTGTATAGTATAATATGTTTTATCTATTAAAGATTTTTTTTAATATAGGCTTTAAACTTATTAAGTGGTAAATGTAAAACTATTGCACAGAACATTAGCGTGAAATAAATATATTTGAGTTTCGTCTGGTGAGTGAGAGTAGTATTCTTCTTAATTCTTTATTCCAATGTAAACTGGAAATACATTTGTGACTTCTATGGTGCTGCGAATGCGAAATACATACGTGTATCTTTAGAATATTGGAAGTCCTGGTCACATTAGGAAAATGTTATGTTATATCAGTTATTATAGCAAAGATTCGTTCTCTTAACGTTCAAAAAGAGAATGTAAATTTCAATTGTGTATAAAAATATTTTTATTTTGATAATAGATCACTTATTTAGTATTATTCAAATTTTTTCAAGTCATCTAAACGAAATAAGTACAGAAAAAAGATTATTAAGCTAACTTTTCAAATTTCAAGTGCATCCTATTTTTTAAAATTTATATTTGCAAAAATTATGATTGGATAAAACTTTTAATTTAACCAATCTGCTTTTAATTCATGATACCTTGTATAAAAATAGAAAAAAGAAGATCGATATAAACCTCTTCAAACAAATTTTTTATTTTTTTGTTATTAGTATCTTTAGACGCCATTTTCTCGAAATGAAGTCCGTGTGGCTTTAACTATAAATTATTAGCGTCCGAATTATATTCATAATTTACCGCGTTTAATCAAACAGACTTCACTTTTATATATAAAGATGGTTAAATTTAAATTGCCAGTGTATTAGTCACTTAATACAACATGAACGAAGGCATACCTAATAAGGCCTAGGTTCACGTAGGCTAATGACGATTTTTTCACCATTTCCCATCGCCCTGCTGTGTAATGCGTTGAAACAATGTTTTTTCCACGCCATCTATGGCAAAGAGCTTCGTATTCTCGGTTAATTGATGGTGTAACTGTTAGTTTATCTGTGAATGTGTTTTGTCACCAGTACAGTGTATAATGAGGGTTTAGTGGTCTGGACCCCTCTTAGTATACGACTTAGGTACTTAATTGGACGAATTATGGCTTATATAATTTGTAAATATCTGTAATATGCTAATCGCATTTAGAATCCATTCCATTACTGCGTGCTGCCCGGATTAAAACTTGTTTATCTTTATGTATTTTGGACTTACAACTTCCCCCCTTCGGACCCTTCCCTTAGACGACCCCTCCCCCATATGGAAGTTATACCTACACCCGTGCCACTAATCATACCTTAGTAGTAATAAAAATATGTTAAATATTTACCTTAATTTATTTCTTATTCAACGCGTAACCCACTTCCGGTTGATAAGCAATACCGTGTCAAGCCACATGGACTTCATTTTGAGAAAATGGCGTCTACGGATGTTAAATCTTTTCTTTTCTATTTTGGTAAAATGTATATTTAATTAAAAGCAAATTGGTATAATAAAAAATTTAATCAAATAATAAATTATTGCATATTGCAAAATATTGAGCAAACAATATTCGAAACATTAAATTAAGAAAAAAATCCCTACTTATTAAATTTAGATGACTAAATTTTTTGAATAATGTTAAATTAATAACGTAACATCAGAATACACCGATATCTAAGAATTCGAATTTTTGTGGGTTGACACATTATTGCTTATTTGCATCCAAATGTGATTTTAACATTGATTTCGAAATCAAAATAACTGAAATCAGTATGCCATCCAAGGAATATGTCCAGCAATAGGTACGTATCAAGCATAACTTTCTTGTAATTTTAATGGCAACCATTTTGTAAATTATAGACTATACATTAAAATAATTGTATTTAATTATTGTTAATTCGCTACACGATTGGCGGTATTCTAATTAGATGATGGTTCTCTTTAAGCGTTTTTTTCGCCATTCTAGTTAGTGATTATTCTAATCGACGTCTGATTTAGAGGCGGCGAACGGATATCACAAAGCAGATAATTGTATGGACGCTGATAAGCAATACTGTGTCAAGCCACACGGACTTCATTTTGAGAAAATGGCGTCCAAAGATGTCAAACCTATTCTTAACAATCATGTTTGAAGAAGTATGTATCCATGTGTTCTTTTCTTTTTTGATAAAAGGTATAATGAATTAAAAGCAGATTGATATCTATACTAATAATAAAATTCTAGAGGGTCGATGTCTGTACATGGAAGATATATGAAAAAAAATCTTACTGGGGGCCTTTACCAACGCAATAGAACCCAAAACAAAGATTTTTAGAATTCTTATCTGTTTGTCTGTTTGTCTGTTTATCTGTGCGTTTGTGCACGCTAATCTCAGAAACGGCTTATCCGATTTAGATGCGGTTTTCACTAATATATTGTGGTAAGCTTCACTTAACATTTAGGGTTTGTTTCATGTCAATCGGTTCATAAATAAAAAAGTTATGTCAATTTAAGGGTTCACGTCGAACATTATTTTGCACTTTTTACTAAATGTATGAAAGTACATACATATTTACAGTACTTATATCAAAAAATACATTTTTAAATTTTTGTCTGTCAGTCTGTCTGCCTATCTGTTTGTTCCGACTAATCTTTAAAACGGCTAAACCAATTTTGATGGTACTTTTACTTGCAGTTAGCAAATGTTATAAGAAGTGACATAGGCTTACTTCTATTTTAGATATTTTTAATCTATACATATAAAAAAAATTCTAACGGGTCGCTGTCTGTACATAAAAGATATATTAAAAAAAAAACAAATTATTTGGGCCTTTACATACGCAATAGAACCCAAAACAATAATTGTTAGAATTTTTGTTTGTTTGTCTGTTTATCAGTGTGTTTGCGCCCACTAATCTCAGAAACGGCTTATCCGATTTAGATGTAGTTTTCATGATTATATTGCAGTAAGGTTCACTTAACATTTGGTGTTTATTTCATTTCAATCGATTCATAAAAAAAAGTTATGTCAATTTAAGGGTTCACGTCGAACAGTATTTTATGCTTTTCACTAAATGCATAAAAGTATATACATTACTTACATCAAAAAATCAATTTTTTAATTTTTTGTCTGTCAGTCTGTTTCTTACGACTAATCTCTGAAACAGCTGAATCAAATTTGATGGGACTTTCACAAGCAATTAGGGAATGTCCATTAATCACGTGAGGTCCAGAAAGGGAGAGGAGATGGAAGAAGAAATTCACGAAATATTACAAAGTCTAAAAACTATTTCAAAACATGACGTATTTAATGGCTAATATTATAAGGATTAACTTTAGCTACTTTTTTTAATATGTTTATTTTAATGAATAAGTAAAAAAGAGAATTACGCGATAACAAAATATTGTAGAAACCAATAAAATAGTGAACAATTTCCGATTTAAGAAGGGAAGGTATAAAAATAAATAAAATTGATGTCTGTTTGTAATTTTAAATAAATGCATATTAAAGTATACACGGGACTTACAACAAAATTACCAATGTTAAAATTTTTGTCTGTCTTTCTGTCACTCAATTTTTTTCGGCTAATATCTGAAACAGCTGGACCGATTTTGACGAAACTTTCACTGCTGAAAGCTAATGTAATAAGGAACAAAATTGAAACCAATGAAAAAGTGAACAACATCTAATTCAAATATGGAAGATATATGTATATTATATAAATATAATAATTTGGAAAATAATATATTTACTGGGTAATTTTTTTACTGGATATGATAGACCAAATCCGAAAGTATAAACAATAGCGAAAAATAATTAAAGAAGTAACAGAGCCGATTTTAATAAAAACTTAAACTATTTCATTAGTTTTTTGAAAAATAAATTCTCCTAGCCAGAAACGAACACGTTGATTTTGGAAAAAATTAACATTCTGTATCATTGCATCATCTGATACTGTCACATATTATAAGAATCAACTTCAGAGAGGTATTATTATATAGTTAACTGCAACAAAAAGAAAGGGCAAATTTTTTACAGAATTCTATCAAATTCATACATTAATTAAATCTTTTGTAATTCTTCAAAAAAACGATCATACCTAAAAGTGAAATTTTTAAATTATAACGGGATGTTGTAACACTAATAGCGGGTGAGTACAATAGCCGAGTCCAGTGAAATGTAGATTTTCAATAAATTGATTCATCTTTTTAGGAATTATCTAAACCCACTTAGGTAACGGAGTAGGTGACGGGGACCAAAAACGTCACATTGTATCTACTTTGTATAGCTCACATAGAAAAAATAGACAAACATAAAAGAAGTTACTGTGAGTTATTCATTTTATATATTTTTGATATTCTTTACACTTTTCCTTACTTTAGTAGGTGACTAGCATTTTGATGCAAATAAACGAATCGTTCGAAGTTATGCAGACTTTTTTTCTAAACTTACCGGGAGCCGTGATTTAACCCACATATTTGATATATATATATTTAATATATATAGAATCGATTACTTAACTTCTAATTTATGTATAGATTTAATGTTATTTTGTTAAAAAATAAATCTTTTCCTAAAACTTTCCAAAAGTTGATTCTTACAAGTGACACTATTAGGTAGGTGGTGCAATAATACAGAATGTATTTTTTTTAATTAGTGGGTTTAATTCCAGGTCAGGAGAATCATGAAATTAAAAAAACTTATGATGCAGTTTTAGATTTCTTAAAATCGGACACGAGACTCCTTTAAGTATTTTTCGCGATTCCTTAAAGTTCCGGATATGGCCTATCAAGCCCAGTTAAAAAAGTCACCCGATATATATAATACAAGGAAAACCTCGGCGAGAATATACTGGTATACAGTCGAAATTTTAAAGACTAGCACAAAACACTTTTCTTCAACATTTATAGTGAAAACCGTGGAGGAATATCTGAATTAGAGTCTGCTTATAAATACAACCAGAAAGTTCCCAAATCCAAAGTAAGAAGCTCCTTTCTTGAGCAGCACCGCAGACTATTATAACCTTGCTTTGCAGGAGACATGCCAAGCATTCTGTAATCCACGCGAACGAAGTCGCGGGCACAGCTAGTATTTAATATATCTATACTAATAATAAAATTCTAGCGGGTCGCTGTCTGTACATGGAAGATATATGAAAAAAAATCTTACTGGGGGCCTTTACCAACGCAATAGAACCCAAAACAAAGATTTTTAGAATTCTTATCTGTTTGTCTGTTTGTCTGTTCGTCTGTTCGTCTGTTTGTCTGTTTGTCTGTTTGTCTGTTTGTCTGTTTGTCTGTTTGTCTATTTATCTGTGCGTTTGTGCACGCTAATCTCAGAAACGGCTTATCCGATTTAGATGCGGTTTTCACTAATATATTGTGGTAAGCTTCACTTAACATTTAGGGTTTGTTTCATGTCAATCGGTTCATAAATAAAAAAGTTATGTCAATTTAAGGGTTCACGTTGAACATTATTTTGTACTTTTCACTCAATGCATGAAAGTATATACAGTACTTATATCAAAAAATACATTTTTAAATTTTTGTCTGTCAGTCTGTCTGTCTATCTGTTTGTTCCAACTAATCTTTAAAACGGCTGAACCAATTTTGATGGTACTTTAACTTGCAGTTAGCAATTGTTATAAGGAATTTTGTGGACTTAGGCTTACTTCTATTTTAGATATTTTTAATTTATACATATAAAAAAAAAATTCTAACGGGTTGCTGTCTGTACATAGAAGATATATAAAAAACAAATTATTTGGGCCTTTACATACGCAATAGAACCCAAAACAATAATTGTTAGAATTTTTGTCTGTTTGTCTGTTTATCAGTGCGTTTGCGCCCGCTAATCTCAGAAACGGCTTATCCGATTTAGATGTGGTTTTCATGATTATACTGCAGTAAGGTTCACTTAACATTTGGTGTTTATTTCATTTCAATCGATTCATAAAAAAAAGTTATGTCAATTTAAGGGTTCACGTCGAACAGTATTTTATGCTTTTCACTAAATGCATAAAAGTATATACAGTACTTACATCAAAAAATGATTTTTTAAATTTTTTGTCTGTCAGTCTGTATCTTACGACTAATCTCTGAAACAACTGAATCAAATTTGATGGGACTTTCACAAGCAATTAGGGGATGTCCATTAATCACGTGAGGTCCAGAAAGGGAGAGGAGATGGAAGAAGAAATTCATGAAATATTACAAAGTCTAAAAAGTTCTTCAAAACATGACGTATTTAATGGACAGCCCCTATACCTAATATTGTAAGGATTAACTTTAGCTACTTTTTTAATATATTTATTTTAATGCATAAAAGTAAAAAAGAGAATTACGCTATAACAAAATATTGTAGAAACCAATAAAATAGTGAACAATTTCCGATTTAAGAAGGGAAGGTATAAAAATAAATAAAATTGATGTGTCTGTTTGTAATTTTAAATAAATGCATATTAAAGTATACACGGGACTTACAACAAAATTACCAATCTTAAAATTTTTGTCTGTCTTTCTGTCACTCAATTTTTTTCGGCTAATATCTGAAACAGCTGGACCGATTTTGACGAAACTTTCACTGCTGAAAGCTAATGTAATAAGGAACAAAATTGAAACCAATGAAATAGTGAACAACATCTAATTCAAATAGGGAAGATATGTGTATATTATATAAATATAATAATTTGGAAAATAATATATTTACTGGTTAATTTTTTTACTGGATATGATAGACCAAATCCGAAACTATAAGCAATAGCAAAAAATAATTAAAGGAGTAACAGAGCCGATTTTAATAAAAACTAAAACTATTTCATTAGTTTTTTGAAAAATAAATTCTCCTAGCTAGAAACGAACACGTTGATTTTGGAAAAAATTAACATTCTGTATCATTGCATCATCTGATACTGTCACATATTATAAGAATCAACTTCAGAGAGGTATTAGTATGTAGTTAACTGCAACAAAAAGAAAGGGCAAATTTTTTACAAAATTCTATCAAATTCATACATTAATTAAATCTTTTGTAATTCTTCAAAAAAACGATTATACCTAAAAGTGAAATTTTTAAGTTATAATGGGATGCTGTAAGACTAATAGCGGGTGGGTACAATAGCCGAGTCCAGTGAAATGTAAATTTTCAATAAATTGATTCATCTTTTTAGGAATTATCTAAACCTACTTAGGTAACGGAGTAGGTGACTGGGACCAAAACAAACGTCACATTCTATCAACTTTGTATAGCTCACATAGAAAAAATAGACAAACATAAAAGAAGTTACTGTGAGTTATTTATTTTATATATTTTTGATTGTATTCTTTACACTCTTCCTTACTTTAGTAGGTGACTAGCATTTTGATGCAAATAAACAAATCGTTCGAAGTAATGCAGACTTTTTTTCTTAACTTACCGTGAGCTATGATTTAACCCACATATTTGATTATGTATATTTGATATATATAGAATCGATTACTTAACTTCTAATTCATGTATAGATGTAATGTTATTTTGTTAAAAAATAAATCATTTCCTTTAATTTGTCTCTTACTATTACTATCCAAAAGTTTATTCTTACAAGTGACACTATTAGGTAGGAGGTGCAATAATACAGAATGTATTTTTTTAATTAGTGGGTTCAATTCCAGGTCAGGAGAATCATGAAATAAAAAAAACTTATGATGCAGTTTTAGTTATTCAAAATCGGACACGAGACTCCTTTAAGTA
The DNA here is from genome assembly GCA_037950945.1 of Hypolimnas misippus. Lineage (NCBI taxonomy): Eukaryota > Metazoa > Arthropoda > Insecta > Lepidoptera > Nymphalidae > Hypolimnas > Hypolimnas misippus. The sequence goes on along the minus strand of JBBEEQ010000008.1, from coordinate 2,138,447 downwards.
TTTTTCGCGATTCCTTAAAGTTCCGGATATGGCCTATTAAGTCCAGTTAAAAAAGTCACCCGATAGGTATATAATACATTATATAACATTTATAGTGAAAACCGTGGAGGAATACCGTATCTGAATTAGAGTCTGCTTATAAATACAACCAGAAAGTTCCCAAATCCAAAGTAAGAAGCTCCTTTCTTGAGCAGCACCGCAGACTATTATAACCTTGCTTTGCAGGAGACATGCCAAGCATTCTGTAATCCACGCGAACGAAGTCGCGGGCACAGCTAGTTACCTAATAAAAAGTTTTTCCAATATTTAAGATTGTATAAATTGCAAAATATGGAACACACTTGGAAGTCGAAACAATAAAACAAGAGACTTTTTTCCGTACTTATTTAGTTTATATGACTTGAAATTTTATTTAAATAATGTTAAATACGTGATGCAGTATCAGAATAACCCAATATCTCCGAATTTGACTTTTTGTGGGTTGACACATTATTGCTTATCAGCATCCATATATAAGTATACAAGACTAGCTAACTGCAATTCCCCGCAGATTCGCCTGCGTATATATGGAAATTTTCAATGCTTTTTTTAACCCCTTAGGGCTGGATCTTTAAAAATCCTTTCTTAGTTAGTAGTTCTTACTAGCTGTAACTACAGTAATTGTCTATTTAATTACACGTTACGTGAAAGTTTATTATTCTTTATAATTAGCTGCTGTCGACACTTTGTAGTAATTACATTTTTTATAAAGTATTTTTATATAAAACTATCAGTTCCCCGCTGCTTCACCCGTATATACTTAGGAACTTGATATCCAACGAGTTTTCAACCCTCTTTTAAACTCCTGAGTGGATTAATTTTCAAAAATCTTTTCTTAGTGCACACTTACGACATTTAAGGAATTTTTGTGCAAGATTTCACGTTTCTATACCCAGCAGTTTCAGCTCTGCGTTGATCAGTCAGTGAATATATCAGTCAATTTTGATTCATATGTATATAGATAATTATGTATGTAATTATGCGCATTGTTGTATAACAAAATCTACATTAACACGAGAGATACTTTTCACGTAATGGCGTCCAAAGTCGGCCATTTTGATTTTTTCGAATTATTATAATTTTTATGACATTCGCGCTGATATGATTAATGAAACGTTTCATTAATTAAAATTGCCCACGGGTGTGTTCTAAATAGTTGCACAATACATATGGACGCTGATAAGCAATACTGTATCAAGCCACACGGACTTCGTTTTGAGAAAATGGCGTCTAAACATGTCAAACCTATTCTTAATAAATTAATTTGAAGACGTACATATACATATATTCATCTTTTCTTTTCTATTTTGATAAAATATATAATTAATCAAAAGCAGATAGATTTATCTAATATGTCATCTAATAATAAGCTTTTAAATATTTGAGATTATTTTATAAATTGCAAAATATGGAACGCACATGCATTTCGAAACATTGCGTTAAGTCACTTTTTCCAATACTTATTTAGTTTAGATGACTTGATTTTTTGGATAATGTTAAATAGGTGACGTAGTATCAAAATACATCAAAATCTTCAAATTTGACTTTTTGCGGGTTGACACATTATTGCTTATCAGCATCCATATATAGGTACATACATACATAGGCTGATAAACATATAACCGTACTATTCATGTATATATATAAAATCACTTGTCCTGAGTGATTCATCGACGCAGAGCCTAAACCGCTGGGGCTACGAACTCGAAATTTTGGCAGTGGCTTTTAGGTTGTAGGCATCCACTAAGAAAGGGATTTTCGATTATTCATAAGAGGGTGAAAGGGGGTAAAAACGTTTGTATGCAAAATCTTATTCGGTCGTATTAACTTAAAACTTAATCCACATACTTCTGGGTGATAGTAATGAAATATAAAATAGAAAACGGGGTACTATTATTCCACACTGAGGTGCAAGGGGGTAGTAAAATTTGTATGGAGAAAATGTAATTTTATGACCGATCATCCTTAAATTCAGCACACATTACTTAAGGAGAATATTTAAATATATGCATCACAGAATTTCAAAATCATACCTTAAAATGACGCTAGGGGGTAAAAAATCCTGGAAAGGTCACAATTTCGCTGGTAGATTTATTTAGCTGAAATTTCAAAATATACGCGGGCGTAGCCGCGAGCAACTGCTAGTATTTAATATAAGGGGTCTTATCGCGATAACTAATGGTAGTAATACCTTTTTATTGCCCGACGTTTCGACGAAGTTGCATCCACTGTAGTCACGAGCCGACTGATACATTACGTCGCGCAGTCGGGTAGAAAGTATCGATATTACAATAGACACATCACTAGTAAACATTGAAACCCTCGATGAGGGCTGATTTAATATTTATAAGCTCTATCGGATTTAATTTGATTAAGTTTTCGTGTTTGTTTGTTTTCGTTAACTTTTCTACTTAATTTTGTAAACACATTCCTGTGTACACTTTTATTTTATCTAATATTTTCAATAAATAATTAAGAAAATATAAAAAGTGAGTTTTTAATAGTTTATAAAATTTTCAACAAAAAAAAAGTTAAATTAAAATCGTTTCAGTATTTGCTTTTTGTTGAACAAATATAAAATTATAATTTTATATTATAAACATAATCAAAGACAATGACAATTTTAATTAAAAAAAAACTTATACTAAAAAAATATATCAATTGTAGAAGAAAGTAGAAGCAGAATTTCTTACCTCTAAAAGAACAATCTTTGCTAATATTATAAAGTGCTAAAAGTTAGTTTGTAAACTATTGATAATATTTGCAAACTAATCAAATTAAAAAAAAATAAGTTAGATAGCCTATTTATTGAAGAAGGTTATAGGCTATATTACAGCACGCTACGACTCATAGCATCGAAGCAGTAACCATAAACGCGAGGGAGACCGCGAGGTGGGGCTAGTCTATACTAATATTGTAAATAGATAACAAATTTATATATAGGTGTTAATCTCTGAAGCTACTGAATAATTTAATAAATTCCTTTTGAGTTAATTATCCTGTTTAATTAAGCAAAATTATAGGCTATATTACATCACGCTACAACTTACAAGTGCGAAGCAGTTACCATAAACGCAAGTAAAACCGCAAGGTATGGCTACTATTTTATAACTAACCACAAAATCACCCTTCATAAAATTATGTAGCCCATAAAATCCTTATCAATTTCATCCCCTAAACGACCCCTGAACAAACTGACCCGCCCCCTGTATCTCGGGAAACATCCCTTAGCGACACTTATCAAATTATGATCCTTCATACTACATTAGGTATAAGGGTTGTTTTGCACGCGGTGTAGCGCTATATCTTGCTATGCTGTGCGAATTATGGAAATAATTTGGATGCTAATAATAATGTGTCAACCCACGATAAGTGAAATTCTGAGATATTGATGTATTCTGATAATGCGTCACGCTTTTAATATTAGTCAAAAAAAATTGAAGTAATCGGAATTATATAAGTACTGATAAAAAAATTCTTAATTCAATGATATTCTCAATCTCGATTGCAATATACAATAATCTCATATATTTGAAAACCAACCGATATATTATTCTACAAAACTTTATATTATACCAATCTGCTTTTAATTAATTATACATATTGTTAAAATGTATATACTTAATAACACAATTTTAAAAGAGTACCTATCGAGTTTCTTGCCGGTTCTTCTCGGTAGAATCTACATTCCGAACCGGTGGTAGCTTTTCCGTAATTTAAGTACTTTTTGTTTATTTTGACGATTCAAAAGTGCTTTTAAAAGCCTACTTGAATAAAGTATTTTTTTATTTTGATTTTTTGATTTTATTAACAAAATAGAAGAGAAAAGATAGATATATAAATATATGTACTTTTTTAAGCAAAATTATGAATACGTTTGACATCTTTAGACGCCATTTTCTCAAAATGAAGTTCGTGAAATCTCCTCATTTTTGAAGTTGGTTAAAGTTCGGTTTTGTATTTGCGTATTTTGAAGTCGGTTTTTTTAAGTGTTACTTATCTCTTATTAATGGTATCGCATCGCAAAACATTGGATACCGGGTTTAATTGGAGCACTTTAGACGCGTTTCTCGAGGGTCTGTTGATAAAATCCCAGTGAATTTACACTTAATAACATGAGTACATAAAGCAGGGTGTATCCTGTTACACTTATATATATCCAAAGTAAAGAACGATCATTGTTAATTACGAAAAAATATCGATAATCTTTAAAAATACCTTTAATATATTTTGTAGTCCTATTACGTTCATTGGCGATTTGTTTACATATTATAGATGTTATAAGCTAATTTCAATTGTACATGTACTACTGTATATATTATTATTTGTATCTTTTGTGTACAATTAAGTATACTCTCTCTCTCTTTTTAATGCCATGTCGTTAAAGGAGGCTGTGAATGAGAAGTGGGCACTTTCGCGGAACGGATCAACAGAGCACCGTAAGGAAGCCGAAGGCGTTATGCGCAATTATGGGAGATACTACAATAAGTCTCCCATACACCACTTGGGCGGGAGACTGGTCTTGGTGCTCGGGAGTGAAGGTGAAAGCCTGTCTTAGCAGGTCAGCCGTCGGAGCGTCACGACTGCATGCCCAAGCAATCGCATGACGTAATAAAGAGCTTTTGAGAGCAAGAGAGTTGCTAGGGCAAAATTGGTAGCCTGAGCAGGCGCGACTCCACGGATAAGGCAAAATGGACAATTGCCACCTCCCCCCGCCCTGGCTCGTAGCCGTAACCGTTTATACGTTTTTTTTTTTTTCAAAAACTCGGTTAGTATCTACTACACCCTTCCGATACGTATTGGTATTTTTTTTATTTCTAATTAATTTTCAAAATATTAGATATATTCTTAAATCACACAACAATTGTCCCGCTCAGTTCCAGGATTCCCACATACTCGCCTGAACTTCTTCAGGGTGCATACCTGCACTTCCCAGCGACAAAAATGAACTTATAGCTAATTAAAACATAATAAATAGTATCAAACTTACCCGAACTGGGTCGATCGCTGTACCTTGTACAGTAAACCCACGCTGGCCAGACCATAGGACCGTCGCTTGCTGTGCCTGCAAAACATTTATGGTTATCATATCCGTAAGGCAAGAATTACACTTATAAGTTTTGCTCTCAGACTTTCATAACTTACATAATCATTGCTTTACACCTGAAAGAATTTACTTTCAGTGCCTTCATTTTGACATTCACGGCTTTCGTACCTACTTACGGCATAATTGTTAATAACTTACGCCCATACTGATCGTAATATCTAATACCTTCTCTACCGCCAGACGTTTTGACGAAGTTGCATGTATCATGGTCACGAGCGTACATTATTGTGCTAGTCTCTACTTCAATGAATATTACAAATTATATATAATTAAGTAAAAGTGACCATATTATGTACCTGGAGTAGAAGAAGCGTTGCTAGCACTGTCATCCCCTTTAGATAAATCAATAGCGCCCTTATCCCCTGGTTTCACGTCCGGCACCCTGGCCTCCACATCTTTAGCCGGCGAAGCTTCCTTCACAGGAGTAGCTTTCGCTTCAAACTGTCTGGACTTCAAAGTTTTCCTCTTCGTCAGCGGATCGGTAATACGCCGTCCGAAATCAGCCTTCAATATATTATCTATACTAAACTTTAAACAGTTATGATTTATGAAATCCCTTTCAGAAACGTTATCCGGCGATTTCGGCGAGAAATTCTGATTCTGGCGACGATTCTCGTCTCTGTGCAACGATTCTTGATTCTTCCTCACGAAGTTCATATTGAATTGCTGATTCAAACTTAAACTGTTCTGTGGTAACGTCATTCTTGGGATGCCTGATTTTAAATCGACCTGATTCATGAGCGGATTCTGGAATAGCAACGGTTGATTCAAGAACATTAACGGGTTCGGTGTTATAGGATTCGGTCGGAGGAGAATTGGCTGGTTGATGTTTAGATTTTGACTCAACTGTGATATCGCGTTCAAGTGTGTTTGTATGTGTTTGAATGACGTCAATCCTTGTGTGTCTTGAGACTTTTCGTTATGATAGCTCAACACGGGAGCTTCGTTTCCAACGGATAGGACTGTATCGTCACTGCAGCAGGAGTTATCATCAACACTGATGTCTGCTCTGTCTGTGTCATCATCAACACGAGGACTGACGCTCTCTGAATGACGAGACGTATCCTCAAAGTTGGGAGTATTCTGCAACAACTTTTCCGTTGAGAAAACATTTTCTGGACTATTTGACTCTCTTTCTTTCTTCAAGACGTTATGAATGGAGAAAGAGGATGAGTGTAGAGGTCTTTCTTCTTGTTTTTCCTCGTCGTGGTAGTCAGGGCTGATGGTGTCTCGTGTGTTAGGCGAATAGGGGTCCTGGTCATCATCGCTGTGATCCTGGATCTTGATCTGATCTTGCAAATGAGCGGAGGATACCGCCGCCATTATTGTTGATGTTGTTACGCCATCTATTGGAAAGAGAAAAAACTTTTTAGAAATAATACTATGACATACAGATAATTTGGTTATTATAAACCAAAGAATTGAATTGAATTGAATAATTTGGTTATTACAATTGGTAATATGTAAAACATGACTTTAAAAAAAAGGGAAAGATAAATATCTAATTTATTTTACTTAAATAACATAATTATTTCTGTAATTTAAAATAATATATATATAATATGATAATTCTATGGGACAAATAGAAGAATGAGTGGACAAAAAAAAGACTTAATCGAATCTATGAAACCATTTTCGAGTGAACAGCGAACATTCACGATAAATTGTGAACCGGGTAATCAAGAAAAATCAGTTAAGAAAGAGAGCGAATCAGTGTGTGCGAAGTAAACTCCAGAAGCACTTAACCTATTTTAAAAATTATAGCACCATTTGAAAGGTACATTATTCTAGAGCAGGGCATGGCACGTGTATCATTAATGGCACGCGACACAATATTTTGGGCACGTCACTGATCACAAAATTCAAACATTGCAAACATTCCTATTTTTTATTCGAATACGCGTCACAAGGATGGATAATGTGTTTATCAGTCTGTGTATGTATATATGTATCTATTTAGACCAAACGCGTGGGCCGATTTAAATAAATGTCGAGTCATTCGATTTGTCATATATGCGAATATCGTAGAAAGTATCATAAAAAAAACTAACAGCCTGTAAATGTCCCACTGCTGGGCAAAGGCCTCTTCTCCTATTAAGGAGAAGGTTTAGCTTAATCCACTACGCTGCTCCACTGCGGGGCGGATATACATATGTCAGAATTTCTCCCGGCACAGGCTTCCTCACGATGTTTTGCTTCATCGCCCACGAAATGAATTTAAACACAAATTTAACACTTGAATATTCAGCGGTGCTAGCCGAGGCTTGAATCCGCAATTATATTGAGATCTGTTTTAATCACTAGACAATCTCAAATATAGGAAGAAAATAAGGCAGTATAATAATTTGGAAAATTGAAAATGGTCGATTTTATACGCCATAATGTAAAAAAGAAAAAAATTGAAATCAACGTACTTTATTAAGTGGGGTATCGTTGCATAGGTATTAAAAAACCATTTTTAGGTTTCTTACATCATTTTTCAATCAGAATTACCGTTTAGAATGTATAACGATTTAAAGTTTGTTAATTACGATTCTCTATGGCCTTGTTACGCAGTTTTTTATTTTATTTTATCAATTAATTGTAGCAATAGACAAAAAGTTATGATGCCTTACCAATGCTTAAGAAAAATGTTTATCAACAATTTACACCTTAAATCATTTTTAATTACTTATCATCTCTTAATTTTATTGTTCATTTTGTATTGTATAATTTATTTCTTTCGAGTTTTGTAGTAATTTACTCAACTGTCACTTTATAGAACATGTAGATAATAAGTGTTTTCTATAATTCTTAGTGACATATTTAAATACAAAAGGAGAAAGGTTTTCCTGTTATGGATAGTTTTAGAAGGGTGTACTCGCACGAGTACAGCGGTCACAAACTTACTGAATCGTTCGTATGTAAAAGCTAAGTTACAGAAACTGACTGTACTCAAACGAGTACGACGGCGCTTAATGGGTTAATACGTGTGATGTTGACGTATCTTTTTTAAAATAAATAAAGAGTTTTGAGTTGATATTATTTTCCTCATAAAAGACATAATTATTTCATGTCACGTCTATGACCTCATTAAACATTTCCTTAGAAAAATGTCAGGTTAATACGTAAAGGTTCGCCATCTCTCTAGATGATGAAGAGCGGATCCAGCTTCGTCACAAGAAGTATTTCAAGTTTGATGATAATCGATACAGGTAAAAAGTTATCACTTCTACTTCCATGGGTACGTTTTTATGGACGTGAAGTGCCTGTTCGGTTAAACGTTCGTTAATCATACAAATTATATTAAATTAATTAAATATTAAAGGTACTTACATAAAATCTATATTGTGACAAGATATATAAAAATCATTTTAATCATCATCATGTTTAACAATTATAACTAATGCTCTACCTAGGTCTTGGACCCCCATGACCACCCCCCTGGATCCGCCCTTGTAGATGTTCATAGGCTATAATGTATGTATACATTATTTTGAAATAAAATCTGCATTAACACGAACGAAGCCGAAAGCTCGTTGACAATTTAACAAAATTACAAGATTAATACGAAATAAAGAAACTTTCTTTTAATCCAAAGTGTGAAGAATTACTGGTCAGATAACAAATAGAAAATTAATATCCTGCCCTATCTGAAGGTTATTAAAAGAGGCATAAATAGACGCTGATAAGCAATACCGTGTCAAGCCACACGGACTTAATTTTGAGAAAATGGCGTCTAAACATGTCAAACTTATTCTCAATAATATTTTTAGAGGTATATATGGACGGTGATAAGCAATATTGTGTCAAGCCACACGGACTTTAGATTGAGACGTATATATAGCTATGTTTTGTATTTTAATCTATACTTATATTATAAAGTTGAAGAGTTTGTTTGAACGCGCTAATCTCAGGAACTACTGGTTCGAATTGAAAAATTCTTTTTGTGTTCGATTGCTTATTTATTGAAGAAGGTTATAGGCTATACTACATCACGCTACGACTCATATGAGCGAAGCAGTAACCATAAACGCGAGTGAAACCGGAAGGGATAGCTAGTAAAAAGTATAATTAATAAAATGCAGATTTTTATAGTAATGAGTTTTATGTAATAATATGTTTTTCAATTATATAAGATTATTGCATAATCGAAAAGTATGAAAAGAGTTTAAACATTAGATGGACACAGTCTGTCATACTACAAAAGACGCATTAAAACCATGTTCAACACGTGTCTAGCTAAACAGTGTTTAAAAATTAAACATTGCTTAAAATATTATCTAAATTGCTTAACAGCGAATAAACTCATAAAAAAAGTTATTAATAAAATGTTATACGTTACATTTGACAGCTGAAATAGGTTTTAGACATCTATTAGACTCACTTACACGTATGTTAATTTATATCTAAAGCATGTTTAACTCAAAACTGTGCTTAGACGCGGATTTGTAGTATGGATTTTTTTAAAAACGCGTTTAACGTCTGTTTAAATCTTTTGTAGTAAGGCAGAGTATTGTCAACATCATCGAACGCCTTATAAATTTAAAGACAATTCGATCCGAATGAATCGAATACGAAACAATTCATCAGAAACTCGTGTCGGGAATCGTAAAATTATTATAAAACGTTGCCGAGATATTGTTTATGAAAACCTAACAAGTTAACCACTGTGGTGTAGCGCTGTGGTTACCAGAGACAAAACGAGTTACGCCGGTTGCACGTGACGTATGCTCTACTTGGATTACAGTTATATTATAAAGAGGTTACATTTGTTTGTTTGTATGTAGACGGTAATCTCTGAAAGTGACGATTGGATTTAGAAACTTATTGTGTTGGATAGCTCTTTTGTTGTGATAGTTGTAGGCTATATTACATCACGCTACGCCTACGGAGCCAAGCAAATCATAGTGTTATCTATACTAATGTTGTAAAGGGGTAAAATTTATAAGTATGTATGTAGGTAGTAGGCTATATTACATAACATTACGATTTTTAGGAGCAAAGCAGTAATCATGAACGCGAGTGACACCGCAATTCTTTATAATATTAGTATAGATTAGAGAACTGTGTCTGCTGTTTTGTAGATTGACAGAATATTTGTTTATACAGTATGAAATGATTGTGCAAAACTTTAAATAAATAGAATTCAATTGAAATTCTGAGACATCTTATTCTGAGTATAGAAGTAACGAGATTAAATTCCCATACTTTTCATTAATAAAAGTGTCGATACCCATAAGAGGGACATTTATAAGCTGTTCTGTTCAGTACGAAACATATTAAATTCGATTTTTTTGCATATTGAAAATTCGATTATTAAGATAATAGGCTATATAATATCACCATATGACCCATATGAACATAACACTAATCAATTATATATTTTTTGTACTTGAAAGTTTGTTTATTGAGGAATGTTATAGGCTATATAACATCACATTAAGACCTATTGATGTTGAACACAAATCATACACAAATTTGACGCGTATATAACCGCCATATATAGCTAGTCGTTAATAATTATCTGTGGTCGTAACATGTCACGATTGATTAAATTTGCGTTGAATTTCAATGCAACAATGTTTTAATGTTATTTTGCAAAGATTCGGTCTGTTAAACGCAAAAGTATAAACTTATCCTATATACATATGTATATCTATGTGCATAATAATGCAGAGCTTAGCTGTAGCCCACTGACTACAGCTCGTACACTCGACAGTCAGCTCCACACTCGCACAAAACATCGGTGTAATGTAGCTACTATAGCTTTGTTTCGTCTCTCACTCACCGAACATTTTATTCGGTGAGTGAGAGACGAAAACATACCCCCCCCCCCATTCTTTGCCTCACTTCCTATACCCTTTCATCTCTTTATTATTAAGCTGGCAAGACATTCATGTCTCACCTGGTGCTGCAAATGTCCATGAGTAGTGATGATCACTTACCATCAGATGTCCCGTGCTCGTTTGCCGACTATTTTTGTAGCCTTATATCTATCGCCTTGGGGATTGATTATTAAAAGAAGCTTATCACTAGTCATATGTCATTAAAGCTGTCCCTGTTTTGGTGAAAACGAAAAATAAGTTTTTCCATAATAGTCCGTTATAACAAAATGCACATTAAGGCGAGCGAAGCCGTAGGCAAAAGGTAGTAAGAAAATAAACATAAATATGTACATATTTATGTTTATTTTCTTACTACATTAATATTATAAGTAGGTAAAACTTGTTTCTAAGTATATATGTGGGGTGTAGTCTTTGAAACTACTGATCCGATTTCAAAATCTCTTTACGTTGGATAGAACATTTGTCGAGGAAGGTTATAGGCGATATTACATAACTCTACAACTCATAGGAGCGGAGCAGTAACCATAAATGCGAATAAAACCGAGAAGGGCAACTTGTAACCAATAACGTAATCATAATTTCACTCCTAATATACTTAACAATATTCACACCAATTTAATCATATAAACAAAATCATCAAACACGATATTAAAAAAAAAAAACAATTTTTAAAAACTCAAATTTGCGGTTTTAAAGTATCGATTCCGTCGAAAATACCGAGAAATCGTTAAGTGGAGCATACTTCCTTCAACGAGGACCACACACATTGCGCACGCGCCCCTCAGATCGACCATTAACTCACAAACATAACTCGAAAACGAACACGCAAAATTGAACCCTATTCCAAACAAAATAAGGCTCTTTTACATGACCATATGCTCATGTCTTAAAATTGTTATGATAAAAGTATTCGCACTCTATTTCGGACTTTACGCCGTTGAGTTAAGGTTGTTATTATTTTTTATGTCATGGCAATTTTCAGGTGTTACCGATTTTATAATGTTATGGCGAATTTCGTTTCTCACAGCGTAATTGCGATATTTATAATATAAATCAATGGGTTTTGACTTTTAAAAGATGAAATGTTTTTAACCGATTACAGAAAAGGCAATTCAATTTGTAGTGTTTTTAATGTTTGTTGACGCAGAAGTGCATCAATTATAAACCAATTTTGACAATTTTTTTTTATCTGAAATTATATACATTTAGATTGGACAACCTCTCTGGTGTAGTGCTGAATATTCCTCTTACACCGATGGCTGCGGGTTTGATCCCCTAGGTCTGGGTGTTTGTCGTTGTGGGTTTCCCAACCATGCCTCTTAGAGCACGTTATGCAGTCGGTCCCGGGTGTGATCACAATCACCTGATAATGATCGTCTTTAGATACTCTTAGATATTATGCTAGTCTTTAGACTTAAGCCATTTATGGCTTGACTTTGGTTGAGGTCAGATGGCAATCGCTCTGTGTAAAAATCAGTAACTCGTCAATATATGGACTAATATAGAAAGTAGACCCTGGTATGAATCCATTCAGTGGATTATTTATTATTTAGTTCTTTAATATAACCGTAAATAAGTGTATGTCAATTAAACGATAATACGTATTTTAAAAACATGAATTTTGAGATGATAAATGTTTCGCTGTAAATACGAAAAAAATCAATATGAATTTCGATGCTAAATGATTGTGTCTTTTGTATATGTAATCGTTTACTTTTTTGCACATAAGATCCGTGTTGCTTGATGAGTTTTACTCTCGTAACTAATTTAGTAAGTAATTACGAAAAGCTGTGAATGGCAAAAATAAGGCATTGACAGTAAATTCTTTCAGGTGTAAAGCAATGAGAAATAACTTATGTAAATGTTTGTGAAAGTCTACGAGAAAAAGTTAGAAGTGTAATTGTCGCCTTGGAAATAGTAAAAAATAAGTTTTTGTTTTTTTATATTGCTTTAAATTTCAGGCTTATCTTCGTAATTGTCTTGACGATATTGACAGACCTTTTATAGAGAGAGAAATTAAAAGAATTGGTTATCAATATATTTATCAAGACTGAGTTAGCTTCACAATCATCGAAATAAATAACAAATTTCGAATTTAATAAATTTAAAAAAACATCGCTAAATTAATAACGCATCATCCATATAACGTCATAAAAACGCCATGTTACAATTTTACATTTCCCGCCACGAGCTACAAATGTCAAGATGACAGATCATATTTTTTTTTAAGTTCTTTATAATGGGCAGATGACGTATTAATGTCCATCCAGACATTATACGGGGAGTGAGCACCGTATAATATTACAGGACTTAAAAGTTTAATAATTACTATCATTGTAGATATTTGCTCGCGACTTGGGTTTTTTTTAATGTGAAATGTATTTTAAATGTCTTTTTAGTATTGATGATAGTTTAAGTGGAGTGTAATGATTGTTCTGAGGTCTGTTTACGTGAATGTAACGTTTATGAACGACAGATGTAAAATGTACAAGATATTTGAATGCTGATAAGCAATAATGCGTTAAGCCACAAAAAGTCAAATTCAGTGATATTGATGTATTTCAAAAACAAAATTAAGTTATCTAAACTAAATAAATGCGGAAAAATGTTTCTAATTTAATATTTCGAATTTCAAGTTCATTCCATGTTCATTCAATGTATACAATAATCTCAAATATTTGTTAATTTTATTATTAGACAACATATTAAATATATCAATCTGCTTTTAATACATTATACCTTTTTTCAAAATAGAAAAAAAAAAGTTAAATATATATACAAATCTTCAAATAAATTTATTAAGGATTTATTTGACTTCATTAGACGCCATTTTCTTAAAATGAAGTATTTAAAATAAAATGGAACCAATTAAAAAAGCAAATTGCGTAATCGTTTACTTAAATAAGAAACTTATTCTAATAATTTTACAGCCAAAACACTGAACCGATTTAAATTCAAATTATTTGAAACCAATCTAAAAACCTTTTTTATAAAAAAACTTCAAGATCGATGATGAAATAACATACTTCTAAAGTAACAAAGATTAAAAAACACTCCACGAATTGAGAAGGTTCTTTTTTACGTCGATTAAAAATATCTCCATTTTTTTAAACAATTATTTTAACCATAATAAGGCATGCTCTATGTCATACAATTTAATTTATACAGACAGACATTCGTAACGTTATTTTATTATTATAATGGTTAAAGATGATCGTTATCATAATCATTTGCAATTTTTATGTCTCTTTGTCTGTTCAAAGGTGTATATTTATGTTATATTACTAAGTCAAATGTATGGGTTTTCTTGTTATTATTAGACTAGCTGCTCTGCGTAGGGTGATGTAATATGGCCTATAAACTTAATAAATAGGCTATGTTTCTCAAAAATATATTTTAAATGGTTTCGGTAGTTTAAGAGATTACTACACACTTATAAACAAGTTTTACATCTTAATATTATTAGCAACTTCGTCCGCGTGAAATTTTTTTTTAAAGTTAAACTACATCGCTGTAAAATTGTATTACAATCGGTCCAATATTTGAATTCGTTCGTTAAAAAGATACGTACAAAAACACAAAGCGTTCCTCTTTATTATATTAATATTAGATAAGTTTCGCTCCAAAGAATGGGTGATGTAATATAGCCTATTATAACATTTCGTAATAACTAGTCTATTTAACGCAAAAAATCAGATCAGTAGATTCAGTTTGCATATATGGGTTAATCAATCCCTACATACAAACATACAAACAAATTCTCCGTTTTCATAAATAGTATACATTGTAAAACCTTTATTTTTTTCCTTCTTTCAACTAGGTACAGAAAACCCCGTTACTTATTTTATTACTACATACGAAGTTGTATATCTAAGGACTACATCTGAGAATACTTTGAATGTAGATCTATTAAAGATAAAAGCTTTGTCTTCCTGTTCCTTCGTTAAGTATTTTTATTTGTCCCTTTTTTTACGCGAATCGTACTAGCTTGTCCTCACGGTTACACTCGTTATAGCTCCGCTTCTATGTATCGTAGCGTGATGTAATATAGCCTAAAACTTTTTTTAGTAAGCAGGCTATATAAAAACAAAAATTTTAATCGGAGTGATAGTTCATTAGATTAGCGCGTTCAAAAAAACAAAATCTTTAACTTTACATTTTAGTATACTAGCTGACCTCGCGATTTCATTGCGTTTATAGTTAATGCTTTTGATCATATTAGTCAAAGCGTGATGTAATATAGCCTATTTCCTTCTTCAATAAACGGACTATCCAACGCAAAAAGAAATTTTCGAGTCGGATCAGTACTTTTAGAGATTTGTGTAGGGAACACACAAACTTACAAACAAATAAGTCTTCATAATATAAGTGCAATAGAATAAATGAGTATAGATTTTTTATCTGTCGGTTTATTACCAGAATAATGAATAATAATTAAAAAAAGGAATGTAGTTTTTATCTTTGCACAAAGAAAAATAAAAAAATATATTGACTTTTATCGAAAAGGTGAACAACTAGATTACATTAGGCAAAAATTACACTTTGTCGGGGACAGTGCTAAACTGCGTAACTAGCTTTTACAATAAGATCCATCTTTCAAAACGTTAAATTTATTATTGATAAAAACAAGCTATCAAAAAATTATATGGACGCTGATAATCAATACTGTGTCAAGCCACACGGACTTCATTTTGAGAAAATGGCGTCTAAAGATGTCAAACCTATTCTTAACGATTATGTTTGCGGAAGTATATATCCATCTCTTCTTTTCTTTTTTGATAAAATGTATAATTAATTAAAAGCAGATTGATATATTTATTATATCAAGTAATAAAAAGTTATTCAAATATTTGAGATTATTGTATAAATTACAAAATATGGAACGCACTTGGAAATCGAAATAATTAATTAAGAAACTTTTTTCCGTACTTATTCAGTTTATAAAACTTGAATTCTTTTGAATGATGTTAAATAGGTGATGCAGTATCAGAATACATCAATATCTCCGAATTTGATACTTTGTGGGTTGACACATTATTGCTTATCAGATCGATCGATATTTCTTAAATTAGTACATAACCCTTAAATGTTCACTGTGGTTCTTAAACAACACAATAAGCCAGGGTATGTATAATATCGTACACACTATTTACCAACGCTTTTTGGTTTTAAAATAACGTTATAACGTATTCTTGTTATGAAATTAGTAATAATTCTCATAAGTCACTTGTTAATGATGGTTTATTTTGTCTTAGTTTTTGGCTTCAAAATTACATTCTTCGAAAGAAAAATGAAATAGCACGTTTAGGGGTTAACATAAATATATTTTGACATATCCTCGGTGACAAATACAATACACTGCGTAATGAAAAATGGTAATAAGGCTTTGTTTATAAATAATGTAATTCAATGTTTGTTTCAAATTTAGACTTTATAGGAAAGTAGCTGGTGCTCGCGACTTCGTCTGCGATGTCTGATGCCTACGTCATAGTAGCTTTATGCGTGCAAAGTCTCAGCCCGCTTGGTTTAAAATTGATCGCCTGTTTTATCTCCTTGGGGGTTGAATTAATCAAAATTCTTTCTTAGCGGATAACATCTACCTACATATCAAATTTCAGCGCGATCCGTCCGGTAGTTTGGGCTTTGCGTTGATAAATCACTATGTCATCAGTCAATCAGTCACCTTTCAATTATAACGCACAACTCAACTATGGACGTATATAACGGGAGGGTTAAGGAAAAATTCCAAAATTTTCCTCTATATCCAAAATAATTTTATGTCTATAATAATATTAATTCAGATTATTTTATATAATAGTACAGCGATAGACTAGCATTTGCTCGCGGCTTGATTTATTGAGGAAGGTTATAGGCTATATTACATCACGCTACGACACACAGGAGCGAAACATTAGCCATAAATGCGAGTGAAACTGTGAAACGCAGCTAATAATTAATAAAGCTTAATACGAAAAAAATAATAAAACTTAGAAATAAATAAAAGCTTAGTCAATACAATTGTCACCACTTTTCAATTAAAACAATAAATAATAGATAAATGGTGTTAAAACAATAATGCGTGCATTATTATTTATTATTATATTAAGCGTTATTTATTCGTTTATTGTGAGACTTTTATGTTTTCTAAGTGTCAGGAATGTGTTATATCGTTACGTTTAATGTAAAAATCTCGTATAAAATGTATTTACAAGTGATCGTTAATTTTTATGGTGTATCTATGTTTAATCATTATGTCTAAACTAGAAAAGTATCGTGGATTCACGTTTGTTTTACGTGTTACTTATTATGAGTCCTAGGTTTCGCTCGCAACTTTACGTTAATGTAGAGTCTATTTTAAAATAATGCGCATATATGAACGCTGATAAGCAATACTGTGTCAAGCCACATGGATTTCATTTTGAGAAAATTACGTCTAAAGATGTCAAACCTATTCTTAACAATTTTGTTTGAAGACGTATATAGCCATCGTTCTTTTCTTTTCTATTTTTATAAAATGTATTATTAATTGAAAACATTAGTATAATAAATTTTTTTTTATCTAATAATAAATATGGAACCATATGGAATACACTTAAATATTCTAAACATTAAATTAAGACACTTTCTCCGTACTTATTTAGTTTAGATTTTTTTTAATAATTAAATAAAGTTAAATAGGTACATCATGCATTCTTATAATACATCAGCATCTCCGAATTACCTTATTTGTGGGTTGACACATTATTGCTTATCAGCATCCATATATGTCGCAAGCAAGCAGCCTTATTCAATAAATAGCCTAGCCCCGTTACTATAGGAAGCTATTCAACTTGTTGCCTGAACTATAATCAGTCGCGTCTATTACAATATTAAATGATCTGTCTAGTTAATACTTAGACCATTCATAAAATAGGTTACAAAAATAAAAACGATGAAATTTGACATTCGAAATTGTTTATTTAATTATTTTTAAATATAACATATGTTATTTAGGAATTAGAATCGAATGGGCTAATCCCTTGGTCAATCTGTTCTAAAGTGTTTTTGTAAGGCAGAGGGCGCGGAGGGGGATCGTCCGCCTGCTGTAACGAAGCGAAAACACCGTGCTGTAGCGAGGCTGCGGAGGCGAGCATATAAGGCCAGTGTTTACTGGAATGATGTACTAACTCCAGCTATTTTGATTTTGAGAGTATAACCTTTCGAATAAAAAAAAAATAACGTAATCGAATCAGACTAAGCGGATAAACTCATACAAAAGTAACTAACGAATTGAGAAAATTCCTTTTTTAGGAAGTCGGTTAAAAATATACTAATATATCTTTATATGATACGAACACATAACGTTAAGAGAAAAAAACGGATGCCGATATATATATTAGCACTCAATTTTAAATGTTAATTATTTTTTTATACCGTCATTGTTAAAGGTGTCGACAGGACTAGTTATAACATTTTATTATACACCATATATAAGACATCTATATAAATATATTTGTATAATATAATGGAGAATATATATATATATCTATACTAATATTTTACAGAGGTAAAATTTGTTTGTAACTTTGTATGTATTCACTGAAATTACAGATTCGATTTGAAAAATTCTTTTCATGTTTGTTTATTATTAGTAACGAAGGTTATAGGCCATATTACATCACTCTACGACTCATAGGAGCGAAAAAAAAAATAGTTTTTGGTCGTGACTTCGCTCGCGTTAATGTGAATTATGTTTCAAAATAATACGCATATGCATATAAAATAGAGCCTATGACCATCTAGAATACCTTTCAAATGGTGCCATAATTTTTTAATTCAGTGGCTCTAGAACCTACAAAATACGCTCTTTCTTTATTATATAACTAGTTGCCTCTCGCGGTTTCACTCGCGTTTATGGTTACTGTTTCGCTCCTATGAGTTTTACCGTGATGTAATATAGCCTATAGCCTTCCTCAATAAAAAAACTATCTAACACAAAAACAATTTTTCAATTTGAACCAGTAGTTCCTGTGATTATCGCGTTCAAACAAACAAACTCTTCAGATTTATAATAATATTACAGATGTTGATTTCAGCAAATTCACCAGTAACATTTCGAAACCGTAACAAACCTAATTAACAAAAACGAAAATCAGCCATTTTAACACCTTTGTCACAGACCACAAAAAAAAAACTTAAACGCAATTATGGCGGAATATTAAAAATAGCCGACATTACTCGGCAACGAAACACGAACCAAATTGAACTCTATTTTTCCGCAATAGAGTATATATTACCGATATTTCCCGAGGAATTAATTAACTCCGCTATGGAAATTCTCTTGCGTGGAAAAATTACAGGCAGACCGACGTTCGATTGTGGGCGATAAGCTATAATGTACCTTGATATACGTACGTGTGAATGATTTAAAGATTTTGTAATAAGTGAAATCGTTTGTGCGGAATGGAATTTTAAAAATAATGTTCAGTTTATATTGCTAGAAATATTCACGACATAATTATGTGGTTGTTCTCGTTATTTTTACATTTATTCGCGATATATTTTATAAATATTGCGCAAATGTGCACTTTGGCTATAAGTAAGAACACCATTTACATAGTTACATTTTCGAAGCGTAGGTGGGTTGGTCTTATATATATTTCTACAAGTTTGCTCGGAACCCTCGGTGCGCGAGTCCTACTCGCACTTGACCAGTTATTTTCTTAATTATAAAAATGGATATCAAAAGATTTATTTAACCTACATCTATCAAAGAGACAAACATATCATGAACGTTGTACAAATACTAGTCAAAACGGATTTAGGACAATTAAAAATGATTTTCCATAAATATCTAAAAACCAAAATTATTTGCGATTTCAATTCGTACAATGAACTTATAAATTGGTACGTAATATGTCTTTACATATACAACTTCACCTTATATAACTTAAAAAAAAAAAACATAAAACAAAATGTCCATATACGACCGTCTGTTACAACAGAACGCATCAATGATTATTTTAAAAGCAAATGGACTGTTAACTTTTTTATGTATTGTTTGATAAATAATTAAAATGTTAATGATTAACTCATCATGATGAAATGTGTAGTACATATTTTTTGTTTGACTTAGACCAGTAATACAAAACACTAGCTACCCCACGTGGTTTCACTCGCTCTCATGGTTACTGCTCTGCTATTCGCTAAGTTTTCTGGTTACACAGTTTCCTTCGCACATGCAAAATTCGCTCTCTCATTATAAGCTAATAAGCCCCTTTCAGCTTCACTGGCATTTATGGTTACTGCTTCGCTCCTATGAGTCGCACCGTGATGAAATATAGCCTATAGCCTATAGGCTATATTTCATCACCTTCTATAAACGACCTATCGGACGCAAAAGTAATATTTGTAATCGTATCTGTGGTTTCAGAGATTATCCCCTAGATAACGATAAGAACTTAAAAACAAATTTTACCTCTTCATAAAATTAGTATATGTGTCTCTTTATAATATTAGTATATAGATTCATTTACATTTGATATAGAAGATCAAACGGATTACAGATATTATAGGCACTTTGTAGATACCTGGATTAATATTTTTAATACTTAGATGAAGTATTTTTCTTATAAAGAGTAACTATCGAATTTCTTACCGGTTCTTCTCGGTAGAATCTACATTCAAAACCGGTGGTAGCTTCATTATTGATGTAATTTTTTTTATGCATTGACGATTCAAAAGTGCTCGTTAGAGCCTACTTGAATAAAGTATATTTTAATTTAATTTGATTTGATAAAATATTTTGAAATTAAATACCGGGCACCAGACACACCTGGAGTCAGCCCTGATCATAGAGAAATTTATATTTTATTTGTTAAATACATATATCTTTTCGTACGAAGTCGGGACAGGCCGCTCGTAGCTAAATAATTTGAGATTATTTATTATTCCGGAATTAGGGAATGCGATTTATCGTTAACGCATAGCTTAATCGATACGACAGCAACCGAATAATTTCAGTCAATGTTGTACTCACAAAATTGAGATCTAATCGAGTCATAACGATTTGTAATTTAGTCGAATTAGATTAATTTGACGTTTTAATGGCATTACCTGTTATAGGCAGCTATTTCATTTGAGGCGTTATTATTTTGAGTGTATATATTCGTAATTGAAGTGCCCTAAATTTTAAAGGATTTGTAAAAATACTTCAAAAGTAAAATCGGTAATATCCTTTGGGATAACATCCTTATTAATTCCAGTTAAATACTGCTGACCCGATTTTAATACAAATTCTGTAAGAGCAATCTGAAATTATAACCATCATCATCTTCCTAGCATTTTTCCCGGTTACACCAGGGTCTGCTTTTTATTGTAGTCCAGATATTGACGAGTTACTGATTTTAACACAGAGCGACCATATGACCTCCGCAACTGAGGGCGCGCCAGTAACTATTTAGATTAGAATTACGAGTAACGATCATTATCACGTGATTGTGATAACAACCGGGACCGACAGCTTTACGTGCTCTCCGAGGCATGGTTGGGAGACCCCCAAGACAAACACCCACACCTAGAAACAAATATTTATATAAATATAAATATATCTCCCGAGCGGGGATCGTACCCACAACCGTCGGCGTTAGAGGTCAATTCAGCACCACTACGCCAGAGCGGTCGTCATCTGAAAGTATATCCGTTTCGTATAAAAACAAATTTCAAAATCAGTTACGAGATGACAAAATTCTAAAACAATAAACAATAATAGTAAAGTAACAGCCTGTAAATGTCGCACTGCTGGGCAAAGGCCTCCTCTCCTATTAAGGAGAAGGTTTAGAGCTTAATCCACCACGCTGCTCTGCGGGGCGGATATACATGTGTCACTCTCCCGGCACATGCAGGTTTTTTTACGATGTTTTCCTTCACCGAGCACGAGATGATTTTAAACACTAATTTAGCACTTAAACACTCAGCGGTGCTAGCCGAAGTTTGAACCCGCGATCGTCGGTTGAGATCGACGTGTTCTAACTAAGCCATCTCAGCTCAAACATTAAAAAAAGTAATTAATTGAAAAAATCAATAACGCGACTCCGTAACAAGACCAAGAATCATTACTAACCAACTTCAAATCGTTATAGATTCTAAATGGTAATTCTAATTGAAAAATTATGTAAGAAACCTATAAATAATTTTTAAATAACTATACAAAAATACGCTATTTAACACAGTTCTTCGATTTTCATTTTATTAAAAAAAAATCGTCCATTTTAAATTTTCCAAATGATTATACATTTAAGACATTCGCGTCATCATGACGAACGACGTGTCAGTTATCAAAATATGCGCACGCGTTCTAGTTCTAGTCTATATAGTACCACAAATATATACATACATATGTATATATACATACAAAGACTGATAAACACATTACCCTCCCGTGCGTCGCGCACTCGGGTGTAAACAAAAACACGACAAATTGAAAAACTCGTTATTTTTCACGTCTGTTGAAATGAATACTAAAAATTTACCAAAGATTATCATTATAAATTATTTTATATTTACATTATATACATCAATGTAAATTACACGGTGTTTATTTACTTATATTAAACAAACATACAGACACATAAATAAAACGAATCAAAACAAACGCACCGACTTTTATATGCAGTTAAAGTTTTAATGGTTCTTTTAATAACTTTAGATATATGTCGGGGGCAGAACTGCGTATCTAGCTTTAACTGTATTATATCTATATACAGCTACCTCGGTCAAAGGATCAGCTTGGCCATTTAACGGGGTAATGCTGTCAGTATTTTGGGAACTTTACCCAGATGCAGTGGCTTAGATGAGGTCTACAATGTTTTGTAAAATATAATCCTTTTTTTTTTGTATTAATTAAGATGTAAATAGTTTAATATATAATCTTTTCTTTTATTTATTTTTTAAATCTATCTATCTATATATTATATATCTATATATATAAAATCACTCGTCCTGACTGATTCATCAACGCAGAGCCTAAACCGCTGGTGCTATGAACTTGAAATTTTGGCAATAGGTGGCTTTTAGGTTGCAGGCATCTACTAAGAAAGGGTTTTTCGATTATTCACCCCTAAGAGGGTGAAAAGGCGTAAAAATGTTTGCATGCAAAATCTTATCCCGTGGTCTTATTAATTTAAAATTTCATACATATACTTCTGGATGATAGTAATAACATGTGAACCTTAAAACGCACGAATAACATCCCCTATTTAACCGCAAGGGGGAGGTGAAGTTTGTATGGACAAAATTAATTTTTTTGGACGATTATCCTTAAAATTAGCATAAATATTCCTTAGGGTGAATAAAAATATCTATATCCCCGAATTCAAAAATCATCCCTTATAGTTATGCTAGGGGGTTAAAGTATACGCGGGCAACGCCGCGAGGAACTGCTAGTAATATATATAATAAAACTGACTGACTGATCGATCAACGCAGAGCCGAAACCGCTGGGTCTAGAAACGTGAAATTTTGCATAAACGTTCCTTAAATGTCGTAAGTGTGTACTAAGAAAGGATTTTTGAAAATCCATCCCTTAAGGGGTTAAAAACAGGGTTGAAATTTTGTTAGGTATCAAATTCCTATGTTTACGTCGGCTAGGCGTTCTATGTTCACTGACTACAGTTATATAACCTAGGCTCTACCTCCGTAAAATAACAGCCTGTAAACATCCCACGGCCGAGCAAAAGCCTCCTCTCCTAGTAGCAGAAAGTTTAGAGCTTAATCCACCACGCTGCTGCGGATAGACATGTGTCATTTCTCCCTCACGATGTTCTCCTACACTGTCGAGCACGAGATGAATTTAAACACAAATTTAACGCTTGAAAACATAGCGATACTAGCCGGGGTTTGAACCCGCTATCTTTAGTTAAGATCGACGTTTTCTAACCACTAGGCCATCTCGTTTGCCACAGTAAAAGCACATACATATATATGTATACCTATGTAACTCGATACCAAGAACTGAAACCAATGTAAATAACTACATAAAGTTATTGAAAGTAACATTTTAACACTATTATTTAAAACGAGTTCCGAATGCCGATAACTAAAGAAGCAAGAGCGAGTTAGCTTCACGAAGTGAGGGTTCCGTCACACTATTTAGACAACCACTTAATTTTTACTTCTCATTAGCGATCAGCCCCGGTTTCGCACGCAATATAGTTTTTTACGACATCATATTACCATATAAGGGGGTGATTTCTAAAACATTATTAGTACATCTACACACCATCTATAGAACGTACATTTTAAATTTCAAGTCTCTTACTTCAAAAGTATAGGACTTTCATACAAACTCTCAACCCGTTTTAGAGGAGTTTTTTCTCTTAGAGGTAGAGTTTCGTAACATCCGTTCTTAGCGGATATCTACCTTATAAGGAACCTGCCTAATTTTAATTAGTAGGTATTATAGTTTCTGATTAGATGAGATTACGTGATTATTCAGATAGTATTATTTCGCGTTTATATATATAAACAAAAGAAATTAGAAATAAATAAGTACGGAAAAAAGTTTCTTGATTTAATGTTTCGAATTTCAAGTGAGCTCCATTTTTTGCATCTTATACAACAATCTCATATATAGATGCTGATAAGCAATAATGTGTCAACCCAAAAAAAGTCATATTCGGAGATATTGATGTATTTTGATACTACATAACCTATTTAACATTACTAAAAAAACTTCAAGTCATATACACTAAATGAGTACGGAAAAAAGTTTCTAAATTAATTGTTTCGAATTTCGAGTGCGTCCCATATTTTGCTATTTATACAATAATCCTAAATATTTAAAAAAACTTTTTATGAAGTATATTATAATTCAATACATCAATCTGCTTATAATTCATTATACCCTTTCTCAAAAAAGAAAAGAAAAGATGGATATATACGTCTTCAAACTGATTTATTAAGAATAGGTTTGTCATCTTTTGACGCCATTTTCTCAAAATGAAGTCTGTGTGGCTTGACATAGTATTGCTTATCAGAGTCCATATTAAAAAAACTTATAATTATATAAAAAAATTAATTATGCTAATTTCTTATTTAATTTACCTTTGATCGAAATATTTGTCTTCTTTAGACGCCATTTTTTTTTGTAATAAAGTCCTCGAAATTGGTTCAGCTGCTCTCGAAATTTGCGCTTAGCAACACTTTCAGCGATTTATTTATATATTATAAATAGAGACTCGAGAGGACCTTCTCGACACGGAACCCTAAAAAAACGCGTTATAATTTAACGTTACATGTTATCGTTTAATTAAAGTATAAATTGTGTTTCGGTTAACGCGTGAAAAATCGGTTTTATTTAGATTTATTGAACTGATGTTAAAAATACGGTAACTGAATAGGCCTGGGTTTAGTGTTAACTTTATAGTTATTTTTTAACATAACGAGGAAGTCCGGGTTAATATAATATAGTGCTGTATGATATAAACTATATGTTAAATTTTATTATTTAATAATTACCATAATAAGATATATGATGATGAATGCTAAAATATTTTGAGTTTTTTTTGGTTTTGTAAAACGTGATTTGTTTGTTTACATTATTGACTACATTTTTCTTGCGATTTTGTTTCTTTTTTTTTAAAATAATAACGCATCAAACTCAACGGCCCCCATTAAGATCTCATAACCTTGTGTCGGGGGTCCGGAAACACTCACAACACTAACACAAACACCCAGACCACGACAAACATCCGTATGTCCAATAAACACGTTTGCCGTGAGCGGGGATCGAACCCGCGACCGTTAGCGCTTTAGTGAGTTGCAGTGACCATTGCGCCAACGCGTCTGTCAAAATGTTGTTTGTTGTCCAAAACTGTTCAGCCGACTGCAAAAGGAGGAGTTGTCGATTCGTTATTTTATGTTTGTTACTTCGTAACTCCGTCATATCTTAACCGATTTTGAAAATTCTTTGTTTACAAAAAAGGATATAATTTCAGATGATTCCCATATCATTTTTATCAAAATCGATGATAAAATTAATTACTTTGGTTTTAAACTTAACATAACAGGAATTCCTATGTTCTCAAGTAAACGAAATTCGGTTGGCATAAAGCGACGTGCCCCGTACCCGCGAGGGCCCCGGCCTCAAATAATTTTATTAATAAACATCTAATAATTAAAAGTAAATTTTTATTTAATTATAAATATGTATAAACCTATGCTCTTGAAAATAAAACTTATCAGATATTTAACTAAAATACTCACAATATAATTAGTTTTAGGTAACTTCTTAAGTGGTTCATTAAAATGAAGTTATAACGAATGAAATTATATAGAATTTGCTACGGGCCTCATATTGTATTGTTACGCCTCTGCAGGAACCCCTTTTAAAATGAATTAAAATGAAGAAATAATTGTATTTTTCAATGAATACATTTAAATCGTATGTTAAAAAGTCCCTCATAGCTAAAGCATATTACTCTACAAGATTACGTTAACGAAAAATATGCGTGGGTTTAGTATTCATTTCATACAGGATGTTTAATAAATTTGTAATTCACAAGAAATTGCATTGACCTAATTTTAAAAGAGTAACGAATTTCTTGCCGGTTCTTCTCGGTAGAATCTACATACTGAAGTCGAAGATTCCTTATTATTTACAATACAAAAGTGCTCGTGGGACCATAATTGAATAAGGCATATTTTCATTTTGGAAAAAAAAATTGTTACCACGCAAAGGTTAAAATGCGGCCTTAAAGAACACAGAAGAGAATTTATAGAGCAGAGCAGAGCTAACAGTTATTGTTATAAACGAGTTAAACCTTTAACCGAAGGGTTAATGCCACTAATAACCTCAAATGTAACCCGCATCGGTTTAATATCTTTAATTTAATTATAACTAATGTTTGATACAGACAGTATTTATATATAAAGTAAATTATTATTTCTGTTTGTCTGTACAAAATTTATGAAATTTTATAAAAATAACTAGTATTAGCTCGAGGCTACGCTCGCGTTAATACATTTTGTTATATCGTCTGAAACGTTTTTTCTATCTGACGATACTCGCGCCATCTACTGAAAGTTTATTGCACTATAAATATAACTTTCTTTGTACAATAATAATTAAAAAAATTAAAAGAGTAAATAAATTATTAAATTATACGTTTTCCTAATATGAATTAATTTCTTTCAATGTTTTTTTTGTATTCATTAATATTAATTTTTTTTTTTGTTAAAATCGTGTAGCTTTTTTTTATCGTCACGGACAAACAAATTGGCATTCAATACCGATCATGACATTATAAGGAACCTGTAAACTACTTACGCCATCTAGTGTATCGAACTGAAACTATTTCTTAATTGATTCGTTATCTTTTTTTTCGCTTATTGAAGTAAATGAAGTAATTCATAAAGAAGTAGGTAATTGAAAATGTATAAGTCTTTACCTATAAATTAATACGTTAAGCACTTTGTATACATTTTAACGAAAATTGCGCGGACGGAGGAATATGAAATTTCGCACATTATAGTTTATATAGAGAGATCGCAGAGTACAAATATATTTACAATCATAAAAATACATTAAAAACCATTAGAAGCTACCATTTGACACACACGCATATATGGACGCTGATAAGCAATACTGTGTCAAGCCACGGAAAAAGATTTCATAATCTAATGTTTAGAACATTTAACTCTGTTCCATGTTTTCGATCATGCAATAATCCCATATATTTGTAAATTTATCTATCTATTAATTAATTATACCTTTTATCGAAATAGTAAAGAAAAAATGGATATATATTTCTTCAAACAGATTTATTAAGAATGGGTTTTACATCTTTAGACGCAATTTTCTCAAAATGAAGTCCGCGTGGCTTGACACAGTATTGCTTATCAGCGTCCAATTATTTAGTGCATAATCTACTCGTGACACTGGCTATTTTTATACGTATTTAAACCTCCTTTGTACCGTTTTTCTATATTAGATATATATTGTATTGTCATTCCTTTTCCATTTGTCGTATTAAATAATCTGTTGAAATTATATGGACGCTGATAAGCAATACTGTGTCAAGCCACACGCACTTCGTTTTGAGAAAATGGCGTTTAAAGATGTCAAACCTATTCTTAATAAATTAGTTTGAAGACGTATATATTCATCTTTTTTTCTATTTTGATAAAATGTATATTGAATCAAAAGCAGATAGATTTATTTAATATGTTATATAATAATAAGTTTTTAAAATATTTGAGATTATTTTATAAATTGCAAAATATGGAACGCACATGAAGTACGAAACAATGAGTTAAGAAACTTTTTTCCATACTTATTTAGTTTAGCTGACTTGAAATTTGTTTGGATAATGTTAAATAGGTGACGTAGTATCAAAATACATCAATATCTTAAAATTTGACTTTTTGTGGGTTGACACATTATTGCTTATCAGCATCCATATATACTATTATTTAGTAGAATAATTACAACAATAATAACTAAGATTTAAAAAAAAACCTACTTCAAAAGTAAAAAGAGTCTTCAAATTTGTTAAAATGCAATCTTTTTGCAATATTGAATGGGAGTCATTCTCTTTTTAATAGATTTCGAAATCAGAATAGTCCCATAGAAATTCAGGTTCCGATAACAGCCCAGTAGGATAATGATACTCGACTGACAGCGAATCGATCGGGATTAATGCAATCGATTTAAAGAATATTTATTTAAAAGACGAGTAAGAGAATTCATTGAAATCGAATTTCGAATTGACTTCAAAACGAGGACGTTTTCTATTCGTAATGTTTTTTTAATGTTTAGTTTCGACCTCCGTTGCTTTTTAACCTATATCTAAAACTTGCTTTTCCTTGCAGTTTTACTCGCGTTTATGGTTAGTGCTTCGCAAAATTTTTAATTTTTGAATAATTCATATTTAATATAACGGGTCTTATCCCGTATTATGTAGTAATACCTTTTTATTGCCCGACGTTTCGACGAAGTTACATTCGTCGTGGTCACGAGCTGACTCTGAGTCACTCTGAGTCGTCGATACGTCGGGCAATAAAAAGGTATTACCACCATTAGTTATCGCGATAAAACCCGTTGTATTAAATATGAATAGTATAAATCGCGAAAGTTTAAAATATATAATTTTTGAATAATGTTAAATATTTAATAGTTGACACTTATCAGCATCCAATTATGTACCTATTATTTTGAAAGTCGGTTAAAACTGACTTTATATTATTTTATTATTAAATAGTTAAGCGACTAATAATGCTATAAATATTATTTTATTTTAAATATATATAAAAATAATTCTAATCATCAATACATTATGTTAATATCGAACATTATGTCATTTATATTAAAATTATATTTTAAAATAATAAACATTTAAAATTTATGTGTATTTAATTTAAAAACTCGTATATAAATGTGTTTTATACACAAGTTTTGAGTGTGATTTTTATTTATTTAATATAATTTCATTTTAACTAATTTACTTTATCCGTGAGAAAATGAATCCTACTATTAATGAAATAACTATGAAAAATATACTGTTGTACCCTGTTCAACACGTGTCTAGCTAAACTGTGTTTAAATATTGCTTAACAGATGGATGCTGATAAGCAATAATGTGTCAACCCCCGAAAAGTCAAATTCAGAGAAATTGATGTATTTTGAAACTGCATCACTTATTTAACATTAAAAAAAATCAAGTCATATAAACTAAATAAATACGGAAAAAAGTCTCTTAATTAATTGTTTCGATTACCAAGTGCGTTCCATATTTTGCAATTTATACAATATTCTCAAATATTTGAAAAACTTTTTATTAGATAATATATTAAATATATCAATCTGCTTTTAATTAATTATACTTTTTATCAAAAAAGAAAAGATGGATATATACTTCTTCAAACAATTTTTTTAAGAATAAGTTCGACATCTTTAGACGCTATTTTCTCAAAATGAAGTCCGTGTGGCTTGACACAGCATTGCTTATCAGCGTCTAGATAGTAAAATCATGAAAAACTTATTAATATAATGTCATAGATTAAATTTGGCTGATAATATAGGTTTGAAACATCTTTTAACTGTATGTTAAGCTACGTCTGAAGCACGTCTAACTCAAAACTGCCCTTAGACACGAATTTATAGTACGATTTTTTTAAACACGAGTTTAACGTAATTCGCTGTTTTTCAAGAATATCGATGCAACTAAAAATGATGAATTTTAGGGAATGGGGGTTTTAAATTTCTTTATTATTGTGTTGGTGCATAGCTGCGAAATGTAAACGATCCGTTGATGTTATAACTTTATTGATTTAAAGAAACTTCATCATCGCAACTCTTTTCATGATGAAACATCAAAGATTTATGGTCTTTTGACATACTTAGTTCTATTTGTTAGAATTTTGAATTACTACGATATTCTTGCTAACCAACGCTATGTTTAAATGTTTTATAGTAAGAAAGATTTTTTTTTTTTAATTTGCATGGCGATTACTTCTTACGTTTTTAATGAAAACATTAATTCTTTCATTTCATTCATTCATTCTTTGGACTGAGTATGATAGACGAGTCTCTTTGGGCTAACAAGTCAATTGACGATCTCGTCAAAATTGGAAATGGGTACAGATGTTTAACGTCAAAAAGTATGAACGTAAATTGACTTTAGTTACAGAATAACATTTTGTAAATAAATTAAATTTATTATTCTAATATTATTATATTTTGTTAAAATCCTTAATATTAATGACCTTTCAATATTACTTATCTATACTAATATTATAAAGAGGTAAAACTGTATGTATGTTTGTATGTAGGTTTAATCTTTGAAACTATTGATGCGATTTGAAATTTTTTTTTGCGTTGGATAGCTCGTTTATTGAGACAGGTAGGCTATATTACATCACGCTACGCCTCATATGAGCGACGGAATAACCATAAACGCGAGTGAAACCTTATTAATAAATCCCATTAAAAAAAAAAACACAAATTCCTTTAAAAGATTTTTTAGCTCACCTAAACACTACCTTTGCTTATTAAAAAATAAAAATCACACAAAAAAAAATTCTCGTAATAATTACATAAAGAAAACTCTAATTAAAACCGCGTAATTATAATGTATACATTTTAAGCTGCAATTAAAATTATGTACACATGTTATTACGCCTAATTATAAACGTATAACTCATTATACTTATTATTTTCGTCTATTAATCATTAGGTACACGTACATAATAAAAATAATTACATTAGTGTTCGCCGAGTGGTCGAATTTCGACTATAATTGTTATTGAACTAAAAAATTCGACTGATTTGTCTTTACCTATAACAATACCGAATAGAATAGAGAAGAATAGAATAACTTTATTCGGATACATACACAGAAAAAAAAAACAGCAAAAATAAGCAACAAAATTCTCACTTATGCCTAAGGATTAAGGAGAAAACGAAAGACATAACATCGTTAAATATTAAAAAAAAGTACAAAAAAAACAATAATAATAAAAATATTGAAAAAATTATTATTATTTCTTTCAATTTTTTTCAAAGAGCTGTCTTCCCGCCTCGTAAACTACAGGTGACCGAAAGGCTGGCGGCTACCTCGGCCAGCATATCAATCTGGCCATACAAAGAGGTAATGTTGCCAGTGTTTTGGACACCTCGCCTCACTGTGACATCGATAGATACTTAGGCTTAATATAGTTAGTTTTAATTTATCTTTCTTTTTATTTTTAATAGAATTATTTGTGTTTATTTTGATACTGCATCATCTATTTAATAATAAACAAAGAATTTTTTTTTTTATAATTGTAATTAATTGCATTGAATATAATTATTGAATAAAATTGAAAATTAAAAAAAAAAAAACACAATCTATTCATTGAGACCGTTTCAACGAGCACCAACAAGACACCTCTGTAAGTTGGCGAGAAGTTGCGTGTGTTGCTGATCCTGGCAGCATCAGATCAAGAATTCCATAATTTTACATACTTAATATGCATACATAGGTGTTTAAAAGTTCACATATGTTTGAAAGTAAATCAAATACTTATTGTGAATCTAAGATTCCTACCGTAGCTAATAAGAGAAGACCGTAGCTAAGAAGAGCATGATCTTGAGTTTGAGCGATTTTGATAGAACACGTCTACGAACCATCGCAAACCTTTTAGGAGCTACAGTGCCACAAACAGACACAGCGGTCAAACATACAACACCCCTTTGCGTCGAGGGTTAAAAAGGAAAAAATAAGCCGACTAAGAAACGAGGATATGCAATTTGCTTGGGTGTTATACTAACTTCTATACTTAACTAAATAATGTGATATATATATCGATAATATATATATATATATATATACATATATATATATATATATATATATATATATATATATATATGTATGTATATATATGTTTTTATATTCGAAATACGTTTAAATATGATGGGAATAACAGAGGAAGATATGAAGTGAAAGTCGGTGTAAAATATAATATAATAATATAGAAAGATTTGTTATATTAAGCTTACAGAAGGGAAATTATATCCTAAATGTTGTTTCTCTTTCAGGTAAACTTATTTTAATGCATGTTTGTTAATTAAAATAATATAAAAAACTAAAAATAATATATTGTTAAAAACGTAGAAGAATATTAATAAAATTGTTCTCTTTCAGAGCAACACATTGCGTTTTATTTTAAATATAATAAAGTATATGGATGCTGATAAGCAATAATGCGTCAACCCACAAAAAGTCAACTTCGGAGATATTGATGTATTTTGATACTGCATCACCTATTTAACATTATTAAAAAAACATTTAAGTCATATAAACTAAATAAGTATGGAAAAAAGTTTCTTAATTAATTGGTTCGAATTTTAAGTGCGTTCCATATTTTGCAATTTATACAATAACTACAATATATGAAAAACTTTATATTAGATAATATATTAAATATATTAGTCTGAATTTAATTCATTATACCTATTATCAAAAAATAAAAGAAAATATGGATATATACTTCTTCAAACAAATTTGTTAACAATGGGTTTAATATCTTTAGACGCCATTTTCTCAAAATGAAGTTCGTGTGGCTTGACACAGTATTGCTTAACAGCGTCCATATATACATATATAACCGAGAATATTTTCGATCTTAAAATTTAATTTATAACATTTTAAATTACATTTCATACTGTTTACTACTAGCTTTTCCTGAGTTTTTCGCGTTTGAAGTTACTATTTCGCTCCTATGAGTCGTAGCGAAATGTGATATATAAATTACATTTAAAAATGGTAAATAACACTAAAATTATAAAGCTGAAGACTTTGTTTGAACGCGCTAATCTCAGGAACTACTGGTTCGAATTGAAAAATTCTTTTTGTGTTGGATAGGTAATTTATTGAGGAAGGCTATAGGCTATATTACATCACGCTGCGTCTCACAGTCGATATACATGATGAGATTTTAACTGGGCGTGTTAGGCCAAATCCGAAACGATATAGCGAAAAATACTTAAAGGACCCTGGGGGTCGATTTTGATGAAAACTAAAATCGCATCATTAGTTTTTTGAGAAAAATATTTTTCTAGCCAGGAATCAAACCCATTAATTTTGATAAAAAAATCAGACCCTATATAATTGCATTATCTGATACGGTTACTCATAAGGATTAACTTCTGGGAAGTAATAGTATACGACAATCTAAAGGAAGATTCTTAATTTGGAAAACTCACCCTTTGTATCGAGGTATGTATATATATGTATATATATAAACGAAAAGTCACTCACTCACTTATCACATAATCTCAAACTACAAGTGCTACGAGTTTCAAAATTTACTTAAGGGTTCATTTTAAAACGTAGGTGCTCACTAAGACGGGGTTTTTCAAAATTCAACCCCATATGGAGGTAAAACGTGGTTTGTATGAATGTTAAACGCGAGTGAAACCACAAGATACCGCTAGTGTATAATATCATTGCTAATAAAATATATATAAACAGACAGACGCGTGATGTATATAGAAAACATCCGTGAAGTTACAATGTACTCAACGTTTTAGAATCTCACGTTTCAGTCATGATAATGGAAATTATAATGACATGTGGATGAAAAGTAGAATAATTATTGGTTTTCCCTAAGATCCATACACAAGTTTACGTGAAAATAAGGCGTGAATTGCACTTGTAAGTTTTGCTCTGACTTTCATAAAGACTTGCATAGGGTCATTGATTTACACTTGAAAGAATTTACTGTTAGCGCCTTATTTTTAGACCTCAACGCAAAAAGGTGTTATAAGTTTGACCGCTGTGTTTGTCTGTCTTGGTAGGAATCTTAGATGCACAATAATTAATTGATTTATTTTTAAACATGAAATAAACGCATCACACTCAAGGGCCCCTATTAAGATCGTGTGAAAAAAGAACACAAACACCCAGACCACGACAAACATCTATATGGCCAATACAGACATTTCCCGCGAGCGGGGATCGAACCCGCGACCGTTTGCGCTACAGTCAGTTGCAGTGACCACTGCGCCAATTTGTCTATAATAAACATAAGTGTGACAATTATATACGCAATTACACAAAATTATAGAATTCTTTATCTGACGCTGCAATCAATCAGCAGGAGGCACAACTCCTCACCAAGCTT
The DNA here is from genome assembly GCA_037950945.1 of Hypolimnas misippus. Taxonomy (NCBI): domain Eukaryota; kingdom Metazoa; phylum Arthropoda; class Insecta; order Lepidoptera; family Nymphalidae; genus Hypolimnas; species Hypolimnas misippus. The sequence continues at coordinate 2,103,827 of JBBEEQ010000008.1, read as the reverse complement.
ATAGCAGAGGTATCGTATTGGTGCTCGTTGAAATGTTCTCAATGAATCAATTGTTTGGTTTTTTTTTTCAATTTTCGTCAATTATTTATTTTCACAATTTTCGTAACTACTTCGTATCTACAGACTTCACTTATTTTATATCATTTACGAGACTAAAATTCTACAAATCTAATTCGCGCCTTAAAACCCATGTAAGTAATCGTTTTATTTTCAAATTATAATGGAAGAGACACAGAATGTAAACCTGTACTGCCTTACTACAAAAGATTTAAACAGACGTTAAACGCGTGTTTATAAAAATCCGTATTACGAATCCGCGTCTAAGCACAGTTTTGAGTTAAACATGCTTTAGATATACTGACCGGGGTTCGAACCAACAATCGGTTGACATCAACTGGTAAACACTAGCTGCCATACTACAACAGACGCATTAAAACCATGTTGAACACGTGTCTAGCTAAACAGTGTTTAAAAATTAAACATTGCTTAAAATATTATCTAAATTGCTTAACAGCGAATAAACTCATAAAAAACTTATTGATAAAATGTTATACGTTACATTTGACAGCTGAAATAGGTTTTAGACATCTATTAAACTCACTTACACGTATGTTAATCTATATCTAAAGCATGTTTAACTCAAAACTGTTTAGACGCGGATCTGTAGTACGGATTTTTTTAAACACACGTTTAACGTCTGTTTAAATTTTTTATAGTAAGGCAGTAGGTGATCTCGGCTCTTAATAATTTTCAATACCTTTACTGATGACTCCCCTAATTCACTTTCTTATTATATACTACCTGTCCCATGTGGTTTCACTCGCGTTTATAGTTACTGCTTCGCTCCTATGAGTCATAGCGTGATGTAATATAGCCTATAGCCTTCCTAAATAGATAAATTATCTAACACAAAAAGAACTTTTCAATTCGAACCAGTAGTTTTTGAGATTGGCGCGTTCAAAAAAACTCTTCAGCTTTATAATATTAGTATAGAAGTACATTTTTTTGTTACCAGAATTAAATGCGTTCAATTTCATGTTTCTTATTTTGAAAATAACGGACTCCTATTTAACATTTTCCATCCCATAAAAGATGAAATATCCAAAAAATCCTAAGTGAATGACAATATAAAATGAATCAACTGCCAAAATTTTAAGTGGCTCTGCGTTAATGAATCAATTAGTCAATTAGGATAAGTAATTATATAGGTTCAGACTATATTCATCCCGAAAAACGTATTAAAAGAAGCATTACACGTTTAGAAGTTACAAACGAACACAGAGACAAACGTAATTATTACTTAGAGATTATTTATTTAATAATTCATTGTATTATCTGTTGCTGTTGAAACAAGTGTTAAATTTTAATAATAAATAATTTTATACAAATAGAGATGACAAAATTATTATTTCCTGAGTAAATAACTATATTCAAATGTAATACATCCGTACGTTTAATCATCTACACTAATATTATAAGGAGGAAGATTTGGTTGTTTGTTTGTTTGCATTTAATAAGCTCCAAAGCCCGTTTATAGTATAGTTTAGTATATATTAAAAAGTTCTAAATAGCGAAACCATATAATTCTGTACAAGATTATATCTAAATATATATAACTCAAAGATTACATGCAGATGTTATGACGTAGGCATCCGCTAAGAAATTATTAATTCTACCCCCAAGGGGATGAAATAGGAGAGAAAATTTTATATGAAACTTTGTCAATTTTAAGCCGATCGGGTTGAGACTTTACACGCATAAAGCTACTATGACGTACATCACAGACATCGCAGACAAAGTCGCGAGTACAACCTAGTACGATAAAGATGCTTGGATCTAGCTTACGCTGGATTCACACAGGGTATTAATATAAGAGTAATTAATATATTTGTAACTCTTAAATGTATTGTAGAACATTTTAAAAGAGTAACTATCGAGTTTCTTGTTAGTTCTTCTCGGTAGAATCTACATTCCGAACCGATGGTAGACTCATCAATTTTTGCTGTCTTGTTTTTGTACTGAATATTCCAAAGTGCTTGTAAAAGCCTATTTCAATAAAATATATTTCGATTTTTGATTTTATTGAGAAAGGTTAGGCTATATTACGTCACGCTGCAACATATAGTAAAAAAGCAATAACAATAATCGCGAGTGAAATCGCGAAATTCAGTTAGTAATAATTTCATTAAAACCAGTACAAAAGTAAATATAACGCGATTCGCGTATAATTTGTAACAAAAGAACATATGTATTTAAACATAAAACATATATTAATTAATGTTTTATAATTAATTGAATAGCGACCGTGTATTCGATTGTCTTATTTTAATTCCTTTTATTTTGATTTAACGGATTCTTACAGCGACTTTCCTTGTTTTAAACTTTAAATTACTGTTTTGATGAGTTGATATTAATAAATGTATCTAATAAGCTGTATTAATGTTATAAGAAAGTATTTTTTTTTTGTAAGTTTGTATGTAAATGGTAATCTGTGAAACAGATCCGATTTGAAAAAATATTATTTTGCGTTAAATGGCCTGTTTATTGAAGATGTTTATAGGCTATATTACATCACGCTACGACTTATAGGAGTGAAGCAGTAACCATAAACGCGAGTGAAATCGTGAGGAATAGCGAATAATATAATAAAGAAAGAGTGTTTTTTTTGTGCCAAGTAAATTAAGAAACCACTGAAGCTAGTTAAACATTATGGTACCATTTGAAAGGTACATTATTCTAGATGGTCATACGCCATATTTTATGTTTATATGCGTATTATTTTAAAATTTAATCATACTATATTAACACGAGCGAAGCTGCTAGCATAAGTTAGTTATAAATTAAAAATTAACACTTAAAAAAATAACTAGAATTCACTATAAACCATGTACCTATATGTATATCGTAGCGTGATGTAATATAGCCTACAACGCACAACAGTTTCAGATTTATGTATTAGTATAGATTACATTTACTAATACAGCTACATTTAACCGACTTTTGCCCAGAAAAAAGGTTTTCAGTTCATCAAGGTTTTCTATTTATGTATAATCTTCGATTATTTGAAAACATCTTAAGCGACTTGGTTGATTCTTTTTTAGTTTAATCACGTAGAATTTTTATCAAAATCGGTTCAGCAATTTAGTTTTGAAATCGTTATAACTTGAATCATTCAAGTAATCGAATTACGTATTTGCTTTTGAAGTTTTTTTTTAATCTTTTGTTTTGATAATTCCATAGAGTTTTCCCGAATTTTCTTTTTCCTAAACCCATTCTAGTATTGAAAGGGAAAGAACGAAATAAAAGTATTCACATCGAAGCTAATTTTGAGTTTATTTTACACGAAGCTTTACCTCTTATTAATGTAGATTTTGATATGACGGAAGATCGTCTTAAACTAATTTCTCTGGCCGGTAACACCTACTCGAAATGTACTATGTCTATAAAACTCGCGTATGCAAACAATAGTTTTGCATAAAATACGAAGGAAATAGTTTAACTATATTAGATTAGTAGATTTATTTAAAATTATTATATATTATGTGTTAAAAAATTAATAATTGTTCTAGTTGATATTTATATAACATGAACATCGTTTTAAATTGCCGTACATTATAAAGTTAAAGTTTTATGTTAAAAATATAATAATTTTTATGTTTAATTTAATATACAGATGATAAATGAGCTTTTGTATATTAAGTTTTTAATTTTATTAGTCATAAAAATACTATTTTTTATTATTTTTAATTTTTGTTTAATCACAAAATGTATTACTTATTTGACTAATTAAAAACATATAAGCGGAAACCCAGCGACCTCTAAAGAGATTGAAAACCCCTAAATGGTTCTTATTATTTATAATGTCATTTAAACGATATAATTAGGTACTTTATAGTACCCAAGTAGCAAAAAAGGTACTTTATTAGGTACAGTTACGTCTTATGTTCATATTCAATAATAAATTAGACGAATTTATATACGTTGATATAATCAACTATATCTCATAAAATATGCAACGTGCAAACATACTTTATATCTTATGTCTTTCCGGAATAATGTAGCTTACTAATATTTTAAGGATTTTGTAAAATCGGTTCAACAGTTTCGGAGATGCTATTTTATAAAGAGCTGAGTTATTAATAAAACAATTAACACTACATTTCCTTATCAATAGATAATATTATGTTTATTAAAAAATATTATAGTTCCATCTTATGGCTTTATTTAATACATTACAGTATTTATTATTTACACAAATTGACGACTCCACTTGATAAAATAAACCAATACACATACTTTCGTCAATTACGAATATAAAAATTAACTCTACATTTATTAATTAATAAATAACATTAAATTAATTAATACACAAGAAAAAAGAGTAAAAAACATACCTCCCAAAATAATCCAGCAAATGACACTAGCACGACATTATAAAGAACCCTTTTTTAGTTCACTCACACACGCACAGTCTACCATTTTACATGTCACAAAGCGCGGGAATCCACAGATTATTAAACTTAGATAATTACACGAGCGAAAAATCGAAGGAGGTCCTAATTATTGTGACAATTTTTTGACAGTACAATCAAAAGAGGTTTTGATATGAAACGTTGTGTGAACTGCGAAAGCCAGTATGGACTGGCGAATAAGACCACATCCCCCCCACATTAAGGCGGGGCTTAACGTACCCAGTTGGGAGGCGGAGCAATTTTTTCCTTGCCTATTTTATATTCAATTATTCCACGGTTTTCGGTTGAGTTTATTATATTGTAATGTTTGTTTGTTTGTAAGTTTTAAATGTCGTTTCGTCATTGTGAATTGACGGGCTGTATGATGTGTGTCCGTCTTAATTTAGTTACTTTTTTTTTGTTTTTTTTTTTTTTATTATTCGTACTGATGTTGTCGACGTTCATGCCTATCTTCATTTTGGAAAATGTATTGTTATTTTTTTAAACTGTTGTCGATTTAAATGTTTAAAATGTTTGATTTAGTTATCGTGAATAATAAATACAATTTATAACTTTATTTCAAATCGATTGTGTTATAAATTTAAAATTATTAGGCTCTATAGAACTTAATTTGATGTTTTTTTTTTAATAAAAATAAGAGACACATTTATTATCTATGACATTAATGATAATAATAACCTATACGAAAAAGATACACCAACATTTAGGTATTTAAGTCTTTGTTTACGTTTTCTTTTATGCATTTCAAATCATTGAATAGAATTTTTTAATTAGCTTAATAAACATATTAAATAAAATATTAAAAACGTTTTAATTAAATAATTATTATGTATTAAAATTATTGTTATCTACTGTTGTAACATACTAAATTATCACTTTTTAAAAACAAAATATATTCAATGCTAATTTAGCCTATAAATGTAATGTAACATCTTATAGTTAATAATAACATTTTTAATTTTGAGAATTCAAAGATCATTGTACATTATATTTTGGCTTCTACATAATAAATAAACACGTAACAAAGACACGTCAAATTAAAAAAAATATATATTATTGAAAAGAAATATGAAAAAAGTATTAATTAATTAAACGGGTATCAATATAGATAACTACAAAACTAACTTCGCGTCATCTACATTCATGGTTAAGTAGAGCGTGTTGTACTGTGATGTAATATAGCCTATAACCTGCTATGAATCGGCTAACCAATGCAAAAATTATTTTTGAATGTATCAATAGTTTCGGAGATTATTCCCTACATACAAAGTTAAAAACAAATTTTACCTTAATTGATGATTTCATTATGGCGGACTATCGATTTAAATCGATCTCAAATTTATTTTTCTGTTTCGTCGGTAACACGCGCGCTACATTCTAGAACATATATAAGAAAATATATAAAACTTCAAAAGCAAAGCACGTTATTTCGTTAACTTGATTGACGTACTCATTCCATTTATTGATTTGAAAACTGCTAAACCGATTTTTGATAAAATTTCTATAGAAGTAATAGGAAAGTATACCTACCCTTTTAAACAAAAAATCAATTAACTAAATCTGTCTACCTATATTCCAAAATAAGGACTTTAAATAAATTAATATTATACATTTTGTATTAGTATGCGTTGTAGATCAATATATATAAAAATCAAAACTGACCGGCTGACATTTTCACTGACTGATCGATCAACGCAGAGAAACCGCTGAGTCAAAAAATATGAAATTTTGCACAAATTTTAAAATCCATCCATCCAATTACGGGTTAAAAAGATGATTGAAAGTTTTTTCGGTATCAAATTCTTAAGTACAGTCCTTTTAAATTTATTTGTCTTTATTTGGCAAAACCCCAAACGAAAGTCACGAATTTTCGAACATTTTTTTTTTCATTATAATTTTGCATTAAAAAAATGATTCAATCCAATCATTTAATCGATAATTTCTTATCTAATTCTTATCTGTGGCTAGAACTACGCCATATTTATATGCTATGTAAAGAAAAATAGACTAGATGTGTATATACCGATTTCTAACTTTTACAAATTTGTTGACGCAAAGGTACTTCATATTCAGTCGCTAATTGCTAGGCAACGTCGTCCAAGTCGACATTCTGTGTGCCAAAACCCATGAACTTAAAACACAAATATATAATATCATTGTTGTAGACGAAAAAAAAATCCCTCTCGAGTATTTCATTAAATTCTTAAAAACAATTATATTATCTGCAACCCTCTTTGAAAGGGGATGAGTTTCTTTTTTAATTAGTCACCATTTTTCTTACGTTATGCCGCGTTTGAACTGGCGAGTTGATTTGAACGTCGACACTAATATTGTATTGAGGTAATCTCTGAAACTTCTGATCCGATTTGTATAATTCTTTTTGCGTTAAATGCTCCATTTATTGTTGAAGGTTTTATGCTATATTACATCACGCTACGACTAATAGGAGGGAAGCAATAAGCATAAACGTGATTGATTCAATTATCGGTTTTTATAAATAAAAATATTGTGTATAGTAATAATTATCTATCACAGACCACGACAAACATCTGTATTACAAATACATACAGACGTTTTGTCGTGAGCGGGGATCGAACCCGCGACCGTTAGCGCTTCAGTCAGTTGCAATGATCATTGCAATGATTCATGATGAATAATTTGGTATTAAATATAGCTTCGCGCTAGGTTTTCAATCAATGATTTCTCCTTACAAACTTTTGGACCCCATTTCATACCTTTAGGGGTAGAATTGTGGGAAAACCTTTGCGGATATCTACGTCATATTAACTATGTGGCAAACTTCATCGCCATCTGTTCAGTGGCTTGAGCTGTATTGATCAGTCAGTACCGGCTGCCAATATAGTCTTCAATTAATTAAAAACTAAAAAAAAATTAAGTTTTTTTATATGATGCTTATATATATGTGTACTTGCCTACAAGATCCAACGCTTAATTAAAAAAAAAAAAAAAAAAAACAATTTTTTTTTAATAAAAAAATTTAGTTCAGTATTTTTACTTTTAAGTATCGATTTTGCTAACGCTGTTAAAATGGCCAACACATGCCCAGTTGACCAGTATAATTAGACGCTAAGGTCTCTTTAATTTCATTATTAATAAATAATATAGATAAAGTAACCAATAAAATTCTCCAATCATAATTTTAATTACGAATTTGATAACATTGCAATAACAAACGGATGTTAAAGTAATAACAATGCCAACCAATTTAATATTATCTTATTATTTAATAATAAATTTCTTATTTATTGAGTTGTTAGAGCCGGTATGGTTTAGTGGTTAGAACACGTTGATCTCAACCGACGGTCTTCGGTTCAAACCCTGACCACCACTGACTTTTCAAGTGCTATATTTGTGTTTAAATTTAAAAATATCGTGAGGAAACCTGCATGTGTCGGGAGAAATTCTAACTCATTTATATCCACCCCGCAGTAGAGCAGCCTGGGGGATTAAGCTCTAAACCTTCTCCTTAATAGGAGAGGAGGCCTTAGCCCAGCAGTGGGATATTTACAGGCTGTTACTTTACTTTAAAATGAAAACATTAAAATCAACATGAAAAATATTTTAAAATGAATTTTACGCATCCATAATTTTGACTTGAGAAATCATTTTATATAGCAATTAAAAATTAATTGAAGCTACTTCAATATCACATATTAACGATTCACTTGATTAAACACTAGCTTACCTTCGCCGTTACTGCTCTGTCCTATGAGTCGTAGCGTGATGTAATATAGCCTGTAACCTTCCTCAATAAACAGGCTATCCAACGCAATAAGAATCATTCAAATCGGATTAACAGTTTAAGAGATTACCTCGTACATATATTGTTACAATCAAAATATATGTCTTTATAATATTAGTACAGATATTTTTCTTATATCTGGGAAAGAATATATCGTTGTCTTAGATTTTCGCGATTGTTATTCATTGAAATAAAACTATTTTAAATCTGCAAAGTGCTCGAAACGTCGGGATAGTAAAAATAGTTAATATATGAGATAGAATAGCTGGCAAACGAGCAAACGGGACCTTATATTCAGTGATCATCCACACATTAGCAGCACCAGAGAAAATTGTGGCTTTATCAGCTAAGATCTCCTACATACTATAACTGGACGCTGGTATATGTTAAGCCACACGGACTCCATTTTGAGAAAATGGCGTCTAAAGATGTCAGACCTATTCTTAATTAATTTGTTTGAAGATATATACAAAGATTTTCTGTCCTATAATAATAAATGTTATTATGAAATAAAAGCAGATTGGTTTAAAAGTATTATTTTATTATAAGTTTTACAAATATTTAATATTATTATATATTGCAAAATATGGAACACACACCAATATTCGAAACATTAAATTAAGAAACTTTTTTACCGACAATTACAAGTCGATATGATTTAAAACGATGTCTATGCGAAAATTATACAGTTCTTTGGTTTTCTTTTAAAGCTTATTATTTTGAATTTCGCTTTGTAAGAACTTCAACGATATATAATGTCTGTGTACATACTACAGAAATATAGACTATTTCTCTGTTTGGCTCAAAAGAAATGTCTACGTCAATTAATCTGCAAAAAAAAAGAAAACATAAAAAGACATTCGATACATTTTAATGTCTGTGTATTCAAAAAATTCAATTTTGTCACAATAAACATACATTCGTAACAGGGTACAATGCTATTTACATCATATAAAAAACCCACTTTCAAGTCACTAGACGAGTTTAAACACGCCACATCTCACCTTTAAAAGTAAGAAAAAATTCTAATAAAACAAAAGTGCTCTTAAAACAATTTAACGCGAAGATGGGACGGTTTTTAATTAAACTTTTTTACAAGTCACTCCAACGAGTGGAATTAGGAGAACTATATTATTGTTCACGGGAATGATTTGGTGAAATCAGTCTTATTGAAATACGAAAAGTTTTAGAAAATAATTGCTTCTGTGTTATTCTATTATATAAGCCATGTTATTGTAATATTTCATCAAAATACGAGTAGTTTTTGTTTTAAGTTCAATAAACTAGTATACATTCTCACAGATTAGCGCATTTATAATAATGTTAGTAATAAGAAAGATTATTAGTAATATTTAAGACTTTCAGGTTTTTTATATGGATTTTTTAAAGCAAATACGATAAATTTCGGAGAGTAAGAGTAAAATAAAGTAAAGTAACAGCCTGTAAATGTCCCACTGCTGGGCAAGGCCTCCTCTCCTACTAAGGAGAAGGTTTAGAGCTTAATCCACCTAGCTCGTCCACTGCGGGTTGCCGGATATATATGTGTCAGAATTTCTCCTAACACATGCAGGTTTCCTCGCGATGTTTTCCTTCACCGCCGAGCTCGAGATGAATTTAAACACAAATTTATTACTTGAAAAATCAGCGGTGCTAGCCGGGGTTTGAACCCGCGATCATCGGTTCTAGGCCATCTGGGCTCAAGTTCGTAGAGTATAACCTTTTAATTAAAAATAGAATTAAACAAATTGGTATAGCCATTTGAGTAGTGAATATACGTAATAAAAAGAATAATTAAGATTAATACAAAATTATAAAAAGTGTAAACTACAAATTAGAATTTAATAAAAACTATTTAACAATGGCAACAAAAATTAAATGAAACGTCAATTGTTTATAAACTCGGATCATTTACATTGCTAACGATAATTGATCGCAAATTACATACATCAACAGATAATAGAATCAAAAAACAGATATGAAGCGATAATAATCGTATAAAAACTACAAGACTGTACTTATCTCAATCTCTGCGAAACAATCTCGTTAGCAATTATGAATTTGCTTAAATTGAGTGGTGATATAGATAGCGACATCTATTGTCGAATAGTTGAACTAACGACGTGATATTAAAATTAATTTTAAATTCTGTGATTTAAACCATTGAAATTTCTATAAGAGATTTGTTTACTAAGATTTTTAGTTTTTTTTTTTTTTTTTAGATAACATTTAACATATTTTTTTTCTTTACATATAAATTATTCTTAAAAATACCACAATGATTTGTAATAAAAAAAATAAGAAAACATACCAATCACGGTGATTGAATTTTAATGTTGAATTTAATTACTATTTTATTATCGTTGTTAAAATGTATTTCAAGAGATATAATTACTATAAATAAATAATTTTAAAAAAATAATTTAGATTTTCCTGATAAAATTTTATTGAAATGGCGACATCTTGTGTCGAGAAGCGTAATCTCTTTTTAAACTTTCAACGACATCTACCGTAGAATTTGAACCTATATTGTTTTCGTAATATTAACTAGATGTCGCTACTACTCAATCGAACCAGAGTCATCTATTATTGTTGTTATTAAGTAATAAAACAACACGAATCGCTGCTGCTATCTGTGATTTGGTCAGAGAGATCAAGTTCAATGGGCATTATCACAGATTTCTGAAGGAATAATTAGTTGAAAATAAAACCGTCTTCAAACGCAAAATACATCATTATGTTTACTTGGATGACATACTTATTCTAGTTATTTTCATTTAAAGACCAAACTACTTAACCTATTTTGATAAAACTTCTATAAAACTTTCAAAATCTTTTAAGAAATGACTTCTGAAGTAACAAACACGAAAATAATAAAAAAAAAGCACGCTACAAACTGAAAACATCGTCAAAAAATCAATGTTTTCATACCAATTTAGAATTAACGTTAGTAACAACAAACAAATCTTCCACGATTTCGGATACGTTAAACGACTGACTTGTGAATAAACTCAGAAGGATATTTCATTTATTTATTTTATTCAACAACGTCAAAATAATACCTTCAGTTCTTAAAATGTTTTATATGAATATGTAAATATCTATACTAATATTATAAAGCTGAAGAGTTTGAACGCGCTTATCTCAGGAACTACTGGTTCGAATTGAAAAATCCTTTTTGTGTTAGATAGTTTACTGAGGAACGCTATAGGCTATATACATCACGTTACGACTCACAGCGAAGCAGTAACCATAAACGCGAGTGAAACTAAAAGGAAGAGTTAGTATATTATATAATCTAAGAAGCCTTACCTTATTAAATTATTCCTTTCTAACCGACTTTCAAACTGAGGAGATTCTAAATTACTAGAAGACATGTTCACCAATTATTTGAAAACGGCTAAACCGATTTTAGTAATATTTTTTTTTGTTTGAAAGGATATACTCTCCGACAGGTCTCATAGAATTTTCATTAAAATCGGTTTAGTAATTTTGTTTTAAAATCAAATAAACAAAAAGCTTTTGAAGTGGTTTTCCCTTGTTTCAAAAAGTCTCTACCCGCTTGCTAATGTCTATTTATATATAAATATATAGCAAAGAATATAAAAATATTATCGAAGATTTCTTGATATAAATCTGCGACGGCTTCGTACGGATATCCAAACGAATGCTCACTCACTTTTTATACATATTTAAATGCACATTTTTTACTTTTCCATGTGACTTTTCAAGTATTTTCTATCATGCAAACCTTGTTCTGCATTTGCGAACACAACAAAAAATAATGAACCAAATAATAGCAGTCGTTCTTAAGTGATGCGCTTATATCGACAATCGATATTTATTTAATAATAAATTTATTAATTAATGACAGGCACGTTGGCGCAGTGGTCACTGAAACTGACTGAAGCACTAACGGTCGCGGGTTCGATCCCCGCTCACGACAAACGCCTTTATTGGCCATACGGATGTTTGTAATAATAATAATAAGCTGGATTCTCACAGCGTATTAAAAAAGTAACTGTCGAGTTTCTTGTCGCTTCTTGGTATAATTTTATTAATTGCTAAATTGGTTGTAAAAACCTACTTGAATAAAGTATAATTTTGATTTTTTAAATTTACCCATTTCAAAAGAGCGAGGTTCTTAATTCCTGACGTATTTTATTTTCGTTACCTCATAACTCTGTCATTTCTTAACCGATTTTGAGAATTCTTTTTTTGACAGGATATGTTTTCAGATTGGTACCATAGAAACTTTATCGAAATCGGTTCAGTGATTTAGTTTAAAAATCGAAATAAGTGGTATAAGTGTATATTTCAAGCAAACGAAATAGCGTGTTTTACTTCATAAGACGACTACCATTAGTTATCGCGATAAAACCCGTTATATTAATAATGAATAGTATAAATCGCGAAAGTTTAAAATATATAAGACGATGTCTTCTACAAACCTCTTAACCCTCTATCACTCATGAACTGGTATTTCTTGACTTTTTGGATTCGAAATAATAACAAACAAATAATTCATGTATTTTAGATTTTTTAATTATTTTGAATAAACATTTTACTTATCAAGATAATACACAAGACACAAGTAGAACAATTTTTATTATTTTATTCAATTCAAAGCCGCCTCTGTCGTAAATACCGACGGTAGATACACAAATTTTAATTGGAGCTAAATAGTACTATGTAGTTTTATTTTTAGTTCGTTGGTTTGGAATACATTGTAGACGCTGATAAGCATCGTTAAGATTAGGTCTCAGTTATTTGGACTTAGTTTTAATGCACTGGCCGCTATCAATTTCTGTAAGTACGACCTTGGGTTGAAAGATACAAGTTTAGCATTTCTGGGAAAAGGACGAATGGTAGCCGTAAAAATGGACGCTGACAAGCAATGCCATTTCAAGCCACGCTGACTTCTTTTTGAATAAATGGCTTATATATATTTTTGTGTTGTTCTAGGTTAAGGACTAATAATGAAAATCATACTATTTTAGGGTCTTTTCAAAATTTAGCTAAGATTGGATTCTTGACTCCACCGATCAATCTCCATCGTGTCTTCTCCATTCCACGTGACATTGGCGAAATAACATGTCTAATTGGCACAACTAAAATCCATTAACCAAAGAATTGAATTGAATAAATGTCGTCTAAAGATGTCAAACATATTCGTAATACATTTGTTTAGAGCTGTATATCCTTCTTCTCTTTTCTATTTCGATAAAAAGAATGAATTAAAAGCAGATTGGTGTAACAAAACGTTTTATCTTATTATAAGTTTTTCAAATATTTTTTTAATAATATTAAATGATAAATGACGCATTATCAGAATGCATCAATATCTCCGATTCCGACTTTCGTGGGTTGATACATTATTGCTTATCAGCATCCAAATAACAATGCGTCATATTAAGAAATGGATTCTATTAAATTTAAAGGCTTTTGAACGGTTCGCTGCTCACAATCTACACCATAATATAAATGGTTAAGTCATTTATATAAAGAATATAAAAAGAAATTTTTTACGACTTTATTATTAGTAGATATGACTTAAAATTAATGTTACATCAACAAGATGATAAAGAGCGATAGAACGTTTATCTATAAACTAAGAAATGAATATAGTTTTGTACAATCTAAACGACTTTATCGTAATAGATTTGCGTGTATAGATAAAAAATTTAATTCTAGTGATGTTAAACTATCGATAGCTATTAATATTTTTTGTCAAATTAGTTATAATATGGATGCTGATAAGCAATGTGTCATCCCTCAAACATACAAATTCGGAGATATTCATGTATTTTGATACTGCGTCACGTATTTAACATTATTAAAAAATCAAACATTATAAGCTAAATAAATACGGAAAATAGTTTCAATAAAAGTTCCTAAATGCGTTCTATATTTTGCGTTTTTAGATTTTTATTTTGCCGAAACAAACAGGCAGACAGACAGACAAAAAAATTATAAATTGTGTTTTCGACGTAAGTACGATACATATTTCATATGCATTTAGCTCTTATTTTGAAATTACAAACACACTCTAAAATTTTATTTATATATTGAAAATCGTGTCTATGAAAAATGATGCAGTTTTTTCGTTCTACTTTAAAGGTCCTAATTTTACTTTCGCTCTTTTGAACTTCGCTAACAACATATAGATTCCTAACAATATCGACTATCGATATTCCACCGACACTCGCGTTTCGAACGTCACTAGTGTCATCATACTGAAAGTTAGACCAGTAGTTAGTATTGCGCTCTATAGTGCGCACGCGCAGCAAACATGTCTAATAATAAGGTTAGTTCTATTTCCATTTATAACTTCCATTAGTAATCAAAACAACAATTATCAAGTATTGTAATTTATTATTTTCACGATTAGTACACATTGGAATAAAACTATTTTCAGTAGTTTTAAATTACGTATATTATTTATTTATGACAGTCGTCTTAACGTCAGTCTAAACGTGACCACGATCGTTATAAAGTGATCGAAACGTTCGCATGGGCTGTGTCGGGTTAGTTAGATTTGTTGGAATATGTATAAGATTCAATCTGTAATCATAAACTGTGTTGTATTGACAATATTTTAAAATAGTAACTATCGAGTTTCTTGCCGGTTCTTCTCGGTAGACTCTGCGTTCCGAACCGGTGGTAGCTTCATTATTGATATAATTTTTTTTTTTTTTCATATTGATTGATTTTGATTATACGACAGAATCACAGAAAACGTTCAAAAAGATTATAAAGAAACGTTTGTCTGTGATTACTAGTGGACGCCTTGCGGTCGGAATTCGGCTAGAAATTCATAAAATTTTTAGACGACTTCAAGATTTTGATCACAAATTTTAACGATAAACAAAAGAGTATATATGTGTGTGTGTGTGTCAAATACATGGTAGTGTGTGTAATGTTTTTGTTTATTGATTTAATGTACCTATTTTCTACGCATAATTAAAAATAACTTCTCTATATAAACTAAGAGTGAGAAATATTATAAATTTTATTATTGATTAATAATACATAATTTAATATAAAAAATATAATATATATTACTTGGGAAATTTTTTTAAAATTTTATTATGTGTAATTTATATAAAATACAACATTTTAATAAACTAAAGTCTATTAATACAAAAAAAAAAACGGATAACTTATAACAAAGACCTCATCTAAGCCACTGCATCTGGGTAAACCTAAACATGATTTTTATATACCTACTCAATGATACCCCAATTGACTTCGTTGATCTTTTTTTCTTACATTTTGGCGTCCAAAAAATCATTCTCATTCTCAGTTTTCCAAATCCCTCCAATGATTCATGACGACTCTAACGACGTATCTTTATCAAAATCGGTCCACGCGTTTGATCTAAATAGTACCACAAAAGTATAAACCCACATACATAGTCTATATTTCTTTAATTGTCTTCGCTAAGAACAAATATGGCGTACATCTAGCCACACATAAGAGTTAGATAAGAAATTATCGATTGAATGACTGAACTGAATCATTTTTTATAACGCAAAATTATAATAAAAAAAATGTTCGAAAATTTCATGATTTTCGTTCGGAGTATTGTTACCAAATACAGACCAGTAAAGAAAGATAGATTATACATAAATTCATACATAGGTTCATACACACATTCATATATAAGCTGATAAACACATACCCTGCGTTGCGTAGTCGGGTAAAAAATACGCTACGAATTAAAATAGAATCGAAACTTCTAATAAAAGACATTCTTTGAAGTCGGTTGAAAGGACATAACGTTAAAAACGAATGTTATTATTGTCTTTAAAGCAATTAGACAATCATTAAAGGTTTTTAAAATAATACCGCCTATTTCAGATGTTTAAAACAGCATGTAAATACGAAGATAATAAAGTTGACGCTGACACTGGGTAAAAATAAATTATTACGCGAGTATTACACTTATGCAGGAGCGTAAATATAGCCCTGCCAGGACTGGTAAAAAGCCACGGGCCCCTGACCCGAGAGGGCCTCAGCCTAAAAGAATTTTATGAATAAAAATCTTATTAAAAGTGAATTGCTATTTCAGTATATGGATGCTGATAAGCAATAATGTGACAACCCACAAAAAGTCAAATTCTGGGGTATTGATGTATTTTAATAGTTCATATATTTCATCATATATTTAACATTAGTAAAAAAAATTCAAGTCAAGTTCAAAAAAAGTTACTTAATCTTATGTTGAGAATATTGAAGGGTGTTCCATATTTTGAATTATGCAATAATCTCATGTACTTGAAAAAAAAAATTACGAATGGGTCTGACATCTTTAGACGCCATTTTCTCAATATGAAGTCCGTGTGGCTTGACACACTATTGTTTATCAGCGTAAAAATATGTATAAAACAACTTATCAAGTATTTAAAAAAATGCACACAATATTATTAATAGTTTTGGTTACTTTGTTAGTGGTTCATTAAAATTAAGTTATAACGTGAAGATTTTTACTGGGAGGCCCCATCCAAAGAATTTACTACGGGCCTCAGATGTAAAGTTTCGCCTGTACACTTATGAGTTTATTATAAGACTTTTATAAAAATATCAAAATCAAAATCAAAATATGCTTTATTCAAGTAGGCTTTTACGAGCACTTTTGAATCGTCAATACAAAAACAAAAGAAAACTAAACACTAATTAATTAATTAATTTACCACCGGTTCGGAATGTAGATTCTACCGAGAAGAACCGGCAAGAAACTCGATAGTTACTCTTTTTAAAAGTTTTACGATGGGTACATACATTTATGAGTTACAAATATATTAAATACCCTGTGTGAATCCAGCTTATACTAAATCCAAGCTTCTTTATCATCTATATAATCTTGAACAGAATAATATGCTTTAGCTACTAAGGATTTTTTAATATGTACTTATTATTACAGTTACTTAGGTTAATTAGGTTAAGGTTTTGATCTCAGACTTTTATAAATATTTACATAAGTTTGAAATAATTTACTGTGAGTGCCTTTATTTTTGTCGGCAACATTTTCGTAAGGTTACCTAGAAAACTTTTACCAGGTTACAGAATCATTATGTCAATTACGAGAGTAAAACTTACAAATGTAATTCTCGTCTCAGAGTTTCATAGATTTACATTACATAAATTTTTGTTATTCCTTTACACCTGAAGGAAATTACTGTCGGTGCCTTATTTTTGAGAGCTTTCTTAAGGTCACCTAGGTAACCACGTTTCGGAGTTTTTGTATGACAATTACAAGAGTAAAACTTAGAAATGTAATTTTCGTCCTAAAAAATGTTATAATAAAGGCAAGTTATTAACAAATAATTAAAATGTAATTAGAGCCGAGATGGCGTAGAGGTTAGAACACGTCGATCTCAATTGATGATCGTGGGTTCAAACCCCGGCTGGCACCACTGATTTTTCAAGTACTAAATTAATGTTTAAATTCATCTCGAGCTCGGCGAAGGAAAACATCGTGAGGAAACCTGCATGTGCCGGGAGAAATTCTGACACATGTCTATCCGCCAACCCGCAGTGGAGCAGCGTGGTGGATTAAGCTCTTAACCTTCTCCTTAATTGGAGAGGGGGCTTTTCCACCAGTGGGATATTAACAGGCTCTTATTCACCGTAGAAACCGCAGCTATTATAAGTACAAATCCACATGTAGTAAAGCTCCCCCTTAGATCGCCCATCGTCCCCCCTAATAGGGCGCGCCTCACTGGTTTGGTGCATGAGATAGTAAATAATAAAATATCTAATATTATATTATTTCAGGTAAATATTCCGAACTTCGAGCTCAACAATGGTCTGAAGATCCCAGCTCTGGGCTACGGAACGTGGGCGGGAATTAATGAAAAGGTAAAATCGATACCTCCCACGTAAGTTATTGTAAGCCACAAAATTGCCGTTAGCGTTTTTACTGAATACTACACGAATTTGCATTGCTTAATGCATTCAAAGTCAAAAAATTTCAAAAATCTTTTTTTTTTTTTTCAAGGAAAGTTACAACAAAATACGCCTAAAAAAAGGCGTATTTTGTTGTAACTTTCAAACTAAAACGGATTAAAAGTGCTCTACTGTAAAATTGTAATTTTGGGGCTACAACAACTTACGTGGGAGGTATCGAAATATATTCCATTAAAAAGGTAAGAGATAGTCTAGAGCGTGAGGAAGGGATTAAAATAGAGGTACAATAATAATAATAAGAGGGTTGAGTGTATAAATAACTAGAAATGTTTTGTATGTGATCGTATTTTCAAAATACTTGATATTGCCCGCAAATCTGCGCAGAATAATTTGGACGCTGATAGGCAATACTATTTCAAGCTATGCGGACTTCATTTTGAGGAATTGTCTGAACATGTCAAACCTATTCTTAAAAAAAATTATTTGAAGACGTTCCATCTTTTCTTTTCTATTCCTTTAAAAGGTATAATGATTTCAAAGCAGATTGATACAATAAAAGTTTTATCTAATAATAAGTTTTTCAAATATTTGAGATTATTATATAACAAGATACGGAACGCACTTGAGATTCGAAACATTAAATTAAGGCACTTTTTATTTGGTTTGAAATATGTTAAATTTACACACATTATCAGAATATATAAATATCTCCAAATTTGACTATTTCTGGGTTTATACAATATTGCTTATGACTGTTCTAGTATGGTGTAACTAATCAATCATTCTTCTATCTTCCAGGGAGAGTTCTTGGTTGAAGATGTACCGAAACTCGTCGATGCTATGACTTACGCTATAGATGTGGGTTATCGTCACATTGACACCGCACATTTGTACAGGGTTGAACCGGAAGTGGGTTACGTGGTGCAGAAGAAGATAAACGAAGGCGTTATTAAAAGAGAAGATATTTTCATCACTACAAAGGTATAACTAGAGAGCATGAAAGGAGAAGATCCACTATTTTGATATGTTTAACAGTTTACTAGCAGTTGCTCGCGGCTTCGTCCACGTATATTTTGGAATTTCAGCTAAATAAATCTACCAGCGAAATTGTTACCATTCCAGGATTGAATACCCCCTAGCGTCATTAAAAGGGATGATTTTGAAATTCTAGCATACATATATTTAGTTATTCTTCCTAAGGAATGTTTGTGCTGAATTTAAGGATAATCGGCCAAAAAAAAATACATTTTCTTCATACAAACGTTATTAAGGGGGTCCTTGTACCCCAGTGTGGAATAATAGTACCCTGTTTTCTATTTTACATTTCATTACTATCACCCTAAAGTAAGTGTGTTAAGTTTTAAGTGAATACGACCACGGAATAAGATTTTAAATACAAACATTTTTACCCCTTTTCACCCTCTTAAGGGTGATAAATCAAAAAATCCTTCTTAGTGGATGCCTACAACCTAAAAGCCACCTACTGGCAAAATTTCAAGTTCGTAGCCCCAGCGGTTTAGCGTCTGCGTTGATGAATCAGACAGGACAAGTTATTTTATATGTGGATGCTGATAAGCAATAATGTGTCAACCCACAAAAAGTCAAATTTAGAGATATAGATGTATTTTGATACTGCATCACCTATTCAACATTATTGGTTTGAATTTCAAGTGCATTACATATTTTGCAATTTATACAATAATCTCAAACATTTCAAATATATTAAATATATCAATCTGATTTTAATTAATTATACTATCTATTAAATAATAAAAGAAAAAATGGATTTATACTTCTTTAAAGATATATGTGGCTTGACACAGTATTGCTTACAGCGTCCATCCATGTATAGAAGATGTATGAAGAGTTGTACGAATACCTTTGTGGCTTTATTTAGACCAAACGCGTCAGTCGACTGTGATAAAAACACGTCGCTTGATTTCTCATGATCGCGCGAATGTCATATGAATCGCAAAGATTTGGAAGAATCAAAATGGCTGATTTTAGACCATACGTGAAAAAGAATATCATAATAAGTCTTTAAAAATCATTTTTAGGTTTCTCACATGGTTTTTAAATTAGAATTACCGTTTAGGATCTATAACGATTTTATGCTTTTAGAACTGATATTCATACGGGCCGTTGACGGCAGATGGTCTTGTTGGGCAGTCGAGTTTTTGATTTTTTAATTAATTAAACTTGTTTATTCCTTGTGTTTACAGAGAAATAATAAAATCGTATATTTTTATCTAAACCAGGTTTGGAATGATCATCACCGCCCGGAAGACGTTGAAGCTTCTGTAAAAGCATCGTTAAGAAGATTAGGTCTCAACTATTTGGACCTAG
Source organism: Hypolimnas misippus (assembly GCA_037950945.1). Lineage (NCBI taxonomy): Eukaryota > Metazoa > Arthropoda > Insecta > Lepidoptera > Nymphalidae > Hypolimnas > Hypolimnas misippus. Next base: position 2,083,337 of record JBBEEQ010000008.1, on the reverse strand, counting down.
TATTAATGCACTGGCCGCTATCGATTTCTGTATGTACCTTACTACTAGGGTTGCTAGATAATAGTTCAGTACTTCCGGGTCAAAGTCTAGTGGTAGCAATATATATACTTAAAAATATATCTATGTATTCGCTGTCCCTTGGTATTTCACTTGGTTACAGCTTCACTTCTACGTGTCATGCCGTGATGTAATATAGCCTATAGCCTTATCTAATAAATAAAACATCTAACACAAAAAGAATTTTTCAAATCGAACCAGTAGTTCCTGAGATTAGCACGCTTAAACAAACAAACTTTTCAGCTTTATAATATTAGTATAGATTAATACGTGAAGCCAAAACTTTGTATAACTTTTTACGAAAATTGTACGGACGGAGGAGTATGAAATTTCGCACACTTATAGCTTAGTAGAGAAGAATTCAGAATTCAATTTTTTTTAAATTTTCTATTAAAATACATTAAATCAATAAAAAAAATATTACACATACTACCATGTTACTACCATTTGACATTCTAAGGGACCAATAAAAGATAATCTTTCAAATAGAAAAGAAGTCTCCCACGAATTGAGAACCTCGTCCTTTTTTGGAAGTCGGTTCATGATTATGTTAGTAGTAAATATAAAAGTGTTAAAAAGAGACAAAATTAGAGTTTCGTTTTACTAAAATTCCCTGTTTTTAAAGCCCCTTTTGATGAGGCCCTAGTAACATATATAATTAATATAGAAGACAATACTATTTTCCAGCAAGACGGTGAAGATGAAAAGATAGACTATTTAGACACGTGGCGCGGGTTCGAATCCGTGTTGAAGCAAGGTTTAGTCAAGTCGATTGGCGTGTCAAACTTCAACTTGGAACAAATGAAGCGTCTCCTAGATAACTGCGAAGTAGTCCCCGTTGTGAATCAAGTCGAGGTGAGTTAAAAAATCAAAAAAATCCCCAAAAATTCGCGTCCAACTAAAACCATTGGCTTGTAATATTACTATTTCTAAGTTGAACGTATTAGAATAAAATTCTTTCGCAAAAATTAATGAACAGACTTTGGTAAAAATTTGCAATAATATAGCTTATGAATGGAATAACACATAAGATACTTTTTATCAATATACACAGATATTAGTAATACATAAAGTTAAAAAATACATTGCCAATTTCAGATAAACCTGAACCTAGGTCAGAAAGAGCTGGTGGACTTCTGCCAGACGAACAAAGTACTGGTAGTAGCGTACACACCATTCGGGAAGATGGTGCCAAGCAGGCTGGACCCCTCCTGCCCCGCTGTGAGACACGACGACCCCATAATGGTGTCCATTGGAAAGAAATATGGAAAAACTGTTCAGCAAATTGCTTTACGATATCTGGTAAGTAAGAAATTTAGGTGCTTTATGGGGTTTTTAACCTAGACACAAAAAAGAGGTTTTATGAGCTTGATTTATCTGTGTGTCAATCAAAAAGAATCCCCATACAATTAACTCCTAGCCCTTGAAGTTTCTGAGATTTCGTCATGAGTGAGTGACTTTTCGCTTTTATATATGGACGCTGATAAGCAATACTATGTCAAGCCACGTGGACTTCATTTTGAGAAAATGGTGTCTAAATATGTCAAACGTATTCTTAATGAATTTGTTTGAAGACGTATATATCAATTTTCTCTATTCTATTTTAATAAAAGATAAAAATAATTAAAAGCAGATTGATAAAATAAAAAGTTTTATCTAATAATAAGTTTTTCAAATATATTAAATTATTTTATATAGCAAAATTTTGAGCACACTCCAATATTCGAAACATTAAATTAAGAAACTTTTTTCTGTACTTACCTAGTTTAGATGATTTGAATTTTTTAAAATGAGGTTTAATACATGACGCATTATCAAAAAACATCAATATTTACGGATTCGATTTTTTTGGGGGTTGACATATTATTGCTTATCAGCAACGAAATATCGATTACATCATTTTTATCTGGCTTGTTTGTTATCAATAATTATATTTAACATTTAATTCAAAAATAACCAAAAAAAAATAGTTTATTAACAGCAAAAAACAAAATAAAAACTTAAATATTAACATCACTTGGGATAATATATTTTTTTTTTATTATTAATCGCTGAAACGATTACATACATGTTACCGGCGGCGTTCACACAAGCTAGCTTGTATCGTAGATACCTTTATTTCAATTTACTAAATAGACGTTTCACCTTCGGTTAACGGTGTGACTTTAATCTCATATAAAGAAATATCTGTTACATACAAACGCAAGTAAAAACAATTTTCGTAAACATTATGAAAGACTATGAACAACATTTCAAAGTAATTCTCGTCTTAAAAATGACAATAAGGAAAAAAATCTTTGTTCATATTTCATTTAATTGCCTAGACTTAATTTTATTTATACTATATACTATATAAATATATGTTTTTTAATTTCAGTATCAACGCGGTATTGCCAGCATCCCAAAAACACTAACCAAAACAAGAGTTGTGGAAAACGCATCGATTTTCGACTTCCAACTCGACGACAACGATGTTAACACACTCCAAAAATTCGATATCAACTATCGTACAGTACGCCCAATATTCTGGCAAAATTTTAATAATTATCCATTCGATAAAGTCGATGTTGCCATACCGAAAATGCCTGTTTGTTTATTAAAATGGAAAAATGGCGCGAATCTTGACATTGATTGAATTGTAAGAATAAATGTCGTAAAATGAGTTTTGATATTAAAAGAATTTTTTGTTAGATAATTGTAACAATTGTTTATTAAAAATCATTTATTTATTAAAATTGACTTTTATTTATTTTTAAATAAATAAAATTGACGGATCTGTATAATATATGTGTATAATATACCTTACACACTTATAAATACATAATGTACAGACATCACACCGAAAGTAGTCATAATGACTATAGCGATTGTCAAAATAGATATTTCCATTGTTATCTGGGAAACGATGTTTTCGATTTTATTCAATTACTTTCTGTACTTTCATAAAAAAGAAAAAAAATCTGAATTGAGCGAATGGTGTAAAATTTAATGATACGAGTATTATATAAAATATAGACATATCGCTGGTTTGCAAGAATATCGTAGTAATTCAAAATTCTAACAAATAGAACTAAGTATGTCAAAAGACCATAAATCTTTGATGTTTCATCATGAAAAGAGTTGCGATGATGAATTTTCTTTAAATCAATAAAGTTATAACATCGAGGGATCGTTTAAATTTTGCAGCTATCCACCAACACATTAATAAAGAAATTTAAACAACCCATTCTCTAAAATTCATCATTTTTAGTTGCATCGATATTCTTGAAAAGCAGCGATATGCTCATGGATTTTAGCACCCAGAATGTCGATCATATTGGACGACGTTGCCGAGCAACCAGCTATATACTTGTTAGGAATATATCATAAAAGTAAATAATACTGTATTTTGTCTATGGTAGCTCGTTGATCAGTCAGTTATTATTATATATTGGCAGTACGCACCCTCCCTCTCTCTAGGATAGATTGCTCGTCCTTACTCTCAGAAATATATTCATAATTATAAATAAACTAGTTACTAGAACCCCGGACATAACTTAACAATACTCAGTTGTAGCATGACAGCCAAGAGAATCTTTGGGGTTTGGTCTAACAAGTCAATTAACGAACTTATCAATGTTGGAAATAAGTACGGATTTTAAATATGTCTATAGTTATAAAAATCATTGATAAAATCATTGATATTTTTAAACATTACTTTAATACATTAAGGTTCTGTTTCACTGGTTACGACTAAAGTTTGCGATGGCTTAATCGGAACTTATCCACTTAATAAATTGCAATTTTGGGTTTCAAAGGTCTAGATTAGAAATATAAAATATAACGTGTAACCACCCTCAATGAACGGGTTATGCAACGCAAAAAGAATTTTTAAATAAAGAAAAAAAATCTAAGACATGTATATCCGCCAACCCGCAGTGGAGCTGCGTGGTGGATTAAACTCTAAACCTTCTCCTTAATGGTAGAAAAGACCTTTGCCCAGTGAGACGTTTACAGGCTGTTACTTTACTTTATCTTAATATAATTCAAAGGTGACTGACTGACATAGTGATCTATCCAAGCCCGAACCACTCGACGAATCGGGTTGAAATTTGGCGTGCAGGTAGATATGACATAAGCATCCGCTAAGAAAGAATTTTTGATTAATACTACCCCCAAGGAGATTAAATAGGGGCTGAAGCTAGCTGAGACTTTGCATGCAACTATGACTTAGGCATCACAGACATCGCAGACGAAGTCGCGAGCACCAGCTAGTTTTATATAAAAGCGAAAGTTCATTCATCAAGAAATATCAGAAACTACGAGCATCAAATTTTGCAAGGTGTTCTTTTTAGGACGTAGATGCTCACTAAGACGGGATTTTGCAAAATTCTACCCCGAAGAGGGTAAAGCGGGGTTTGGAAGTTTTTATGTACCTAAGTATGTTAAGCGCGAGTCAAACCGCGAGAGACCGCTAGTAAATAATATTATGATAACTTCATATTGGTGTTTAGTTCTGTAGCAACCTAACGTACATAGAGATTAAATATTATTGTATAAAGCATATATTATATAAAAAAAAGTCTAAAAATAAACAGTGTGTTAATATTCGTATTTCTTTTTTTGTAGACTTAAGAAATAATTTCTATAAAACAATTAAAAATATATATAAATTCTTTAGTGATGTGCGGTTCATATTTTAATAAAATGAAAGGTAAATTCCACAGATTATATACAGGTTTATTTACATATATTAATAACGTATTGAAGAGAACCGGACGCTGATAAGCAATAATATGTCAAGCCACACGGACTCCATTTTGAGAAAATATCGTCTAAACATGTCAAACCTATTCTTAATAAATTTGTTTGAAGACGTATATATTCATCGTTTCTTTTCTATTTTGATAAAATGTATAATGAAATAAAAGCAGATTAGTCTAATGAAATGTTTTATCAAGTAATAAGTTTTTATAATATATGAGATTATTTTATATTCCAAAATATGTCCCACACTTCAATATTCGAAATATTTAATCAAAGAACTTTTTTACGTATTTATGTACTTTAGATGACTTGGAAAATCAATATTTCCGAATTCGACTTTTTATGGGTTGACACATTATTGCTTATCAGCATCCAACTATAGTTAAAATTTGGACAATAGTTGTAAATATTAATCAATTTATTGAAAATCTAGATTTATTTGACACATGGACTTATGGAGTGTACCCACCCGCTTTTAGCGTTACTATTGACGGCCATCGTTAGGGGTTTTAGTAGGTACTACACATAATCCCCCAAGAATCTACATACATAAAAGTAGTACCACTCACTGATTGATCACGAAATCTCAGAAATTACTACTACAATCTAAAAATGTTCTAGGTTCCTTATAGGGTGTAGACCTCCGCGGATTTTACTAAACTTTACCCCTTATGAGGTAAAACTGTGGTTGGAAGTTTGTATGAAAATCCTAAGTTTTTGAAATAACATGAAATTTAAAATGTATGCTATCGTGTTGTGTACTCCTGGGCGTAACTATAGGTTCACAGGACTGGCAAAAAGCCACAGGTCCCGGACCCGAGAGGGCCCCGGTCTAAATGAATTTTATTTATAAAAATCTTATTAAAATTAAATTGTTATTTCATTATAAATGATTATGAATCGATGTCTAAAATACACACAATATTATTAATGGTTTAGGGTAACTTCTTAAGGTTCAGTAAAATTAAGTTATAACGTGACGATTTTTACTTAAAGGCCCCATCCAAAGAATTTGCCACGGGTCTCAGGCGGTATAGTGACGCCGCATTACTTCAAAAACTTAGGGCTTTCATATTTTTCTTTTTCTTGGGGATGATTATGTGTAGTATTTAATAAAACCCTAACGATGGCCGTCATCATTAACGCTAAATCGTGGGTACAATCCATAAGTCCATGTGTCAAATAAATCTAGATTTTTAAAAAATTGATTCATATTTTCATTGTATACACAGATTTTTCCTGCGAAAAAAAATCATAAATTATATAAATAAAACTATTTTAAACGGATTTAAATTCCGTATATTAATTATTTTTATCATCCCGACATTAGCACTTTACAGCGTTCGTGGTCACGGGTACACCCGTGATTTAAATCCGTTTACAATAGTTTTATTTCAATGAGTAATAATCGTGAAAATTAAGACAAATTATAGTTCTAAAAATAATAATAGTACAGAAATAGTAGTTTTAAATAAATGACAATTGGCGTTGTTTTGTTAAATGGGAATTCCAGGGTCGGCGGGTTATCAGTCCAAAACTCTATTATTGTATTATTAAAACTAGCTGTGTCTCGCGCTTTACTTGTGTTCATTTGAGGGGAAATTATATTTATATAATGTTCATCTTCCCTGCTTGGGTCGGATATTGTCCAATATTTCATTAATTTCAATTTTATTTTTGCTTATATATTTTTATATTTATTTATAAATAAAAAAATTTAAATAAAAGTAAAGTCTAAGTATTCCTTACAATATTAGCTATGTGTGAGTGAAAGCCCTGTCAAAATCGGTCCAGCGTTTTCAGATAATAGCCGGAACAAACAGACACACAAACAAAATTTTTTGTAATTGTGTCTTTGATATAAGTATCGTGTATAAAGGATACACATATACATACGCGTTTCATGAGTTTAGTTTAAAGCATTCGATATTATATTACAAACAGACAATTCAAATTTTATTTTTACAGAATAAATTAATATTGATAAGCATATTATCAGACACAATAAGATTTTAACACAACAGAAAATAATAAAAGTTTTCAAAATATTTTAACATGCGTTAAACTCGTGTTTATATAAATCCGCGTCTCAGGCCAGTTTTGAGTTAAACATGCTTTAAATCTTTGATTATTACAATTGAATGCTAATAAGCAATAATGTGTCAACACACAAAAAGTCAAATTCGGAGATATTGATGTATTTTGTAACTGCATCAACTATTCAACATTATTTAAAAAAATCAAGTAATATAAACTAAATAAGTACGTAAAAAGTGTCTTAACAATTGTTTCGTATTTCAAGTGCGTTCCATATTTTGCAATTTATAGAATAATCTGAAATAAGGTACCTGGGTCGAATATGGCCACCTTAAGGTTTGATATAAATATTTGGACATATTTCATGTGACTGGGTTAAACATTGGTACTTATAAGTAAAGTATATCTATCTAGCTTATAAATAATAAAGAAAAATATGGCAAATATATTAACAATTTTGAGTTATTTGCATTTATATAAAAACGGGCAAAGTGGCCATATTTTCACCAGTATACGTAAATATGCCCACACCTGTGGCCATATTAACAGTACGCTGAGTTGGATTAAGCACTAATTAATTTATATTGAATTAAAATACTCAATCATTTGTAGAATATTTTTATTTTAGCAACAAACTTTGGAAGTTAAATAGTCACCTTAACATTCAATGGAAAAAAAAAAACAACACAATCAAAGTTAAACTAGGTGCTCAGTAAAAAATAAGTGAGTAAAGTGTTTCATTAGGTAGTCGACATCAATAAATCAAATTTATCAGTCTTAGGACATCTTATTATTAAATCTTAAACTATAAAGAAAATCAACAATCTTATCAGCTATATAATCAGGTATCTATTAAGATCAGATCCATTTGATTTGATGAATAATTCATCAAATCAAATGGAATTATCAAATGGAAATATCATAGTGGCTTCGAAACCTGCTTTGATATTTGTAGGTGTAGCAGCTTTGTCCCAAACCCTTGAAAACATTACTCCAAATCGTTGTTTAGTAATTTTTCTTTCTTCGTGAATGGACCAGTATTTTAAAACTTCCTCATCCCAAGAATACTCAAATGATCTGAATACCGCTTTATCCATCGGTTGCAGTTCGTGGGTGGTGTTGCTAGGGAGGCATAAAAGCTTAATCTCAAACTTTTCCGCTGCATCAACAATGGAATAATTCAAGTGGCATTTAGCTCCGTCAAAAATCAAGAGAAATGGTCCTGCGAGCTTAAATTTTCCGAAGTGGTGAATCCAATTTACAAAAGTTTCGGTGTTTATACTGCCTTTTGGAGTCATCTGGGCTATAGAACCAACAGGTAATGAATCGATCCATTCCGGTTTCATCCTCTTGCCTTTAAATAAAATCATAGGAGGGATAGCCTGGCCTAATGCGTTAGCACAAGAAACAACAGTGACATTTTCGCCATGTTCTGGCGCTACTAGATGTACACCAAAACTTGTGTTCCGCCAAAACTTGTGGGGCTTTGTGTAAATTCAGACGACAACCTTTTTCGTCAACGTTAAAAATGCGTTCTGGTTTATTCATGAAATCGTTATCTTGAATGATTTTCTTCAATTTGTTAAAATAATCAGCAACTACGGTTTTGTTCAATTTTTGTGCTCGTGCAGAATTAAGATTTTGGGCTTTACGTCGACTGATATTGTTATGACGTTTGAGGAATCCTTTTAACGAATCTCGTCCAATCATCATGTTTGCATTTGCTACTGGAATATTGTTTAAATTGCAAAAGGTTTTGACGCAAGTTCGCAGTACTCTTTGTGTTAGTGGATATCCTACGCTACACAGACGGATTATACGAGACGATAATGTTTTTTTTTTAATTATGACAATTTAGCAGTGGTTTTCTACCCAAAGCGGACTTTGTCTGTTTATTTTCTGTTAAATAGCGCCTTAGAGTCCTTCTTGGTATGTTATAATGTTTGGCAGCTGTATATACTGTCATTGAACCTCACTCGATAGCAGACAAAGCTGACTGCATATCATTTTCGGACCACTGACCACGAATCCCTTTACTTTTATATCGCGCCATAACCTAAAACAAGAAAATTAAAATAATTGTAGGTACCCAAAAAGTCGTAATGCAAATATGGCCACCGACTGGCCATATTTTGAGCTCCGCCATTTTTTTTTCTACAATTCACTTTATTTATTAAATACATCAATAGTGTAAAAAGTCAACACGGAAATATCAAATATGTTTCTAAATTATTTTGATAGTAATATTAAAATAACAATAGATCAATAAAGTACTGAAATATAGGATAATAACTTACGTGTAATTTTTATAACAGCGACACGTCATTTCCTTTTGATGACTTTCGTCCTACTGGAGAGGTGCAGGGGTTACGGCGGGTGCGCCGTTTCAATGCCTACCGTAACGCCGAACGTGCCGGGAAATGTTCAGTTTGTTACGATGTTTTAATTTAGAGATATAAGCGTGTGGTCATATTTCACGGCTGGCCATATTCGACCCAGGTACCTTATTTGAAAAACTTTTAATTAGATAATATATTAAATATATCAATCTACTTCTAATTATATCTTTAAAAAAAAGAAAAGAAAAAATGGATATAAACTTCTTTGAACAAATTAAATAAGAATAGGTTTGACATCTTTAGACGCTATTTTCTCAAAATGAAGTCCGTGTGGGTAGACACATTATTGCTTATCAACGTCCATTATACTGTCTAGATACTGCATCGCAATACACGGTTGTCATTTTTATGACCACGTGACACTAGCGCCATCTATGTTTGTGCGTCTGCAAAGGGTTGTCAGCTTATAACATTTTACCAATAAAATATGGATAATTCTGCATGTTAGTTAAATGATATTCAAACAGTTTTGAATTTTGTTTTATATTAATGATCTTATATATATTTTAGCAGTTAAATAGTCTACAAATATTTACGAGTTAAATTTACTGTTGAAACTGTCGCTTAAGCGGAAATATTTCGTGGATTGAAAGATGAAAACACAAGTAAACTTATTTATTCACCTATTACCTACCTAGACAATATGGATGCTGATAAGCAATAATGTGTCAACGCACAGAAAGTCGAATTTAGAAATATTGATGTATTCTGATAATGCATCAAATATTTAACATTATTCAAAAAATTTTTAAATTAAAAAAACTAAAAAAGTACGGAAAAAAGTTTCTTAATCAAATGCTTAGAATATTGAAGTAAGTTTCATATTTTGGATTATGCAATAATTTAATATATTTGAAAAACTTATTATTAGATAAAAATCTTTACTGGCCTATCTGCTATTAATTAATAATACTTTTTATCAAAATAGAAAAGAAAAGATGGATATATGCTTCTTCAAACAGATGTGTTAAGAATAGGTTCGAAATCTTTAGACGCCATTTTCTAAAAATGAAGTCCGTGTGGCTTGACACAGTATTGCATATCAGCATCCATATATGAACGCTGATAAGCAATACTGTGTCAAGCCACACGAACTTCGTTTTGAGAAAACGGCATGAAAAGATGTTAAACCTAGTCTTAACAAATTCGTTTGAAGACGTATACATACATCTCTTTTCTATTTTGATAAAAGTTATAATAAATTAAAAGCGAATTGTAATAATAAAAACTTTTATCTAATAATAAATTATTCAAATAATAAATAAATAGCGCATCACACTCAACCGCCCCCATTAAGATCTCATGACCTTGTGTCGGGGGTCCGGAAACACTCACAACACTAACACAAACACCCAGACCTCGACAAACATCCGTATGGCCAATACACACGTTTGCCGTGAGCGGGGATCGAACCCGCGGCCGTTTGTGCTTTAGTCAGTTGCGGTGACCATTGCGCCAACGCGTCTGTCAAATAAATAAATGGGGTAATTGTATAATTTGCAACATATGGAACGTACTTGAAATTCTACACATTAAATTAAGAAAATACTTAATTAGTTTAGATGACTTGATATTTTTTTAAATTTCAGTATCAAAATACATCAATATCTCCGAACTTTACATGTTTAGACGCCATTTTCTCAAAATGAAGTCCGTGTGGCTTAACATAGTATTGCTTATCAGCATCCATATAATTTCGCTCGTTCTGTGCATTCATGTATTATTATTACTAAATTATCTGTTAACAGTTTTATTCGTGACTATTTTGTTTCTGCTGATCAATACGGCGGTAGGAATCTATGAAGGCGTTGATCCTAACACGTTGTCGTGTGACCCCCTCGGCCAGGTAAGTATTTATTCAATAACCTGTAAAACTTAAACTTTTACTTAGATATTATGCTTAGTATACATTCATGAATATCTTATCAGCGTCCTTATTTTATCTATTTTTAGGTATCACTACACCTCCCACACTTTACTGACTGCTCCAAGTTCTACATGTGTGCTCATGGCAAAGAAGTTGAAATCAGCTGCGGGGAAGGACTCTACTTTGATTTTAATATACAGGTACGTGATAAATATATTTATTTTTGTTAAGTTATCTCCGGGGTTCTAGTTACTAGTTTATTCGTTATTACGAATATCTTTCTGAGAGTAAAGACGAGCAATCTATCCTAGAGAGAGGGAGGGTGCGTATTGCCGATATATAATAATAACTAACTGATCAACGAGCTACCATAGACAAAATACAGTATTATTTACTTTTATGATATATTCCTAACAATTTTGAACCGACTTCGAAAAAGGAGGAGGTTCTATGTTCGACTGTGTTTTTTTTATGTTTGTTCATCGATTTCTTCGCCGTTTGTGGACCGATTTTGAATTTTTATTTTCGTTTGAAAGGGTGTACTTCCAAGCTAAATAACAAGCTTTATTCTTGGTGCCGATTTGAACGTTTTACTTGACACGGATTTCAAAATATTGTAGAAAATATTTATTTTATACTTTTAAATATATTCGCTTCGGTTTCGAAGTCAGTTTATTTTAAGTTTTTATAAGTCTTATGTAATTAAAACATACAGCCGCGGAAAATCTCAAATCAAAAAGGAAATTGGGTTAAATGAAACAAATCTTTTTAAACACAAAATAAAGTTTATTTATAAACAAAATTTTCAAGTAATCTGAGCATTTGACCCTCTTGTCCCCCACCCTCTGTATCCGCGCCTGATACGAGCTGTCAGTGGGCTAGGCTCTACCACAGAGAAAACTTAACTCTTTTATACTTGTGTATTTTCTATTCCAGGTATGCAACTGGCCGCACGACACGAAATGTCATCTTCGTGTACAAAAGAAAGATGGTGGCGATAAATCAGAAGGCAGAGCGTCTGATTGGTCCTCGACCAGCAACTCCCATCATGGTTATTTGATTTTTTTTTATTATAAAAAGGGGGACAAACGAGCAAATAGTACCTGATGTTAAGTGGTTACTATCGCGTGGACATCTGCAACACCAGGGGCGTTGCGGGTGCGTTACCGGCCTTTGACAGAAAAGTGTCTATACACTCGACGCTTGAAAAAACAAAAATTATAGCGCTCTGGGAAAACCTCAGGAGGTAGATCATTCCACAGCCTGCACGTACGCGGGAAAAAAGATCGTGAAGCACATTGTATACCGACCATGCATCAAAGTGGTGTGGATGTCGAGCCCTGAGGCGAAGAGTGATGGTAAAAGCGAGACGATGGAACCATGTCAAAAAGTTCATCAAAACAATGGGGAGTCCATTGTACAGACGGTAAAAAACACACAGAGAGCAAACGTATCTCCGTACATTTATAAAGTACAGTAAGTAAGTAACAGCCTGTAAATATTCCTCCTCTTCTATTAAGGAGAAGGTTTAGAGCTTAACCCACCACGCTGCTCCATGCGGGTTGGCGGATACAGTCGGTCAGTACGGTCTGATACATGTGTCAGAATTTTTCCCGGCACATGCAGGTTTCCTCACGATGTTTTCCTTTACCGCCGAGCTCGAAATGAAATTAAACACAAATTTATCACTTGAAAAATCAGCGGTTCTAGCTGCGGTTTGAACCCGGTTATTTATATGATATTTGGATGCTGATAAGCAATAATATGTCAACCAATATTTTAACATGTTTGTGTTATTTCAGGGTCTTCCAGCGGTATGTCATTGGATGTTTTCATGAAGAAATTGAAGAGTATAGGCTACGGGACTCATGGGCAAGGAAACACTTATAACACCAACTTCTACCTTACGAGTGAGTTTCTTTTTAATAAAAATCTATATATAGACGCTGATAAGCAATACTTAGTCAAACCACACGGACTCCATTTTGAGAAAATGGCGTCTAAAGATGTCAAACCTATTCTTAATCAATTTGTTTTAAGTCGTATATATCCATATTTTGTTTTCTATTTTGATAAAAGATATAATGAATTAAGAGCAGATAACACATTAAATATATCAAATATTTTATGTGTTATCTAATAATAAGTTTTCAAATATTTGAGATTATTATGTATGTAAATTACAAAACATGAAACGCACTTGAAATTTTTCTTTACTTATTTAGTTAAGATGGCTTAATTTTTTTAATAATATTATAAAGGTGACGGATTATCAGAATATCTCAGAATTTGGCTTTTTGAGGGTTGACACAATAATGTGTCAACCCTCAAAAAGCTTATCAGCATCCATATATTTTAAGGCGAAAGGTCACTCACTCACTCGTCACGAAATCTCAGAAACTACAAGTGCTACGAGTTTTAATTTATGGAGTTCTTTTGACCTTTAATAAATAAATAGCACTTCAGACTAGCAGTATTTGTAGGTACTATTATTTTTTCAGATATGGATTTAGACATCCATGTGTAACTCTTCCAAAGACAAGCAAGACAAGCAAGCATTACGTGATAAAAATCAAAATATCTCTATTGAAAAAACGGAATTTACATTCTCTTATTGAACGTCAAGCTAATGAATTTATGAACCACGTTTAAAAGTTTAACCTTAGACGAAGAAACGAAAGAAACTCAGCGGGACTTATATTTTTGTTGATTCAACAGTTCTAGGATTGGTTAAAATTTTTTTTTAATGTATTGAAATAACCTGGAAGCGATCAACTTAATCATAGTGTGTCCAGTGTTCTAATATATATGTATGTAACCTTTTCTGTAATAGTAATCATATTAGCTTTTAAAATAAAGAATAAACAGTTTCGACAGATTCGTCGTTCACATAAGCTCGTGTCTCTTATTTTATTTTTGCCTTATTTATTTTATATTTACAATATAACATCCAGTGTCCATCTATAAATATTTATTATCATAATATCCTCAAAGACAGGTTTTCCCAATCTATTTTGTCACGTCGCCCTGTCGTAGCTATTTGAAATAATAGTAGAAAGATAGTGAGACGATCCCCCCCCCTCCACCCCCCTTAGATCACATAATACCCCCTAAGTGGGGGATCGTATATTCATAATAAGTATTTTTAGAGATTTTAATTTTTTTAGTTTGTACAGCCATAATGCTATCACTAATTTCCCTTCTTTTAGGTTATTTTTTCTGTCATTTGGTTTCCTACTTGTGATCTGAATAAAAATAAATACGTTCTTTAATATTTCATCGTATGTTTCATTTTCTTATTTCGAATCCTAAGTGGCCGTGGTTTTTTAGTTCTTGTGGGATTTGGGAATATAGGTAATATTTCAGGAAATTAATTGTAAATAATTACTAATACGTGTAGGGGAGGGACTGGGGTGTGGGTAGTAGATACTACGCCGAGCTTTGAAAAGAATGGATGAAAGATATTATATCTTATTTTTATACAACTCACTTTAAAAGTGAAATAATTCTGGCAAATAGATAATGGTAGTCAAAATGAGTGTGTCGGTTATAAGCCAGGTGGGAGGTAATTTTCCCTTTTGTTTAGTTACTATCACCTGGACTTCTACAATATTAGGGGAGTTGCGGGTGCGTTTTCAGCCTTTGACGGAAAGATGTCTACACACTCGACGCTTGAAAATTCCCAATTTATAATACCTGTGCCTGCTATATTATAATAGCAAATTTGCGATTGCATTTTTTCGCTCTCATATTCCTACAGTAACAATAATAATGCTTTATTGAACGAAGTTGTAGTAAAAAATTGTCAGAGACTATGGGCCACACTGAGCAGCTCAAAGTCATTCAACAACCCCCTCCCCGCTACCTCCAAATATTAAAATTTTTACTTTTAAATATCGATTCTGCTAATGCTGTTAAAACGACATTTTGAACACTTGACACTCTGTATAATTATTTATTAATTGAATGTGTCAGTAAAGTAATAGAACTAACATTTTAACAAATCTAGAATTTTTCTGATTACAAAAAAGTCCTCTGTCAAACCCCTTTTTATTAGGGGATCACTTATTATCATGTCATAGGGGCTCCATCATCCTGATGTGTCCAGGGCCGCCAATAGGTTAAAGACGGACCTGATTCTGGCGTTGTTGTGTCTCACAGCAGGGTGCGAATATCCAGCGTGCTTCGCACCATCTTCACGAATTGGGAGAAGTCCACCAGCTCCTTCAGGCTTAAGTTAAGGTTTATTTGAAATTGGCAATTTTATTTTGTATGTTAAGTATTCTATGGTAACAGCAAAAGCATGTAAATGTCCCACCGCTGGGCAGAGGCCATTATTCAGGAAAATTTTAGGAGCTTAATCCACTCTTCGCTAGAGGTTGGCGGATATACATGTGTTAGAATTTCTCCCGACACATGCATGTGTCCTCGCGATATTTAAAAGATAAATGCACTCGAACACTTTCATATACTTGACCGGGTTTAACCCCGCATGCGTTATATCTCAGACCTTATAGCCCTTGTGCTTAAAAAAGGAGTCGGAGTATGATCTCGCTCATAGGAATCACGGAGCACGTATATATGAATCTACTTGTATTTTAAAATCAACCTGTATATTAAATAATCAATTTAATCCAATATTCAGAATTGTTAGTTGATATTATTAAATTCCTTTTGACAGCACACAAGGCTAATATTTCTTTCATTTAATTTTTTTCATAAATATATATTGTTTAATTTAATCTTTATTTATTTTTTTTTTCTTGTATTTACTTTGCATTAAATTTTTATATAAATTACGTTTGCGACAGACAGAAGGTTTAAAAAAAACCGAAATTACTTTAAAACTAACTTTAATTACTAATTAATTAATTACAAATTAACCCTATGAATGATTATTCCAATACGAAGTGTGAATATAGAATGATCATTCTTACAAAATTAATTATTAAAATTAACTACACTTATTATAATAAATATAAATTAGTGGAGTTGCAACGTCGGCGATCTCCACATATATGTACTATGTAATTTATATATAGTCTGTGTGTTTGTCAATAAAGTTTTTCTTTCTTTCTTACAAATGATTGCCAAAATTGGGCCTGAAACAATTACGGACGATTTTTTTTTATTATTTTACTGAGACAAGCGTGTGACGTCACGTCACCTCCACAAGCAAGCGAAAATAAATTTATTGACTTGGCATGAAAATACTATCATATTATATTAATATTAAATATTCTCGAGACATCACCCCATGAAGTCTATAAACATCTAAATAATATTTTCCATGTTAAGTGTAAGAATATAAACTATAGAATACTCTAAAATAACTGGTCAAGTGCGAGTAGGACTCGCGCATCGAGGGTTCCGTACAAACTTATAGAAATCTATATAAGACTAACCCACCTACGCCATTTTACCAAAAGTGATTTTCTGAAGGTAAATACATTAGTTACTATCAAAAATACCTAAATCGTTATAGGAGTGCCTATAATATTTGAGGAGTTCCCTCAATTTCTCCAAGATTCCATCATCAGATCCTGACCTGAAGACAATGGGACCACCTTGGAAGTATACCCTTTCAAACAAAAAAAAAATTGAAAATCGGTCCACAAATGGCAGCGTAATCGGCGAACAAACAAATTAAAAAAATTAATAAAAAAACCGGTCGAATTGAGAACACTCCTTTTTTTGAAGACGCTTAATAATAATCAATTATTATACACATATGGACGCTGATAAGCAATAGTGTGTTAAGCCACACGAACGTCATTTTGAGAAAATGACGTCTAAAGATGACAAACCTATTCTTAACAAATATGTTTGAAGAAGTATATATCCATCTTTTCTTTTATTTTTTTGATAAAAGGTATAATGAATAAAAATTAGATTGATATATTTAATATATTATCTAATAAAAAGTTTTTTAAATGTTTGAGATTATTGTATAAATTGCAAAATATGGAATGCACTAGAAATTCGAACCAATTAATTAAGAAACTTATTTCCGTATTTATTTAGTTTATATGACTTCAATTTTTATTAATAAGGTTAAATAGGTGATGCAGTATCAATATAGATCAATATCAGTTCAACTTTTCCACTTTTTGGGGGTAAAAAAAGAAACTATTATTAATGAAACTAGTCTCACCTATTAAATTTAAAGACGGACGTATCTCACAAGTAATACAATACAACACATTAAGTCTCATTATCCTGAACTCGCTCGGTTTTCTTTATTTGAGGTTTACAATATCTCTGAGTTCAGTGCGTCTGCTGGCAAAGGCCTTGTCTAACATTTTCCATTGGTGTATCTAGCGACCCTTCTCCAGTTTGGGCCTGCTGTCAATTTTAACTCATCTTCCCATCTCTTTTGCTGCCTTCCTCTTCTTCTTTTACCATCTCTAGGATCCATGACTATTTTACTCCACTTACCTTAGTTACTCCTCAATGTATGCCCGGTCCATCTCCACTTTAATTGGCCTATCTTTATTAGTACACCTGGTACTTTGGTTTTCCATCTTATAATTGGACATAGTTTAGCAGAAAGGACTCAATCCACACTTTGGTCAAAAATGAGTTATATATACCAAAGAGGTCCTAAAGGTTGGTTCTTTCACTCAGCAAAAAAGATACGTGATACTACTACCATAAGTATGATTTTTTAATGACGCGAACCAACCCACATAAGGTATTTTCCTTCAAACCACTGTAATGACCCAAACTGCTTTGGTCGTTTATAATAAATCCAATTTGAAAGAAACAGGTCTCTATTTAATTTAACAGAATACTTTGGCCTGATGGCAAAGAAATTGCACAGGCAAAACTGAACCATTTGACATCGATGTTCGCTCTTATACCTAAGGACTGCCTGGACTTTTACAAATCGTTAAAAGGACAACAATCTGAGGAAGATGTCGATGGCTTTGGAGCGGAACCAGATTTCGAGATGGAGCCGGAGCTGGGTGAGGAGGAAGAATAGAGATAAGATTTTTTTATTTTTTATTAAATACGTAATTTCCTAAAAAATAAATCTATTTTATTTAAAAACCAGTTTGTTTACAATTTTTGTTACATGGACCTTTTTTGAGAAATTAAAAGAAACACTTCCTAATATTAAAACCAATTTAGCAGAAACGACTCAAAACAACATTTTTCCCAATAACTCGGAAATAAGTTGGTCTTTCTTACTGCAACTTGACTCATAAAATTGTTGTATATTCTGTCATTACGTGATTAAAATTCAAAATATTCCAAATACTAAATCACTGGAGCAATACACACCTAAACTTAAAACCTCAATAGCTCAGAAATAACATATTGTGGGTTGAGTCCTTACTGCTAAACTACGTCCAATTGTCTTTCGTATTCTTTCTTGTTTTCTGATATTGGTTATACTTCTTTCCATGGTTCTCATGGACAAGTAATTTGCCAATAAATTGCCAAGTCAAGTAATTAAAACATAATAGATTTTAATTATAGATATGGATATGAACACTATAAAATGTAGTTAGGTTAGCTAATTACGTAACAACGTAAGACAGAAGGTCACTCAAGTGGGGACTGAATAAATTAACCGACTTGGTATTACATGGATCTCACAACTTTTTACGGAAGAACTGGACGCCGATAAGCATTGCTATGTTAAGCAACACGGACTACATTTTGAGAAAATGGCGTCTAAAGATTACCTATTTATACATATGGATGCTGATAAGCAATAATGTGTCAACCCTCAAAAAGTCAAATTTTAAGATATTGATGTATTTTGATACTACCTCACCAATTTAACATTATCCAAATAAATTTCAAGTCATCTAAATAGGCATGGAAAAAAGGTTCTTAACTCAATGTTTCGTATTTCAGGTGCGTTCCATATTTTGCAATTTATAAAATAATCTCAAATATTTAAAAACTTATTATTATATAACATATTAAAGAAATCTATCTGCTTTTGATTCAATATACATTTTATCAAAATAGAAAAAAAAAGATGAATATATACGTCTTCAAATTAATTTATTAAGAATAGGTTTGACATCTTTAGACGCCATTTTCTCAAAACGAAGTCCGTGTGGCTTGACACTGTATTGCTTATCAGCGTCCAAATAGTAATTCTTAATAAATTTGGTTGAAGACGTTTATATATTTTTTTAAAAGAAATAATTAAAAGCAGATTAGTGTCCAAATATATTTATTAGAGATCATTGCTTAATGCAGAATATGCAACGCCTAAACAGTCTACTACGACGGTCTTCTTTACTTATTTGACTTAGATGACTTTTTTTTGCATTGACACATTTTTGCATATCAGCATACATACTGAGCTTTGTTTTTGTACCCAACTGCGCGACGCAAGAGAGTAATGTTTCTTTATCAGTCTATGTATGTATGTGAGTTTGTACTTTATGGCACTATTTAGACGCGTGGTCCGATTATAATAAAACGTTTGATTCGTCATAACGACGCAAATTTCATAGAAAGTGTAATAATTTGGAACAATCAAAATAGACGATTTTTGACGTCATAAAGTTTTTCACTTTAAGAAAAAAATAGAAATCGTCTACCTGTGTCAAGTGGGGTATCGTTGAATAGGTATTTAAAAATCATATTCTGGTTTCTCATATCATTTTTCAATCAGAACTACCGTTTAGAATCTATAACGATTTAAAGTTGGTTAGTAACGATTCTCACTTATAGGCTTTTAGACAGAACTAATACTGAAACGGTACTGACTGACTGGTCCTGTTACGCAGTCGGGTTTTTATTTATTTAATTAATTAAACTTGTGTTTATAAGCCATCGCTTATTACACTCACACGCCTAAAATAAGGAAACATTAAAATTTGATATTGATAACCCATTAACTAATTAAATATTATATTGTGATTATTGTATCATTTACATAACACGAGTAATAAATAGCGTCAAATCAAGGTTGACCCGTTTTTACTTTAAATAGATACATGAACTATAACAATAACGTTTGTATATAAATGGACGGCCTAATGCTGTAAAGAACTATATAATATATTTATTTTATTAACCCGTCCATGAATATTTGTAGCACCGGAAGATTTTTTTTTATTAACATGTTTTACGGCCCTGGGTTCAAGCCCTTTTGAGCCTTAGCACCAGAAGACACAAATGTGTTGCCAGCTCGAAAAATAATAAGAGATGTTAATCAGAGGCGTACGGTTCATAAAGACAAAAAGACACTGCCTGTCCTAAGTGACTCAGATACATGTATATTGCATTATCTTATTGTTTATTTAAATCATACACAAGTAAAACAGCATTTTATTTTAATATTTTTATTGATGTCGAATATTATACTACTAACGCCATCTATCAAATTACGGTGGTAACACGATGCATCATTGTTAATTCCCGTGCTCGTATTTCTTGCGCTGCAAACTCGCGCTACTAGCGGTATAGGCACAAAATAGTGATGTCTTATTGCGTGAATATTGCAGCATGACGGACTCGTTGTTATGCGAATATATTTATGTGTGCGTTGTTATAAATATTTGACACACAACGATAATATTACGCAGACAAAGAGAAAATAACTGGTCAAGTGCGAGTAGGACTCGCGCACCGAGGGTTCCGTACAAACTTATAGAAATCTATATAAGACTAACCCACCTACGCCATTTGTGGTCTTCATCATCAGTTCTATTTCACCAAAAGTGATTTTCTGAAGGTAAATACATAAGTTACTATCAAAACTACCTAAATCGGTATAGATGTGCCTATAATATTTGAGGGGTCCCCTGAATTTCTCCAAGATTCCATCATCAGATCCTGACCTGAAAACAATGGGACCACCTTGGAAGTAAACGCTTTCAAACAAAAAAAAAATTGAAAATCGGTCCACAAAATCGTTTAAATAATGACTCAAATGGAGTCCTCGTGGCTTGACACGGTATTGCTTATCAGCGTCCAATTATTTTTACTTAAAGTGGTGTCAGAGTTTTACTAATGTTAAAGTAAGACAACGCCGCAACGAAAATAAATATAGAAAAACCTTGATTTTTTAATAACAATAAAGAAATGACTTGCATTGTACTTGTAATGCATAATCTTGTCCATTTCGTAACGGTTAACTTATTCAGTGTTGTCAGACACAAATTTTTCCCTTAATTAAAGGAAAATTATTGTATTATACTAAGTTAGTACATGATACCAATTAATAAAATTTTGATGAGTGGAGATATTTTAAGTAAATATAGATTAAATAAATCTGTCAAAAATAAAATTTATGTCATAGTGTTTCTAACTATACAAATAAATAAAATTAAATTACCTATATGTGATTTCAAATTAACAACTTTTCACGAAACGGATATGAAAGTATAAACGATACTTACATCAAAAAATTAATTAAAAATATTATTGTCCGTCTTTCTGTCTGTCCGTCTGTTTGTTCGGGTTAATCTCTGAAGTGGCTGGACAGATTTTGACGGTGCTTTTACACACAGAAAACTAATGCTATAAGGAGTAACTTAGTTCACCTTTATTTTAGTATTTTATTTATTTGAAGTAACAAAAAAATTGCCTTGCTTCGCATTAGACGCCCCACGCATACCGTAGTCCACGCGAAGGGAGTCACGGGCACGGCTAGTCTATACTAATATTATAAAGCTCAAGAGTTTGTTTCTTTGCTTTTTTGTTCGAATCGACCACGGAACTACGGGTTCGATTCAAAAATATTTTTGTGTTACATAGTTTATTTAAAGAAAAAGGTTATAAACTATACTATATCACGATACGACTCATAGGAGTCATAAATGCGAGTAAAACCGATATAAACCGAGTAAACCGAGGAGCAACAAGTCCTATATAAATCTGCAATATAATCCAATCGAGTAGTTAGAAAACTACGCACGAGCCACACAAGTGGGCCACCTGGCACACAAGTGGATCGTGTAAAAAATGTTAAGTGAAGTAACAGCCTGTAAATGTCCCACAGCTGGGCAAAGACCTCCTGTCCTATTAAGGAGACGGTTTTAGTAGCTTAATCCTCCACGATGCTACACTACAGGTTGATAGATATACATTTGTCGAATTTCTTCCAGCAATTGCCTTTCTTTACCTGAACAGCTGAATTGAAATACAAGTTTAGCATTCGGAAACTCAGTGGTACTAGCCGAGGCTTGAATCCGCGATCATAGATTGCGATTTTTTTTTTATATTATAAAAAGGAGGGCAAACGAGCAAATAGTACCACCTGATGTTAAATGGTTACTATCGTCTGGACATCTGTAACACCAGGGGAGTTGCGGGTGCGTTGCCAGGCCTAGAGATTGACGTATTCTAACCATGAAGCCATCTTGGCTAGTCGAGTCTGGTCGCGTTCTCGCGTTTTATTATAAAAAATCATTTTTGTGTTTATTAAATCTGGGTAAAATATTTAAGTAATTCTAGCAACACTTAAAACCTGTGTCCGTTAAAAAAATATTCTTGTTCAGAATTGTGCTACCTGACCAGGACGTGTACAAGAAAATGTTTCATTTTTTATTTATTTTTACAATTTTAATTATAAATGGCGTAAGTATTTTTATTATTATAATTAATATTAAGTAAATTTAAAAAATAATAATTTCTCAAATTGGTTTTTTTTTCTTTATTCTTTTTATAACTTGGATGAACCCTACATATCTATCTATCTTTGTAATAAATTATCCTTTATGTTTTCTTTTTTATTAATTGATTTTAGTATATTTTTCCATTTGTAATGATTGTAAATATTTATTTTTAATTGATAGTGAATATAATATGATTTATACTACCTAGTAAAAATATAATTAGTAGATTATTGTAATCATACAAATAAATTCTGGTTTATTTAATGACAGTATCCATTAAAAATCTGGCTTAAATATTATAATGACAATATCCATTTTAACTAATACCCTTCGTATAACTCAAACATTAATCGTCATTTTTTTTCTTGCTTTGGTGTTTGGTAATATCGAGAACATCGTGATGTTTTTATATCTTCCTATTTAATCATTAACTTTAATAATAAAATATTATTTTGGTCTATTATTTTTTTCAATCATTTTCAAAACAAGAGGCTCTGAATTCGTCTATAATATTCCACAGCGATGACCTCCTAATCCAAAGTACGATCTCACTAAAGGACACCTTTAGTACAGACGTCCATTCTCAGCCGCAACAGGAGCTTCCATTTCACAGTCGAGTCTCAGTACTTACTCCTCCCCTCCACCCCGCCCCTGTTGACGGTATCAAGGCCAACAGCAATAGACAATGAGAAAACAAAGAGGATATTGTAAAATAGTGTATAAAATTATCAATAAATACTGGTAATAATTTTTTTTGTTCAAAATAAGAAATTTACATTCTCTTTTTGAACGTCAATTGAATCCACCACGGTTTCAAAAAGATTAAACCTCAGATCTGAGAAGAAACGGGAGTAACTCAGAGGGACTCTTTTTTTTTCAACAACGTCAAAATTTATTATAAATTATAAAATGTATTGAGACAGCTTGGAAGCGATCGACTTATTTCCTTGGTGTGTCTACAAAATCTTTAATATCGTAATATCCTCTAGCACACAAACGTTTCCTTACCATATTTTTGAACTTTGTTGTAGAAGTAAAATCTTATACATCTCCCAACAAAACAATTACTAACTATATATATTTATATGTGTAATTGTTCATTTATATATATTAGTATATATATTTATGTATATATGTCTATTTATATATGTATTAGTGTATATATATACCTACCTACCTTTTCAATGCACAATTTCCCCAAATCAAAGGTTGTCTGGCAGAAATCGCTACTTAGCGATAAAACCGCCTTTTTGTACATTTTAATTTATTATTTTGTTCCGTGTAAAATTTACTGTTTGTGGTGTACAATAAAGTATATTCTATCATTCTATTCTATCTATCTCGAGTCGGGTAGCGGGTATAATTTGTTCCTGTTAAAATTCTCAACCGGCTTTTTTCTTATTTTTGTTGTCTATATATGTATGTTTGTGTATATACGCAATGATAATTAATAACAGTAGTATAAACATTTTATTTTTATTTTAAAAGGTCATTTTTGATTGTAGATATTTTATTTACAAAAATAACGACAGTCAAAAACGCCAAGACATATTTTATAAATAGCAACGTAAGAAAGGCTAACTTTGGACATTTCATTTATCTTTAATAGCGTTTACAAATTAAGCGTTTTTCGGCGCGGCTGATAGGCAATACTATGTCAAGCCACAAGAACTTCATTTAGAGAAAATGGTGTCTAATGGTTTTAAACCTATTCTTAACAAATTTGTTTGACGTATATACCATCTTTCCTTTCTATTTTGATAAAAGGTATAATTAATTAAAAGCAGATTGGTGTAAAGAATATTAGTCTAATAATAAGTTTTTCATATATATGGGATTATTGTATAAATTGAAAAATATGGAACGGGTTGAAATTCAAATATTAATTTAGGAAACTTTTTTCCATACTTACTTAGACTTTGACTATGACTTGAATTTTTTCGAGTAATGTTAAACAGGTGACGCGTTATAAGAATACATCAATATCTCCGAATTTGACTTTTTGTGGGTTAACACATTATTGCTTATCATCATCCATATAGCCTCTTAAACGAGGAACATAAGTCGAAAATACGCTTAGTATGTAAACGCCCTAACCGTTTCATTAAAATTTAACGCACCGAGAAGTTTAATTAATTTTCGTTACATTGATTTCTCGTATCTAAAATGACATTGATTATAATTTTAATCGACTCCGAAAAATTACACACTTCTTGATTATAAAATTATCGTTTTCGTTACGCTATATAAGCAGATTTTGTACCTTTTTTATCTATAATGATATATGGACGCTGATAAGCAATACCGTGTCAAGCCACACGGACTTTACTTTAAGAAAGTGGGGTCTAAACATGTCAAACCTATCTATATCTATACTAATATTATAAAGAGGAAAGATTTGTTTGTTTGTAATGAATAGGCTCCGAAACTATTGGGCCGATTTCAAAAATTCTTTCACCTTTGGAAAGCTACATTATCCCCGAGTAACATAGGCTATATTATATTTAAAAAAAAATAGGGATCCTTACTAAAACTCTAATAATGTAACCCAATCGTCACTGGGGTACGGGGGGAGTCAATGTAATGTAATAAAATAAAGTGCCGCGAGTACATTAATAAAAACTATGAATACAAAAAATTCATTAAAAAAAATTCAAACTTCCTTTATAATTTTACTTTTTTTGAAACCCGACGCAAAAAAGATGTATGTGTGTGTGCGTACGTGCGTGCGTGCGTGCGTGCGTGCGTGCGTGCGTGCGTGCGTTCCTAGCGTGTGTGTGTATGTATGTACCCGTGCGAAGCCGGAGCGGGGCGCTAGTTCGTAATAAATTTGTTTGAAGAAGTAAATATGCATATTTCCGTTTCTATTTTCATAAAAGGTATATTGATTTAAAAGAAGAATGATATATTCAATCTGTTATTAAAAAAATAAATTAATCAAGTATTTCTTATTATTATATAAATAGCAAAATATGGAACGCAATTGAAATTCGAAACATTAAATTAGTAAATATTTTTCTATAATTTTTTTAGTTTAGATGTGTTGAAATTTTTTTTAATAAGTTAAATGAATGCAGTATCAAAATACATCAATATCTCCGAATTTGACTTTTTGTGGGTAGACACATTATTGCTTATCAGCATCCATATATAATAAATATTTTTCACCTGAGACCTTGTCCACGAGATTGCTTCCATGTTTGACCAACATCTTAAGAGACTCTCGCTGAGATGCTAGATGATACAAAGTTGCTTGAGACTTTATGCATGAGGAGGCTCCTCAGCGTGGAGCCCTGGCTGTTACACTTGAGATCATCTCCGCGGCCAGTAGACATATTTTATATATTTTAAATGTTTTTATATATATTGTAAATATATTTAAAGGATATAATATATTATATAGATAGTAAGTTTGTATATAATTTCTAAAACTGATTCGATTTGACAAATTCTGTTTGCATTGGACACCGTTTGTTGAGTTTATAGGCTATATTACATCACGCTGCGACCCATAGGATAACAGTAATTATAAACACGTGAAACTGCGCGGGTGGCTATTGACAAATTAATTACAAGGTGAGAATAAACACCACAGTCTACAGTAAGATATTGACAGATAAATTAAATTTGAATTATAAGGTAAAGTTAGTTAGTTTACTTAAGGTAACTTTAGACCGATTTAAAAATCATATCAAGAACTAACTGCCCCTAACGATTTCACTCGCGCTTATGGTCATTCCTTCGCTGTATGAGTAGCGTGATGTAATAAAGCCTATAACTATACTCAATAAACAAGCTATGTAGAGATTTTTTAATAGGATTATTACTTTTAGATAATACTATCTACAGACAAACTTACAAACAAACAAATACCTCTATATAAACGTTTCCACGCAGCTTCGCCCGCGTTTACTTGGGAATTGAGTACCTAAGATACTTTCAACCATCTTTTTAACCCTTTAGGGGATGGATTTCCAAAAATCCTTTCTTAGTACACATTTACGACATTAAAGGAACGTTTGTGCAAAACTTCATGTTACTAAACCCAGCAGTTTCAGCTCTTCGTTGATCGATCAGTCAGTGAATATGTCAGCCAGTCAGTATTTATTTTTATATACATATATAGAAAAGGATATTCGTTTAGGTTCACTCACCGAAAAACGCAGGCTAAGTTAGTTAATATAAGACGATATTCTGTGAGAACTTTCTGTTATATACTAAGTGATTTTTTTTCAGTTATGTGATGAAATAGATGGCGGGAAAGCTCCGAGGTTAGTACTTAACGATGGCAACACCATACCAGCGATGGGACTTGGCACGTTTTTAGGATTTGACGAAGTGAGTGTTAAATAGAAGTGTTCCGTATATATACAAGTTAAACAATATATCCTTTTTACACGACAGCGCAACGTAAGTGAGCGTAATGTGTTTATCAATCTATGTATGTATGTGTACCTTTGTGGCATTATTTAGACAAAACGCGTGGGCGGATTTTGATAAATAAGACGTCGTTGATTCGTCATAACGGCGCAAATGTCATAGAAATTATAATAATTTGGAATAATCAAAATGGCCGAATTTGGACGCCATAATTATTTAAAAGTAAAAAAATTAAAATCGACGAACTATATCCAGTGGGGTGTCGTTGAATACGTATTTAAAAATCATTTTTAAGTTTCTTACATCATTAGGGTTCCGTACCTTAAAAGGAAAAACGGAACCCTTATAGGATCACTTTGTTGTCCGTCTGTCTGTCTGTCTGTCTGTCTGTCTGTCTGTCTGTCTGTCTGTCTGTCTGTCTGTCGGGATGTCAACCCTTTTTTCTCAGAAATGCATGGACGTATCATGTTGAAATTAATATCATATACTCAAGTCTACGATGACACGCGGCCGTGAAAATATTAAAGTTCTAAGTCAACGCAATCAAAAGATAATGGCAATTATGTCGAATATTTTGACCATTTTTGCGTTTTCGCAAGGGAATCAAAACCTATAGGGTACTTTCCATTGACCTAGCAAGACGAAATTTGGCAAGAAGTAAGATCTTATGGTACGAATAAAGGAAAAAATCTGAAAACTGTAAATTTCTGTATGTATGTGTGTCTGTTTGTAAGTTTGTCTTTCAACTTTTTTCTCAGGAACGCGTGAAGGTAACAAATTTTTATCAATGTCAAGTATTCAGAGCTATAATTACTAAGAGCTGTGCAAAAATCAGACTTCTAAGTTAACACAGTCAAAAGATACGGTGATTTATGTCGCATATTTTAAGTATTTTAGCGTTTTTAACGTTTTCACAAGGGAATCAAAACCTACAGGGTACTTCCCATTAACCTAGCATCATGAAATTTGGCCAGGAGCATGGTCTTATAGTATAAATAATGGAAAAAATCCGAAAACTGTAAATTTCTGTTCGTGTGTCGGTCAGTCTGTACATCTGTCTTTCAACCTTTTTCTCAGGAACGCGTAAATGTATCAAGTTGTAAATTATATCAAATATTCAGAGCTGCATTCACTTGAAGCTGTTAACAAAACCTAAATTATAAATCAATACGTATCCAATTAATTAAAAACGCATTATTTTTGGAAAATAAACTAAGTTTGTGTGTGAGATAATAGAGCGTATCAAGCGGAAAATAATATAATCTTAGAATTAAAATTTTATGTACTTAAAACAAGTTAACATAGAAGTTGATCCCGGTCAAAAAACAATTTTACAATCAATGAGGAGAAATTTGTATCAAAACGAAAACATAGGGACAGCAAACCTTTATAAACAACGCAATGCAATCTATATGCCGCAGCTAACAAAATGATAGCGCGATTCAGCGTACAGTCAGCGCCATCTCTGGACAATATTATGACATTACGTAGATAAAATTCTCGATTAATGTTACTAGAGGTAACATCATTTTAAAATTTAAAATTTTAGTTAAAACTGTCCAAATATTTTAAGTACAAATAACAATTAATTTCGCAATAAGCAAACAGCCTATTGACAAATAAATATTTAATCTTATTGTTTTCATGAAAAAGTTAGTTAAAATTATTCTAAATATGAAAATAAAGAAATAATAAATAAAAAATATTATTTAAACGCGCTAAAAATAATAAAATAAACTATTCCTTTAAAAGTTTCATCATCAATTATCGTTAATTTTATCGTCATTACATAATTTACATTAAATATAAAAGCTTCACACGATTTGATTTAAGTACGCGTATTAACTTAGTTCGAAAATTTAAAAATTAAATTCAATCAAATCGAGTAAATTAATTTACTTCTTACTACTGTGTAGATAATACATGTAAGTCTTCTGGTTATTAGTAATATAAGTTTTTTTTTTATAAAAAAACAATTAGTTTATTTCGAATTAGGGACTACTTATTTTCGTCTTGGCAACACTAATATATACTTTGATTGATAATGTAAATCTAAATATTTTACGAACGTAGTGTAGTGGAAGCGGAGTGTAGTAGAATATTAATAAAAATAAAACAAGAATAAAATAAAATGTAATTATGTATATAATAATTGATTATTTTTAACCGACTTCGTAAAGGAGGAGGTTTTATGTTCGGCTGTATGTATTTTTTTATATTTTTACACCGATTTTTCCGTCATTTGTGAACCGATTTTCAATTTTTTTTTGTTTTAAAGGGTATACTTCCAATTTGGTCCCATTGTCATGAAGTCAGGATCTGATGATGGAATCCTGGAGAAATCGAGGGTAATATTCAAATATTATAGGCACACCTTAAATATTATAGGCACCTTTACCGATTTAGGTATTTTTGACAGTAACTCATGCATTTGCTCACGAAAAGCTACATTTGATGAGGTGGAGCTGATGATGAAGATTACAAATGGGTACCTGAACCACTTAATAACAAGTATTTTACGTGTTGCGATTCGATTGCTTCAATATGATTGCTAAGCAATTTATTCTCGGCACAATGTATACGGTGAAGTGGAGCTGATGATGCGATACCAGGAGAACTGCCATTGAAAAACATGATATTAGTCTACCCGTGACCACGAACGCTGCAAAGTGCTCGAAATGTCGGGATGATAAAAATAAATAATATAAGCGATTTAAATCCGTTTTAAATAGTTTTATTTCAATGAATAATAATCGCGAAAATCTAAGACAACGATAAGGTACACAAGGTAATTAAAAAGCGGAAAAATCTTCAAGATTTAATTTTCGTAATTGACCAACTATTTTTATTTATATACCTATTATTTCTAGCCAATATGGCTAAAGCGGCTACAAATGGTTTGAGTTTATGCAGGGCTGAGACGTCGCGTCCGTTGGTGGACCCTTTGATGACTAATTTTTATCGCAAATGTGCACTTTAGGTCTAAGTAAGAACCCTCTGTACGGAACCCTCGGTGCGCGAGTCCTACTCGCACTTGACCAGTTATTTTTTTAATAGAATTACCGTTTAGAATGTATAACGATTTAAAGTTTGATAATAACAATTCTCACTTATAGGCTTTTAGACAGAACTCCTAACTGCATTTGGTCTTGTTATGCAGTCGGGTTTTTGATAGTTTTCAATAAAATAACTTATTAGTGTCTATGCCCTAAAATGTCAATTTGTGAATTCGCTCCCTTTGATACTAATGCGACATTACAATTCATGAGATACAGTTCATAGACAGATGAACGGACGCACAGCAGTACCTTACTAAAATGATCCTGTTAGCAGGGCTGGATTTACGCTGTCGCCCAGGGGCAAAGTGAAACATGGCCTTTACCAAAATCATTACCTATGTAAATTTAGTAGCAGAAAAATCACTATTTTTTTATAATTAATTGTAATCGAAAATCTTTAATAACAGTCTCTCATACCCCAATTCATGCTGCACAAAATTTTACTGCCCTGGTTTCTGGCTCTTAGAGTCCCTATAGCAAAACCAGCGCTGTTTTGGCACCATTTGGTTACGGAGTCCAGAGAAAAATATAAAAGGTCTCATAAAACATGATTTATTTCAGCACGGCCAGAAAAAACCTGAGAGTAATGAAGTCGAACTTGCTGTTACATGGGCCCTTAATTCCGGTTATAGGTTAGTAATTTTAACGACAGGTTGGCGTAGTGGTCACTGAAGTTGTCTACAGCACTTATGGTCGCGGGTTCGATCGAGGCCGTTAAGTGTGAAGCTTTTATTACGTCTATAAATGTGTATAAATTATTTAATTTTGCTTGTTGCTTCTAAGGCGAGAATCACATTCGTAAGTTTTTCTCTCGTCTTCTATTATATAAAAATGAATCGCTGAATCTGTTGCTAAGCACGATTTCTAGCTGACCCAATGTCATGTCATAGCAGAGTAAATATTAAAAAATAAAAACAAAAAGTCGACTGTTAGGCGGTACGAAGTTCGCCGGGTCAGCTAGTAAATGATAAAACAATTGTGTAACACTACAGACAGATAAGCAGTTGCGAAAGCTGTGAATATCAAACATAGCGCACTGACAGTAAATTCTTATAGGTGTAAAGCAATGAGAATAAACTTATGTAAATCTTTATGAAAGTCTGACAGCAAAACTTAAATGTGTAATTCTCGCCTAATAATATCTATTAATAATTAGTTGTACTTTCTATTTTTTACATTAAACATCTAATAACAATTTAAATTAAATTTATAGATACATAATTTATTTAAATATATTTAAGCTATTTCGAAGCTGGTTGCTAGGCAACGTCATCCAAAGTGAACGCCATTCTTCGTGCCGAAAGCCATGGACTTATACCTATAGTTACATAAAAGTTTAAATGATGATTAGGAGCTTGAGATAAATATTATATTTTTAATAATATATTGTTTATTTCTTTAGGTTGATAGATACAGCCGCGATATATAATAATGAAGATCAAATCGGTCTGGCAGTTCGTAATTCTGGTGTTTCCAGGGACAAAGTGTTTATCGTTACTAAAGTGAGTAATATTTATATACGAATATATTACATTAATGTATATGATTCAATAAATAATAGCCTTACTTATTTATACCGAGAAAATCTGTCTGTCTGATTGTTCCGAATAATCGAAATGACTGACCCGATTTTGACTGGGAATTTTACTAGCAGATTTGGAGTAACTTAGGCTACTTTTATATAAACATTATAAATTACATAAACTTGCTAGTTTGGTTACGACTTTATATATATTTTTTTTTCAGTTGGCAACATATGCGCAAAGAACAGTGATACCAGCGCTTAAAAAGTCATTGGACCAACTAAATATGTCATATGTAGACTTATTCTTGATCCACTTCCCTATCGCTTTTAAGGTAAGTCATAAATTTAAGTGAGACCCACACTTGTAAGTATAATTAGAGATAAATAAAATTTCGTTATTAAAGAGAAAAATGCACTATAAAGTGCCGTATCAAAAATGAATTTAGATGATTTGGAGCAATATGTTACTACTAATGTTTTGAGAAGTAATATCTAATAGATAGATTTTTTTTAATAGTTGGCAAATAAGTAGGTGGATTACCTGATCATATGTGATCACATGGACATTTGCAGCACCAGAGAAGATATACACATATTAAAAAGTCCTTAATAGCTAAAGCATATTATTCTGTTCAAGATTATATAGATGATAATGTTGCTTGGATCTAGTATAAGCTGGATTCACGCAGCGTATTTAATATATTTGTAACTCATAAATGTATGTATTGTAAAATTGTTTAAAAGAGTTACTATCGAGTTTCTTGCTGGTTCTTCTCGGTAGAGACATTCCGAACCGGTGGTAGCTTTATAAAAATCTAAAATGAAAATATGACATGTAACTTGACGATTCGAAAGTGCTTTAAAAGCTTATTCGAATAAAGTATATTTTGAGTTTGACTTTGAGTTTGAGTAAAATTTAGGGGGTAAACTCTGAAATTAGTGACCCGACTAAAAAAATAGTTTTTGCGTTATAGACTATATTAAAATATATAAATCCTGTTATAACTATACAACAATATTTTATAATATTAGTATAGATTCATTCTATTGTAAAATTCAAAATGTTTTATCAATTTTTCAGCCGAATACCGACGAATACGATGTAGTCGATTATTTAGACACGTGGAAGGGTATGGAAGAAGCGAAACGCTTGGGACTGGCCAAGTCCATAGGCATAAGTAACTTTAATATCAGCCAAATTGATAGATTATTGGCTAATAGCGAGATCAAACCCGCTGTATTGCAAGTTGAGGTAATGTTTATATAATTCTAACTTTTTTATCTATATTATAATACGTATTTATTTTACGAGCACTTTTACCGAGACAATGGGAACAATTATTGCTGAATCACTCCAAATGGAAGCAATCTCGTGGAAAAGATCTAAATATTTATTATATATGGTTGCTGATAAGCAATAATGTGTCAAGCCACAAAAAATCGAATTCGAAGATATTGATGTATTTTGATAATACGTCACGTATTTAAAATTATTAAAAAAATAAAGTCATCTAAACTAATGAAATATGGAAAAAGAGCTTCTTAATTTTATGTTTCGAATATTGAAGTGCTCAATATTTTGCATTATGCAATCATCTGCGTTTTAATTCATTGTACCTTTTACCAGAATAGAAAAGAAAAGAGGAATATACACGTCTTTAAACAAATTTGTTAAGAATAGATTTAACATAGACGCCATTTCCTCAAAATGAAGTCCGTGTGGCTTGATACAGTATTGCTTATCAGCGTTCAAACAAGCCTTCCTCTTAAATCACTCTGTTTATTGGTAAAAATCCGTTGCGTCTTTTAAAAGATCTTCTAAGCATACAAACGGCGTCAAGCGACTTTGTTTTATAAAAGAAAACATAATATGAACTATAAAAAAAGACTCTTCCATTTTATTTATCTTTATATTTATAGGTATTTAGTCTATCTCTCTGAACTAAACGGCTGGAATTTTGATTAAAACACATTTCTGTTGAAGTGATTTCTTGTCAGAGACTGTCTAATAGTACACAGATACATTTCATTAAAAGTAAAGTATTGTAACAGCCTATAAATGTCCCACTGCTGCGCAAAGGCCTCCTCTCCTATTAAGGAGAATAATAAATAAACGCATCACACTCAACGGCCCCCATTAAGATCGTGTGACCTTGTGTCGGGGGTCCGGAAACACTCCCAACACAAACACAAACACCCAGACCCCGACAAACATTCGTATGGTCAATACAGACATTTGCCGTGAGCGGGGATCGAACCCGCGACCGTTAGCGCTTGAGTCAGTTGCCGTCACCACTGCGCCAACGTCTGTCGCTGAAGGAAGAAGGTTTTAGAGCTTAATCCACCACGTTGCTCCACTACGGGGCGGATATATGTACATATGTTAGAATATCTCCCGGCACATGCAGCTTTCCTCACAATGTTTTTATTTTCTACAACTGAACTCGAAATGCACTTAAACACAAATTTAGTCCTTAAAAACACAGCGGTGCTAGCCGATGATTGAACAAGCAATCATCGCTTTAAATCGACTTCTTCTAAACACTAGGCCATACCAGCTCTTCATTAAATTAAACCTTAACTGTCATACTACAAAAGACACATTAAAACCATGTTCAACACGTGTCTAGCTAAACAGTGTTTAATAATTAAACATTGCTTAAAATATTATCTAAATAGCTTAACAGCGAATAAACTCATAAAAAAACTTATTGATAAAATGTTAAACGTTAAATTTGACAGCTTAAATAGGTTTTAGACATCTATTAAACTCACTTACACGTATGTTAATCTATATCTAAAGCATGTTTAACTCAAAACTGGGCTTATACACGGATTTGTAGTACGGATTTTTTTAAACACGCGTTTAACGTCTGTTTAAATCTTTTGTAGTAAGGCAGTAAATATTTAACAAGACTTTTTTTCAGGTCAACCTAAATCTAGCTCAAAATAAACTCCTACAGTACGCCAAGGATAAAAACATAACTATTATGGCATATTCCCCATTTGGGTCTCTCTTTTCCCGTAGCTCCGCCCCCCCACCGCCAAGGGTCGATGACCCTACACTGGCAGCCATGGCCAAGAAGTATGGTAAAGCTGTGCCACAAATCGTCTTAAGATATCTTGTAAGTATACATTTTTATCGACTTTAAAAAAAGTATATTTGGTTATGTTGTCATGTTTTCCGCTAATTTTTTGCTAATTCAGAATCGATTTTGATGATTATCGTTTTATTGAATAAGTTTGAGAGGGTATCATTAAAATTTAATCAATAATCTATATCTACACTAATATTATAAAGATTTGTATTATTGTATGCTTGTAATGAATAAATTCAAAAACTGTTGGGCCGATTTCAAAAATTATTTCACCATTGAAAAGCTACATTAACGCTGAGTAACATAGTCTATATTTAATGGTAGGAAAAATTAGAGATCCTTACTAAAATATAAAAATAGTACAACAAAAAAACAAATGACTGTTAAAATGATTTCAAGAACTTTGTCCACTCGTGCGAACCCGGAACGGGCCGCTTCTTTATTATAAGTAGAATGTTACTAAAACATGCGACAGATTTTCCATTATCTTATGATTGCGTTGACTTAGAACTTTACTTTTCTCACAGCCGCAAGTCATTGTAGACTTGAGTATATGATATTAATTTCAACATGATACGTCCATGCATTTCTGAGAAAAAAGTCTTGACAGCCAGACAGACAGACAGACGGACAATAATGTAATCCTATAAGGGTTCCGTTTTACCTTTTAAGGTACGGAACCCTAAAAAATAATTAACTAAGTCAGTCCAGCCGTTACATACAAACTTACAAATGAACACTATCTGTCATACTACAAAAGACGCATTAAAACCATGTTCAACACGTGTCTAGCTGAACAGTGTTTAAAAATTAATCATTGCTTAAAATATTATCAAATTGCTTAACAGCGAATAAACTCATAAAAAACTTATTGATAAAATGTTATACGTTACATTTGACAGATGAAATAGGTTTTAGACATCTATTGAACTCACTTACACGTATGTTAATCTATATCTAAAGCATGTTTAACTCAAAACTGTCTTTAGACGCGGATTTGTAGTACGGATTTTTTCAAACGCGCGTTTAACGTCTGTTTAAATCTTTTGTAGTAAGGCAGTACCTCTTTATAATAGTAGTAAATATTAAATGTAAAATTCCATTGTTTTCTAAATGTTTATAATATGTTATTTTGTACTTTTTTTAGACTCAGAGAGGTGTCATTCCAATTCCAAAATCTCTTCACAAAAATAGAATCGAGCAAAATGTTGATATTTTCGATTTCGAACTATCTGCTGGAGAAATGGACGCGTTGAGTAAGTAGATGACTTTTATTTCTGTGTAAAATTGAAAAAAGACAATTTCTAAACATAAAGTAGCCTAGTTAATCCTTATTACATAAGCTATCTCCTATGTAATGTCCCGTCAAAAGCCGTTTAAAAAAAAACTCGAACAAACAGACAGACAGACACATTTTTTGATGTAGGTACCGTGTATACTTTCGTATGCATTTAGTTAAAAACGGATTATTTGAAGT
Source organism: Hypolimnas misippus (assembly GCA_037950945.1). NCBI lineage: Eukaryota > Metazoa > Arthropoda > Insecta > Lepidoptera > Nymphalidae > Hypolimnas > Hypolimnas misippus. The sequence continues at coordinate 2,047,098 of JBBEEQ010000008.1, read as the reverse complement.
AACAAAGACACTAAAATTTTATTTATTATGGTATGGAAAACATTTTAAAAAATATAGTTAAGCTGTCTTTTTCTGGTGGCTTTGCTCGTGGTAAGTTTGATTTTCCCTTAAAAAATAAATTTTAGAAATTCCTTTCTTCGTCATACAAACCTCGGCTAGCACCTCTGTAACACTTTACAAGTGCTAAATTTTGTGTTTAAATTCATCTCGAGCTCGGCGGTGAAGGAAAACATCGTGAGGAAACCTGCATGTGCCGGGACACATTCTTACACATATACATCCGCCCCGCAGTGGAGCAGCGTGGTGGATTAAACTCTCTCGGCTTTTGCCCAGCAGTGGGACACTTACAGGCTGTTGCTTTACAGTTTGTATGTATTTTAAAATGTGTATATAAAACAATATACCTAATATTGTTTTATGCATGTACTGAACGTTTTTCTTGCTCGGCATAAGGTTGGTTTTGAGATAAGGCTATTTGGCCTTAAGCTTGCCTTTGCGCAATATATTTTAAAGCAATGAAGTAAATAAATAAATGATAAATTTTATTTTATTTCAGGCCAATTCAATAAGGACTACAGGATCGTGTGGCCGAGCTTTTGGCAGGACCATCCTTACTATCCATTCGAGCAAAAGGACGTCCCCGACCCCAACCTTTTCAAAGTAGGCAGAACAGAAGAATGAAGAATGCATTGCTACAAAATAATACGCTAAATTTTGTAACGTTTTAACGAATACATTAAAATTTGATTCACAATTTCAAATGTGTTTTTAATCATTACTTTTATAAATACGATAGTAACTCTGTCTGTGTTACACAAAACGATTTAAATGAAATTTGGTACAAAGATTGTCTAGAATTTGAGCAAGGATACTATTTTATAATGCGAAAACAAGGCTTTGAGAAATTGAAATGAAAATAAAGGCAAAATAATAATATAAAAGTACGGGCAAGTACCATCCACCACCATCTATAGTCTATTTTTTTTACTGGTCTTTTAGTAATAATACCCCGAACGAAAATCTCGAATGTTCCAACAATTTTATTTTTACTACTACCTTCCGCCCGCGACTTCGTCCGCGTGGAATAGTTACTTTGGGCTAATAATGTATTATTTTAAAACAAATTTGGTTAGCATGAAAAAGGTTGTAATGAGCTAACCTTAAAAGATAGACATATGCTGTAGTGGACTCTTTTTTAGAACTTTTAAAGAAGAACAATTCAGTCATACATGATTTTTACGAAACTTTAAGCGTTTACGCAGCGCACGCAGAGTAAGCTCTCTCAATAGGAAAATATCCCCCGATTTTGAAACATTCATGATTGGTGCTCCGCTTCTTTTGGTCCTACCGTGATAATATATAGCCTAAAGCCTTCCTCGATAAATGGGCTATCTAACACTGGAAGAATTTTTTAAATCGCACCAGTAGTTCCTGAGATTAGCGCGTTCAAGCAAACAATCAAACAAACAAACGATCAAACTCTTCAGCTTTATAATATTAGTATACCTAATTTTAATTATAAAAAATGATTCAGTTCAATCATTCAATCGATAATTTCTTATCTAACGCTTATCTGTGGCTACACATACGCCACATTTGTCTGCTAAATAAGACACGTAAAGAAATATAGACTATAGTTAAAAATATATATTAACATAAATTTGAAGAGTTTGTCTGTCAAAACGCGCTAAGCTTAGACTGTAGAAGCGAAAGTTGAAAATTCTATAAGTGTAAGATCGCCCGTTTAATAAGGAAGATTTTAGGCTGTGCCTACATATCTTTTATTAATGTAAGCAAAAATCACTGTCCATAATCGCACCTAGAAACAAGTCGATATTCGATATGCTACATTGTCAATTAATACATTATTATATGGATGCTGATAAGCAATAATGTGTTAACTCACAAAAAGTCAAATTCGTAGATATTGATGTATTTTGTTTATGCATCATCTATTTTACATTATTAAAAAAATTGAAATCATATAAAGTAAATGAACACGGAAAAAGTTTCTTAATCAATTGGTTCGGATTTCAAGTGCGTTCCATATTTTGAAATTTATACAATAACCTCAAAAATTTGAAGAACTTTTTATTAGATAATATATTAAATATATCACTCTGATTTAAATTCATTATACCTTTTATCAAAAAAATAAAAGAAAATATGGATATATACTTCTTCAAACATATTTCTTAAGAATAGGTTTAACATCTTTAGACGCCATTTTCTCAAAATGAAGTCCGTGTGGCTTGACACAGTATTGCCTATCAGCGTCCATATGTTCTGTCGCAGTAGTCGTCATTCTAACATCGCACTGTAATATCGTCGTAACAATTAAATATTATAAATTATATTACAATACATATATCTATATTTAAATGCCTTTCATGACATAATCCACAAGACAAACAAGGCAAAAGGCTACAAGACATCATGATGCAACCCATAGGATGAAGCTAGTGATTATAAATGTCATAGAATAAGTAATAGCGAAGCATATGAACGCTGATAAGCAATAATAATAATAATAATAAACGCATCACACTCAACGGCCCCCATTAAGTTCGCGTGACCTTGTGTCGGGGGTCCGGAAACACTCACAACACTAACACAAACACCCAGACCACGTCAAACATTCGTATGGCCAATACAGACGTTTGCCGTGAGCGGGGATCGAACCCGCGACCGTTAGTGCTTGAGTCAGTTGCAGGTATAATGAGAAGTTTTATATAGATAGAGATTATTGCATATTGCAAAATAAAGAACTATTCGGAACTTCAATATTCGAAACATTCAATTAAGAAAGTTTTTATTGTACTTATAACGTTTAGATGACTTGAAAACATTTTGAATACGTGTCTCATTATCAGAATAGATTAACATTTCAGAATTTTATTTTTGTGGGTTGACACATTATTGCTTAACAGCATTTAAAACTGTATTAGAAATTAGTGCAAGAGGAAAAAACACCCATTAATTCTTACAAATATTAGTGTTTATAAAATAGACGATGGTTTAAAAAAAGGCAAAACAATTCGTCGTGTTTCGATTTAAAAAGAAAATAATTTAAAAAAAAACATTATTAAAATTGCAATTTATTTCAGCGTATCGACAAAACAGGGGCAATTAACGAAATCAATTATTTTGCTATATTATTTTATTATAAAAAAATATTTTACAATAATTAATAACATGTCGTCTATAATACATTTTAATTAAATAAAAATTTCGTTTCCTGAAATTAATATGATTAAAATGTACATTATTTAGTAATTTTTTGTTCGTATACATTACTATTTTTTTAAATATATAGAGTAATACCACGACTTACAAAACATTAACTTACGGAACCCGGACTTACTAACCCAGAACTTGCGACGCTTAAATCTTGAGGTATTATATTCATAATAATACTTAGTGTATTATCGAAGACTTCATTGTACAATATAATAATAATTAACGTTTTCTTTAGTATCTGAATTCAATTAAACATAAGGGGCAGCCATTACTCACGTGAGGCCCAAAGGGGAGACGGCGTGTCTGGGAAATATTGCCAAATGTCACAAGAGGCTATATAGAAGTTTTCTAAGATATCACATGTATTTATTTTTGAAATTTGTTAAGCTGTATAAGGTTGCAAAATTTCTCAATGCCATTATATCAGTTTATAAAAATAAGCATTTTTTTTAATTATCCTAGTTACATAGTATGTCAAAAAACAGTACACGTGATCTCTGATGGTGGGAGGGGTAGTGCCTTCACCAGGGGGGCGGGAGGAGAAGGGGTCTAAAAAGTTGTTAAAACATCACGTAATTAATGGACCGTCCTTAACTGGTAAGAATTTATTTTTATCCTGAATTGTACTATGACTTACGCAAATTCGACTTAATGAGTAAGTACCAGTAAGTTAGTGATATTACTATACTATTCGCCATTCGTTTTTTTAATATATTTGAAATTATTAATAATTTAAAATTCAATTTCATTCTTTTAAATGACAAAAACACTTTTAGGAGCGTAAACTTTGCATTATTCCGAATTTCTTAAACAATTCACTACAATTATTACAAATGCCAAAGAACGTAGGAAAGAGATAGAATTATGTGAAATATTTAAATTCTCTAAAAATCATTTATGGTACAACAAAGTATAGTTAAATTCAATAGATGTTTTTGAATAGATTTTAATTAAACATAATTTTATTACTTGAACGAAATCTATTAAAATAACTCTAGATTACTGTTTTGACCGAAATTCTTATTTCATTTTTTTACGTTTTTATTAATAAATTGATAATTTTGCGCAACAAATATAGAGAAAGGGAAATTGGCCCTAATTTTGCAGATGATTATTTTTAAATGCAAATATTTTAAGATAAGAAAAGTCATTTCCAATATGTCCGACGACGTCAAATAATAATCATATTATATTCAAATATAGAATAAATAAAGTCATTTTTATATAACTATGGCACCATTTTTGCCATAATGTAAACTTGTTTACAGTTTTTTAACAATTTTAATATATACAATTTACTTACATAAAACATCGTCCAGGAAGGCTGAAATTTGTATAGAGAAGAATAAGAATATTCTAAAGCTTGGTTTTTCTGGATGACGAGCAGCATATAGCGGGCGCAATACAACGGACGTAAAAATACAATTAAAGTGTATATCGTCACAAAACGCAACGACATCATACCGTACTGTTTAAAGACATGTGAATGACGTTAAATGACGTTAAACGTTAACCAGTCAACGCCATAAAGCGACTGCTAAATGACTCTCACCGCTATTCTAGGAAATGGAAGTGAAGAATTAAGCGCAGAAAGACCAAGATCAATTTTTTTATTAACCCTTAAATGCGCTCTGCGGTTTTTAAACAACGTAATAACAGTTATATGTATAGTATGAATTATATTATATGGACGCTGATAAGCAATAATGTGTCAACAAACACGGACTTCATTTTGAGAAAATGGCGTCTAAAGATGTCCTAACCTATTCTTAACAAATATGTTTGAAGACGTATAAATCCATCTTTTCTTGTAATTTTGATAAAATCCATAGTGAATTAAAAGCAGATTAGCATAATAAAAAGTTTTATCAAATAATAAGTTTTTCTAATACAGGAGATTTTTTTATATTGCAAAATATGGCCCACACTTCAATATTCGAAACGTTTCATTAAATAACTTTTTTCCATATTTATTTACTTTAGATGACTTGAAATTTTTTTCAATAATGTTAAATACATGATGTACTATCAGAATACGTCAATATCTTCAAATGCGACATTTTGTGGGTTGACACATTATTGCTTATCGGCATCCATATATCACTTTTGGTTTTTAAATGACGTTATCATACTATAGTTGTAAAATTAGTAATAATCCGAATAAATTAATTGGCAATGCCGATTTTTTTTTTCTAGACAAATAATATAATTAAATTTTTCGAACGAAAAATAAATCACGCGTTTAAGGGTTAAATAGTCATTTAATTCTATCCTATTTCTATACAAATTAGCCATTTAGTCATTATACATATATATTTTCATTTATTTTTTTGTGTTATAAATGTCAGTAATAAAATCTAAAATAGTTCTGTCAAATAAATATTTATAATCTATGATATTTACAGGGTTCTATTTCACAGTAAGATGGCGCCGATACTTTATTTGTAAAGAATGAATTCGCTTTTTAGCTCGTCCTCGGTTTCGACTAAACATTTGACATTTGCTTCGAAATCACATTGTTGAGTCCTTTCGTTGAAGAACAAGCCATCAGAACAGTATACGGCTTGGGGCACTCCATTTATACAACGCCAGTAACGTTGACAGTCGCTTCTGTAAATAAAACGTTTTTTTTAAGTAGAAGTAGTTTTTTTTCTCCGTCGACGGACAAAAATTATTTATGCCGCTAAGTACGGGAAGCAATTGAAATTAAAAAACACAAAACCTTCAATCGCGATGACTGATTTAAATTGTCGGCCGCTTCTAACCCGGTGATAAATAAATTTAACAAAAGTGAAGTACCTCGAACAATGTTCGCGCGAAACAATTGTATTAGTGTAGTGTGCCCAGCATTATAATAACGGTAAAGACAATATTAATATTGTGAGGGTAGGCGAAGAAAACTCGCGCACTCGTCGCCGGAGGGCGCGCGGTACACCAGTCAACTCGTGACCACGACGAATGCAACTTCGTCGAAACGTCGGACATTAAAAAGGTATTACTACCATTAGTTATCGCGATAAGACCCGTTATATTAAATATGAATAGTATAAATCGCGAAAATTTAAAATATATAAGTAGAAGTAGTATACGCAAAAAGCGGTTATCTGATCCCAATGGAAAAAGTATATGGAATCAGAAGCAAAGCCTTTTTGTGCTAATAAATTTTATAGATTGTTTTTAGTGTTAGCTAGTTATATTATTATATAGTTATATTAAATATAAGTAAGAGTAAACCCCTAACCCTTACATATAGAGAGATATGGGAGTAACAACCCCTAACGTTATATATTTTTGTTCTCCAAAACTATTCGAGATAATTTTTTATACATTTAAACAAAATATCAGCTCAAAATCTCTGGGCCCGATTCCATATACTTAACCGGCTATATTCTTTCCATTTCCGTTAAATCCATTTTCACCATCGCTGAATCCATTTTGATTAATTTCAACGTTGTGTATGTAAGATTATCGTATAAATTCAAAAATAATTATAGTACGTAATTTAGTAGTTTTTTGGGTGTGTCCTTAAATACAATCTAGCATACAATGAGAATTACGATTATAAGTTTAATTCTACAATAGTAATTGACACAAAAGAACACTAACCTGGCAAGGTTACCTAAGTACCTTACGAAAGCTGTGGTTGTCAAAAATATAGTCACTGACAGTAAATTCTTCCAGGTGTGCAATATAATGTACAACTTATGTTATATAAATCTATGAAACTGTGAGATGATAATTACATTTGTAAGTTTTACTTCTTTATTTGACATAAAACAACTATGTAACCTGGTAACAGATTCCTAGGAAGCCTTACGAAAGTTGTGACTATCAAAAATAAGGCACTTATAGTAAATTCTTTGAGGTGTAAAGCAATGACAAACAACTTATGGAAAACTTTATGAAAGACTAGAAGCAAAACTAATAAGGACTCGTCTCGACTCGTCTCGTCTTGTCTAAGGACTTACTTGTAAGGCACTCGTTTAGCCGCAGAGTCAGCCCACAAGCAGTTCAAATTAGGTTTGAACTGATGAGACCTTTCTGATACGTCCATGATTAAAGGTCTGACGCTGTTCACAACAGTCTCAGCTGTTATACTGTCGACTCGTCCTGGAAAATGATGAGTTATTTGTAGTAATATTCAATTGAATTATTACTAGCTGCCCCCTGTATAATGGCGTGATATAATTTAGTCTATAACCTTTCTTAACCCATTTAGCGCCGTCGTACTCGTTTGAGTACAGTTAGTTTTTGTAAGTTAACTTTTACATACGGACGATTCAATAAGTTTGTGATCGCTGTACTCGTGCGAGTACATCCTTTTTAAGCCTTGTATTTAAATATCTCACTAATAATATAAAAAATAATGGATTTGGGTTTAAAATGCTGCTCGTGTCATATTGACGCTTACTCGGTTAATAAACGGGCTGTCAAACGCAAAAGGAATTTCAAATCGGATAAGTAGATTCAGAGAGTACCTACATCCAACTTACATAAAAAAATCCTCGTTATAAATTTAATATCATTCATTTCATATCAATTTTGTTTATCATGTAAGCAATAAATTAATCACATCTTGTAATGTTAATAATTTATATGAGCAAGCAAGGAGACCACATCTCCTGTAACTGAAGGACATATTGTGTTAAGAAACATTGTTTTTTATATGTATATATGTCTGTATCTTTTTTGGGGATCCTTAAATAAAATAATATAGATAAATTACTAAAGGATGGCATGGACACGGTATACCAAATAATATATGTATGGATTATGAGTGGAAAAGATGAAGATAAAAAGAGCGTTGTTTTAAGTTTGACGTTTGTGTCTGTAGATCTGTGTACACATTTGTGTACCTTTTCCCATATCATAATTCACAATGAATCTTGTCATACAAAATGTACAACCTATCTAGATTCTAGATTAGAATCGTAATTAAATAAATGCAATCTAGAAAACACGTGTAATATTAAAATTATCTTTCAGATATAATTTAGGAATTAAACGGTTTTCTTTGATGTGACGGAAAAAGCATGTTTTCTGGTAGACAATGTTTAGGCTTTTAATTGACCTCCGATCAAAACCAGTGTTATAAGATTGACGCGTGTATGTCTCTGTGTGTCTGTCTGTGGCATTTTAGCTCCCTAACGAATGGACCGATTTTGAGGCGTTTTTTCAAAGCTGATATAATCGAAATGGTTATTAGCTATAATTTATGAAGATCTCGAGAAGGTCAGGCGTTTGAATGTCATCAAAACTTCACTCATTGTTGAAAGGATCTGACCGACTTCTACTTACTTTACTACTACGTATTAAGTTTTAAGTAAATATGATCACACAATAACATTTTACATACGAACGTTTTTACCCCTTTGCACCCACTCTGCGTTGAAGAATCAGTCAGGATATCATGTTTGTATAAATCTATACTAATATTATAAAGAGGAAAGATTTGTTTGTTTGTTTGTAATGATGGCTCCGAAACTATTGGACCGATTTCAAAAAATTTTTCACCTTTGGAAAGCTACATTATCCCCGAGTAACATAGGCTATATTATATTTTTAAAAAAATTAGGGATCCTTACTAAAACTCTAAATGTTTTGTACCTTGGTATTAATCCTTATCAAAATAAATAAATTACTTTATATTCAGGACGGCTTCAATACCTTTTTATAACTTTTTGAATTATTCAATTCAGACATTTAATTCGGAAGATATCACGAGTTTAAAAATGCAAGTATTAGAAAAAAGTCGCGTGGTTGCCGCTCACCGCGCTCAGCTAGCCAGCATGCGATGTAGGCTCCATGTAAGCGTCACTGGGGTACGGGGGGAGTCAATGTAATAAAACAAAGTGCCGCGAGTACATTAATAAAAAATATGAATAAAAAAAATCATTAAAAAAAATTCAAACTTCCTTTTTATTTTACTTTTTTTTTTTTAACCCGACGCATAAAAGAAGGGTGTATGTGTGTGTGTGTGTGTGTGTGTGTGTGTGTGTGTGTGTGTGTGTGTGTGTGTGTATGTACCCGTGCGAAGCCGGGGCGGGCCGCTAGTAATAAATAAACGCATCACACTCAATGGCCCCCATGAAGATCTCATGCCGGGGGTCCGGAAACAATCACAACACTAACACAAATACCCAGACCACGACAAACATCTGTGCGGCCAATACACACGTTTACCGTGAGCGGGGATCGAACCCGCGACCGTTAGCGCTTTAGTCAGTTGCAGCGACCATTGCGCCAACGTGTCTGTCGAAATATGTATATATAAAAACTATTAATACCTTCATATTTCTCCATTAACCAGTCGAATTCCTCCTCTCCTGAACCCTCGATATCTTCTTCTTTTCCTTGACGTAGAATACATTTTGTTGCACGTGGATAGTTACAGGTCTGAAATATAAAAACATGGAACCATTAAGTACAGTAATATTGATAGTTTTATCAACCGACTTCAAAAATGTAACATGTTTTCTATTTATAGTGTTTTTTATACATCGCAACTATTTATCAGTTTATATTTGTAACCATAATCAATGAATTGATAGCATAATCTAAGACAAAAATATTTTATTTGATCAGACGATTTGTTAACTATATTCAAGTAAGCCGAATTCTTCAGTTTATTAATGCTTCACTGATGTGTTTATCGGGCTATTTGTATTCGAGTTGTAACTTAACTATTTAGACCAAACGGATGGGCCGATTTTGATAAATGATATTTCGTTTGATTCGTCATGATAATGCACATTAAAAAAAAATCAAAATGGATTTTAGGCGCGAAAAAAAATTAAAAAATTAAAATCGGCGAACTCGGTGTCAAGTGGAGTATCGTTGAATTGGTATTTAGAAATCATTTTTAGGTTTCTCATATAATTTTACAAATTCAAATTCAAATTCAAAATATTCTTTATTCAAATAGGCTATTTACACTCTTGAATCGTCAAGTTACAGGTCCACTGATTATAGATTTTTTTTTAAGCTACCACCGGTTCGGAATGCAGTCTATACCGAGAAGAACCGGCAAGAAACTCGATAGGTACTCTTTTAAAAAAACATTCATATATTATGGATTTTTATAACATTTTTTTTTGAAATCCTGTGAGAACATCAACGCATATTAGATAGAACGCCTCTTTGTCGTCAAAATATTCTTGCATGTTATAATACGCTTTATTTATTAAAGATTTTTAATGTAGGCTTTAAACTTATTAAGTGGTAAATGTATTGTATTTTATAATATATACATAATAAATAATTTTCAATTAGAATTACCGTTTAGGCTCTATAAAGATTTAAAAATCATATCATAGTAGCTTTATGGATGCAAAGTCACAGCCCAATCAGTTTACAATTGACAAAGTTTCATACAAAATTTCATCTCCTATATTATCCCGTTCGGCATAAAAATTATCAAAATCCTTTCTTAGCGGATGCCTACGTCATAACATCTACCTGCATGCCAAATTTCAGCCCGATCCGTCCAGCTGTTTGGGCTGTGCGTTGATAGATCACCATGTCAGTTGCCTTTAAGCTATATATATTACTTTATATTTTTATTATATTAAAATTTTATACAACAATATTATACAATATTTTTCGCCTTTTTGGCCAAAATAGATGAATAACAAAATATAAATAGTATTCACTCACCTGTAACGCGAAATCAAAAATTAGATTTCCGCTGCACGAGAATTCTACTTCTCTGCCATTAGCACACATGAAGAACTTGGAACAGTCCGTGAAATGAGGAAGAAGCAGGGATACCTGGAAAAAGATAGATAAAGTTAAATTTTCCAATCTTAACCCTGCACCTTTTTCCCTTGCACTCCCTTCCATTTCATTCTATATTCTTTTTTAAGCTAGCAATGCACTTGTGACTCATCTAGTGAGGCCAAAGTAAATGGACGGCGATGATCACTTAAAATCAAGTGACCCGAGTGTCTGAAAGCTACATTAAAATGCAAGGAATTTATGACATCGTGTGTCAAAATATAACATTTTCGAAGAATGACAATAATATTATCAGGTCCACCGCAACCTAATACACAAGTTTTGCACCGTACGCGGACGCCACGCCTAGGAGGCGGAAAATACCACAACCTCTTCAAGCTCACTCTTTATTAACACTATGTTAATAAGGATTGTGGCATATTTGATTAATTAGCCTGGATATTATCTTTATTATTTCTATCTATATTATTTATGAATTAGCAAGGAGATATCTGTTTGACTAATTTGTTGAAAACGACCATGTCGCCGATTTCGAAGTTAAGAAAATGTGCATTCAAAGTTTTATATTCCAGTATTAAGAAGAAGAGTTTAATTTTATCTATTTGTATGTTAAGATGGACGGTAGATACTTGCATCAGAAGATAAGATATAGGAAGTAAGGGATAGCATAGGGGAAGGCGTTTACCTTCTGGCTCTTAAAAATTCATAACGAATGTTTCTTCCGAAAGTTGATTTTCAGAGACGATTGGCGTGAAGTAGCTAACATAGCTGCTTTTTGTATAGTATATGAGGAAGCCGGAAGCCTTACCTCTTCCCTTACTTCCTTTTCCCTTCCATCCTTTACTCCTTTTTGAACTAGCAACTCAATTGTAGCTCCTTTGATGCAGTTATCCACGTGCGGGTGATCACTTAAAATCAGGTGTCCCACTAGCTCGTTTGCCAGATTTATCTATATATACATATTGTTATTTTATCACTAGGGTTCTAATTTATAGTTTACATGTAATACAATGAATACATTTATGAGAGCGAGGACGAGTAATCCATCCTAGAGTGAAGAAGGGTGACAAAATACAATATTATTTACCTTTATTATATACTAAAGTAATAAAATTTTGGATAGACTTACTTGTCCCCTCGGATCGCATGACAATGTGTTGGGGTCCACACCTTCGTAGAGTCCGTTAGCGGCGACGGCGCTGAACGCCAAGAATAGAATCGGCAAGATGTTTACTGTTAACAAACAAATATTAATTACTATCTCTAGCTCGCGTGTTCGCTCGCTTTAAGCTTGTTTTTTCCATACGAACTTAGGATGCTTTTAATAGAATAGAACAGAATAACTGTATTCGGGTACACAAGCAGAAAAAAAAGCAATAATATAAAACAAATTTCTGACAGAACAGATTACAAACAACATAAAAACCAAATGTTAGGTAAACAGATCTTTAGGAGGGAAAATAGAATTTTAATCCACTACACTACTGCGGATTAAATATATATTTAAGTAAACCCGAGACGGCGACGCGGTGGTGTGATCGGTCGCAACCTGCGCCTCGCGTCCCGTACCCATCAAATGTTACGACAAAAATTTTTATTTTCTATTTTAATTTTTTTTTCTCTCTTAATCTTATTATTTGCTTTAGTAAGTTGATACTGTCATTCCGTGGCCACAAGGGAGAGGGATAAAAAACATCATAGCCTGAGCTGTCTCCTTTTGGCGGCACACAAGACGTACATATATTAATTATTTTTATTTTCTTTAATTTAATTTCTTTTTTAATATTGTATTTATTTTTTTTTATATATATAGATAATCGTTTTTTCTTTATTTATGTCTGTGTGTACGTCAATAAATGTTTTTTCTTTCTTTCTTTCTTTCTAAATTGTGTAATCATGTTTTGAAATTTAATGTAATAAGTTTTATGTTAAATGTTAGGTAACAAAATAAATAAATAAAATATATACATATGCTAGAATTTCTTCCTATAGTAATACTATAACATGATTCTTAATTTCAAATAAAACAAATTAAATAGTCCGCCATCTTGCGTGTTTCGCCATGTTGGATTAGGATGATGTCACACATCTAACCGTACATTGTCATTAAAACTTAACGTGTATACAAAATTAAGGTGAAATCGAAATAACAGCATACATTATAAGTTAAATAAAAGTTCATGATTATCTTAATTATATTTTTTTGAGAAAATTGTGTGTAAAGTCCATATTAAATTTAGGAAGAATTTATATAACCTGTCTATAATATTATAAAGGAGTCTACTGATACTACATACAAAATCAACATTTTCTAATCGAATAATGTATTAAAAGGATTAAGACTATTAGATTTGCAATCTATATAGTATAAAACAACACCGCTTCTGGCGTCATATCACGGTAATATAATGATTAATCATTTTTAATCTGTAATTAGGTAATTAGAAATAACATCACGCATGTATTTGTAAAATTTTAATGGAATAATAAGCATGTAGATATCTAAACAATGCTCTGTGGACACGGACATTTTGAGAAAATGGCGTCTAAAGATGTCAAACATATTTTCTTAATAGTGTTTGTAGGAGTCTATATCTTTTCTTTTCTGTATGGGTTATAAAAATAGACATAATGAAATAATAGCAGATTGATATATTAAATTATTTTATCTAGTAATAAGTTTTTTCAAATATAAAAGATTGCAGTTTTGCTACGGTATTCGTACAAAGTAGTCGTGTCTGTAAGTTGTTTACATTTGAATATAATAGAAATCCTTATCGCTGCGCGGCGAACCGGCCGCGCAGTGGCGTTATAAAAAGTTGTTTACAATGAGTGGAAGCAATAGTAATATGAATATTGAAAATATAAACGAGATGTGCAGTAGTCCGATTAATGTTTTGTTACCTGTCGTAGAAGAGAATATAAATCAAGAAGATGAAAATATGAATTTTTTTTCGATAACTAATAAGGATGAAAATTCACGGGCGGAAAAGAGAACGAGAATAGAAGATGAAAATGAAAGTGGTTGGTCAGTAGTTAAGGGAAAGAAAAGAAAAGCGAGACCTTTGCAAAATAAAATTGAAGTTTATATAACAAGTACAGAAATGTTACCCAAACAATTTGCAATAGCAAAATTACTTAAGAAAAATAACATTATCGACGTGGAGAGAGTTAAATATATTAGCGCATACAAAATACGTTTGGATTTAATGAATGAAGTTAACGTTGAGAAGATAGAAAATTGTAAAGATTTTATTGATAAAGGATGGAGAATTTACAGAGCCATGGAAAAAGATATATCGTATGGTGTCATAAGAAATGTTGATCTCGAATTAACAGATGACGCGATACGGCAGAGTTTATCTTGCCCGGAAAATATAGAAATTATATCTATTCTTCGCCTTATGCGCCGTAGTTCTACAAGTGAGAATGGGTGGACACCGAGTGAATGTGTTCGTTTGGGATTTAAAGTGTTCAAAGTGCTGGAGGCTGGGTCACATGGCTAAAAGATGCACTTATAATAAAATTACCTGTCCTAAGTGTGGTGCCAACCATGCTAACTGTGAAACAACGCTATATAAATGCATAAATTGTGAAGGTAGTCATATGGCTTTATCTAAACAGTGTCCTGTTTTTATAAAAGAGAAAAAACTGAGGGAATTGATGGCAGAATATAATATTACATACAAAAAAGCTCTGACTGTTTATGTACCACCTACATCCCCAGACGCGATGGATAGAGAGTCTAAATCTATTTTTAACAAAAAAATTACAAAAGCCAAAGATAAAAATTGGGAAAACCAATTGCTCAATAATATTCCGCAGTATTATTCTGAAAAACAAACCCCTGAGACACCTACTTTTGCTGACGTTATTAAGACTACAGCAGACGTCCATAAAAGTGACGATATATACAATCTGTCAAAAGGTAACAAGAAGAATAAAGTCAAATCTACTGGGTATCAAATAAGAAGAAATGAGGAAAGAGATAAGAGTCCAAATACAAGTGAATATATTTTAAATTCTGAAATGAAAGTAGAAGACACACAAAATCCTAACGATACAGTAAAATTTAGTGAGCTTTTAATAAAACTTAAAGATATAATGTTTATGAAGGGAATTTCTTTGCAGACGAAAATTAACATGGTGATTAAATGTTGTTTAGAGTGGATTATATTATCAGTAACAGAGTTTATATCAGAAAAATCTTTGATTAAGTCAGTGTTTGATTTTTTTACTAAAAATGGATAAAAAAGATAACTATTCAAGGATTAATATAATGCAATGGAATGCTCAAAGTATTAAACCTAAGATATTGTCATTTCAAAATTTGCTTATACAGGAAAAAATTCACATTGCTGCCGTAAGTGAAACCTGGCTCAGTGCAGATACAATTTTAAAGGTCAAGGATTACAATATTTTTCGAGCTGATAGATCAGATTCCTATGGAGGTGTAGCATTAGTTGTACATAGGTCAATTAAGGCGGATCAACTAATTATCGAGGATGTTAGTTCTCCTATCGAGGTTATAGCTATTAATTTATACAATTGTGGCATAATTGAACACATCGTATCCTTATATTGTCCTCCATCAGTTAGCACTACTCAAAGGGAATGGAATAATTTATTTAGCAAATTTAGTAAAAAAACTCTTATATTAGGGGATTTTAATGCACACCACACCAACTGGTCAAATAAAATCGATTCAAGAGGATCTCAAATTTTTGATGCACTTATAGATCATTCATTTACTCCCCTAAATGATGGTAGCCCAACTCGATTACGTCTAGCTAATGGTATTCTTCAACAGTCCACCCCGGATATCTCATTAGCTTCAACTGACATTGTTTTAGAATTTAATTGGAAAACACTTAATGAAACGTTAGGTAGTGATCATGTAATGATCAAAATTTCTGCAGAAATAAATGCTAATTCTAATATTTTATTTCGTCGTAATTACAAAAAAGCCGATTGGAATTCTTATACCAATTTTTTAGAAACCGTATTCGTAGATTTTACATTCAGTGATGACTTACAATTATGTTACAATAAATTCATAGAGTATATAAATATAGCTGCTGATCTCTACATACCACCCATTAAATTTAATCCAAATCCTACTAATAATTTTCGTCCTCTGCCCTACTGGAATAATAATTTATCTAAATGTGTAGCAGAACGCAGATTAGCACTATCAAGATTAAGGCGAAATCCTATTCCACGTAATTTAGACAATTTACAGAATAAAATACGGGAAACACAGAGATCTTTTCGTCAAGCAGGGGATGAATCTTGGCATTTATTTTGTGACTCTTTAAACGAGTCATCAAATCAAAGTGAAATGTGGTACAAGTTAAAATGGTTTAAAGGAAAAAGAACACCAGGTAATCACATTAGTAAGGATAAGTGTGTAAGACTTCTCACAAATCTGACACCTGACTATGTATCTCCTGCCATGCCTAGGTTTTATTCAAATAATTCTATTCTAGAGTCTGAAATATCTATACATGAAATGAACAATTGCATTAAAAATAAAGACACCTCTCCGGGAAGTGATTTGATATCGTATTCCATGATTAATAAACTTCCAAATAACGCGAAATATATTCTTTTAAAATTATACAACCTCTTTTATACCAGTGGTTTTGTGCCTAAACAATGGAAAGATATTAAAATTATAGCAATACCGAAACCAGACAGAAACCCTGATTCTGATTCTGCATTACGGCCTATTTCTTTAATATCTTGTATGTGTAAAGTTTTTCATGCCATTTTAATAAAAAGATTAGAGTGGTTCATAGAAAAAAATGATATTTTATTGCCAACAACTACTGGTTTTCGAAAATGTCGCTCATCGTTAGACAATCTATCTAGACTTGTTACAAACGTTCAAATAGGTTTATCCAAGGGATTAAATACTATAGGATGTTTTTTGGACCTAAAGGATGCGTATAATAATATTAACATTTCTGTGCTCTTAAAAAGAATGGATAATTTAGATGTAGGAAGCAAATTATGTTATTATTTGTGGAACTTTTTAAATGAAAGAAATTTGAAAATTATGGTAAACAATGAAGAGGTCTGCAGAAAATCTTGTAATGGTTTAGCTCAAGGAGATCCTTTCTCTCCCCTATTGTTTAATATCGCAACTCTTGATTTATGTAGAACTATAAATAGTAACTCTATTGCTCTTTCTCAATATGCAGACGATTTTGTATTATATATTACTTGTGAAAATGTCGAGAGAGGGGCACAACTCCTACAAATAGAAGTGGATAAGTTCGTTGATGCCGCTTTAAAGTTAGGGTTACAGATATCCTCATCAAAATCGAAAATCTGCATATTTAGAAATAGAAATAGGAATGAAACAGCAAATATTCTTGTTAATGGTTCCATGCTTCACGAAGTTGATTGTGTAAGATACTTGGGGTTATGGTTGGATCATTCATTACGGTGGAATAAGCATATAAATGAGTTAAAGAATAAATGTTGTAAAATATTAAATGTTTTCAAGGTATTAGTGGGAGCTGGGTGGGGTATTCATCAGGTACATTTGCGTCGTCTTTACATATCGGTAGTACGCAGTCGTATGGACTATGGTTGTTTTCTTTTTGCAAATAGTTCTAATAGTCAACTGATCAAACTGGATAGAGTTCAAAATCAATTTATGAGAATCATTGGTGGTTTCATAAAAAGTACGCCCATTCACGTAATTGAGTCCGAGCTTGGTATACAACCCTTGAGTATAAGAAGACAATATCTGGCTGGAAAATACTGGTTTAAACATATGTCAAATTTGAATAATAATATATCCGCTTTTTTAGATGAACTAAGCCGTATCTGTCAGTCTAGTATTTGGAGACGTAAAAATAAACCCTTGTTAGCTATTACCCATAATCAATTTAAAATTATTCCTTTTTATAAAAGTTTAAGATTGGAATGCTTCTCGTTAGATACTTGGGTCAGCAATGTGAATTTGTCAGATATAATTGAATTAGATGTTACTGGAGTTAATAATAGTAAAAAAAGTTATAATACTAATATTTTAAAAAATATTTGTTTAAATTATATTAATAATAAATATGAGAATTTCCATAAAATTTATACTGATGGTTGTAAAGAACAAAATTTTTCAGGAATGGCTTTCTTTGATATACAATTAGGCACATCGTTAAAATTCAATATTTGTTCAGATAATATATCTATTATGCACATAGAATTGACAGCAATAGCCGAAGCAATAGCGTATATTGATTCGCTAATGCCAGGGAATTATGTAATTTTCACTGATTCAAAATGTGCCCTTCAACATATTCTAAAATGCTTAACTATATCTCGTTGTGCGCCCATTGCTTATGAAATTATTAGATCTATTAGGAAGATTCTGGATAAAAGAAAAAATTTAAAACTTCAATGGATTCCGTCACATATAGGACTGCCGGGAAACGAAGAGGCAGACCGTCTCGCAAAGGAAGCTTGTTCAGAAGGTGTTACATTTTCGGTGGTCCCATATTTCAGTGAACTTTTATGCTCCGTGAAGAAAAGATGTATGGATATGTGGAGGGAACATTTTGATAACAGATCCCTTACCAAGGGTATATGGTATAAAACCATACAACCATCACTGCCACTTACACCATGGTTTGTTAAATTAAAAATCAATAGAAATGATGTTGTGGCAGCTCTCCGACTCAGATCTGGACATATTCCCTTGAATAGTTTTGCATATCTCGTAAATAAGGTATCGTCCCCAAAGTGCTCAGAATGTAATATTATTGAAGATGTCCATCATATCCTGGTAGAATGTGTTCGAGTTGAGGCGGAGAGACAGACATTTTTTATTAAAAATAATATTAATGTATTAAACATAGGTTTTTGTAATGTAGCTTTGAGCAATCCATTGTCACTAGAAGCTATGATGCTTTACAAACTTTATAAATTAGCAATAAGACGTCGATAATATTTTGATAATGCTCCCATGAGGGTGGCATATTCATTTTGAATAAACCCTCTATAAATAAATAAAGATAAAAAAAAAAAAAAATATATAAAAGATTGTTAAATATTGCAAAATACTTACTAATACTAATGGAACACACTTTAATATTCGAATCATTAAATTAAGAAACTTTTTCCGTACTTATTCCATGTAAATGATTTTTTTAATAATATTTAAAACGTGACCCATTATAAGAATACATCAATATCTCCGAATTTGACTTTTTGTGGATCGACACATTATTGCTAATCAGAGTCCAAATATTATCTACTTACTAGCTTCTGTTTGCGGTTTTTTATATTTGAAGTCAAAAAGTGCGTATTATATCGCAATTATCGAAACATCAGGATGTAAAAAACATTATTAAACACGATTAAATTATTTCCGATGTTATCGTTCTGCCGGTAAATTTCAATAACATGTATTTCTAACGTATAACAGATAAAATATTCTAATTGGTAGAAAATATATTGTAAAATGGATGCTGATAAGCAATAATGTGTCAAGCCACAAAAAGTCAAATTTTGAGATATTGATGTATTTTGATGCTACGTCACCTATTTAACATAATTCAAAAAAATTTCAAGTCATCTAAACTAAATAAGTATGGAAAAAAGTTTCTCAACTCAATGTCTCGTATTTCAGGTGCGTTCCATATTTTGCAGTTTATAAAATAATCTCAAATATTTAAAACCTTATTACTAGATAACATATTAAATAAATCTATCTGCTTTTGATTCAATATATTTTTTATCGAAATAGAAAAGAAAAGATCAATATACACGTCTTCAAACTAATTTGTTAAGAATAGGTTCGACATCTTTAGACGCCATTTTCTCAAAACGAAGTCCGTGTGGCTTGACACAGTATTGCTTATCAGCATCCAAATGTCTCAATCGATTCGATATCTCGATATTAATATCGGAAAAATAATTTGAAATCGTTGATTAAATGTTGATAACCATCCGACCGTCTTCGCGCGGGTGCAATGTAATTTCTTACGCCATAAGACTACAAATCTTTGAAATTCTCTGCTTTTCTATACTACAATAGGCATGTATACATATGGACGCTGATAAGCAATACTATGTCAAACCACGCGAACCTCATTTCGAGAAAATAGCGTCTAAAGATGACGTATGAATATATCTCTCTTTTTTTTCTATTTTAATAAAAGATATAATGAATTAAAAGCAGATTGGTGTAATGAAAAGTTTTATCTAATAATAAGTTTTTCAAATATATTAGATTATTGTATTAGAGATGCCGCATTATCAGAATACATCAATATCTGCGAATTCGATTTTTTGTGGGTTGACACATTATTGCTTATCATCCATATAAACCTCTTAAATCACTGTATTTATTAATGAAAGTACAGCTTATAAATGTCCCACAGCTGAGCAAAGGTCTCCTCTCCTATTAAGGAGAAGGTTTTTAGAGCTTAATCCACCACGCTGCTCCACTGCGGGTTGGTAAATATACATGTGTCGAATTTCTCCCGGCACATGCAGGTTTCCTCACAATGTTTTCCATCACCGCCGAGCTCGTGATGAATTCGAACACTTTTTTGAAAACACAGCGGTGCTAGCTATGGTTTGAATCCGCGATCATCGGTTGCGATCGATGAGTTCTAACCATTAGACCATTTCGGCTGGCATCATAATTTCATCATTTTTATTAATGAAAACCGCATTAAAATCCGTAGCGTCGTTTAAAAGATCTAAACGTTCAAACGGTGAGACGCAATTTTGTTTTATAATATACATATAAAGATTACAGAACTACCTGAAATCTTTCCCGTAAAACAGGACAACTTTCCCCAAAGGATCGCATTTTAACCGACTGTATGTTCGCCGATTACTCGAAAAGCGACGTTAGTACATCTATACTAACATTGAAAAGAGGTAAATTTTATTTCTAAGTTTATATGTAGGGGGTAATCTCTGAAACTACAGATCCGATTTGAAAAATTCATTTTTCATTGGATAGTCTGTTTATTAAGAAATATTATATGCTATATACCATCACGCTACGACTCATAGGAGCGAAGCAGTAACCATAAACGCGAGTGAAACCACGAGAGGCACCTAATCTATATATAAATAAAAAATATAGCATCAGTAGATACCTTTATTTCAAAACAAGGGCCTATAAATAAATAAACATTATACGTTGTAGATCAATGATATATACCTAAATATAAAAATCAAAACTGACTGACTGACATTCACTGACTGATCGATCAACGCAGAGCTGAAACTTCTGGGTCTAGAAACATGAAATTTTACACAAACGTTCCTTACATTGTTAAGTTATCTCTGGAGTTCTAGTCATTAGTTTACATGTAATTATGAATATATTTGCGAGATGAAGAGCGATCTATCCTAGAGAGGGAGGGTGCATACTGCCGATGAATAATAATTAACTATTCAACGAACTAACATAGACAAATACACTATTATTAACTTTTATGAAATATTCATAACAACATATCGTAAGTGAGCACTCAGAAAAGATTTCTGAAAATTCATTCCGTAAGGCGTTAAAAACAGAGTTAGAGATCTCGCTTGTGAGGTATCAAAGTCCCAAGAACACGCGGGCGAAGCGAGGATCTGCTAGTATATAATAAACACACAATAAATCAGTCAAATCCAAACAATTACTTAAATAGCCATAAAATATTACTGCCGCTATAAATATTTCCGGGATTATTTGAAGATTAACTACGTTGTTGATAGATCGCGAAAATACGACATGTCAATGAAATGGCGAGATAACAGTACATTAACATACATTACGTAGTAAATTAGATAAAATGATTTACAACAGGATAAAGTTAATTTGAATTTTGTAGCCGGATAAATTCGATTGTGTGAAATTTGATAAATTTAAATTCTGAGAACTTAATGACCTTATCATAAACTCTTAAAAACGAATTAGTTTTAATGATAACGCTAAGCGTTTAGTGAGGCGCGGGTGAAACTGCGCAGCGCAGAGCAAATTAATAGTACTATTCATGTAAGTGGACGAAATACGACCGAAGTCAAAATTTTTAACTAACTTATTAACGTATTAACTTTTAACTCTTTGACCACAGATAACTGTGTCTATAAAAACTTAAAGTTAACTTTTATGAAATATTCATAACAACATATCGTAAGTGAGCACTCAGAAAAAATAATTGAACTGCTCCTCGTGGTTTCACTCGCGTTTTTGGTTACCTACTGCTTCGCTCCTATGAACCGTTGCGAGATGTAATAGTCGATAACCTTCCTTAATAAACGAGCTATCCAACGTGACAAGAAACTTTTCAAATTTCTTCATTTCTATACACGCGGTAGCGTGTAAAGTCAAGTTCAAGAAACAGAACTGGCGAGCAGCACCGTGTGTAATATTACACGAACCATTTGGAGCCACTTTTGACGCCTTCATAAATCAAAAACTATTTCGCATAAACGTATCAAATTTGGCTCATATTTTGTGACTTGCAAGATACATATGCGTCCTAAATTTCATAACTAAGACTAGTTTTCATATATGAATTATAGCTTCGCAAGTTCCAAACCTACAAGTATTTGTCGGTTCTTATTTTATAATTCCGAAAATTTGGATTGTTGGTAGACACTAGCGATCGAACATAATAATTCGTTGGTAGGTTTATAAAAACTAGCCAAGACAGACCTTAGGCTACAATACATTATCTTATGTTATAAGAAGATATGATATGTTATACTGTTACTTATAAATAAATTTCAGGACTAACCATTGAACTTGGCGCCCATTTCACATTTATGTTTTTGATTGGATTTTGTAATTCTTCAGTAATGTGTTTATCGGGCTATGTATGTACCTTTGTGGCACTATTTAGACCGAATGCGATGCGATTTTGATAAATAGCACGTAGTTCGAGAAAGTCATAGAAAGCATAAACATTTATAAAAATCCAAATACCCAATTATGGGCGTCATAATGTGAAAAAGAAAAAAATTAAAATCGACAAACTATATCGAATGGGGCATCGTTGAATAGGTATTTATATATAATAATAACATAATATATATAATTTTACACGCAGTGTAAAATTTTAAAGTCCAGTCCGTCCGCCCAGTGCTTTGGGCTGTGCGTTGATAGATCACTATGTGAGTCAGTCAGTCACCTTTGAGTCACATATTTTTAGATTATCTCACTCACCTTCCATATCCAAGCTTGTCAATCACAATCGTCTTCAAATTAAAACCGATCTCGATCGTAAATTAATTGTAATCGGTTTTTATTATCTTAATTAATTAATAATAATTAAGTACCAGAATTTTATCAGGCACGATATTAAAAAAAACCTGTTTTATCCGGGATATTTCGATATATGAAATGGGGACATCCATTAATTATGTGAACCTAAAATGAGGTGAAGGATCTTTATATGGTATATGATGTAAAAAAAAATCTAATCTATTCATTGAGACAATTTCAACGAACCCCAACACTACTCTGCTGTAAGTTGGCGAGAAGTTGTGTATCCTGATTCCAGGTGATACTGCATCAGGTCAAGGTTACGTAACTATTTTATTTTAGTATCATTGAAGGCACAGAATAGTACATTTCAATTCGTTAAGACTAGTGTAAGATTATCAGATCCTTTCAACATCTAGAAAACAGCTGATCTATTCATTGAGACAAGAACAGATCTTCATAAATTATAACCGAGAACTATCTCGATTATATCAGGTTTCAAAACAATCGCGTCAAAATTGGTCCATCGTTAGGGAGCCATGTAACCTCTTTTTGAGTCGAGAATTTAAAAAATAGCTTACAGTGTCATTAAGAAGCTCCACTTTTTAGGTTAGTTGAAGCGAGGGAGACCAAATTAAAAATAAATTTAAAATATTACACGTAATTTATGGATGTTCTTTAACAAATCACACTCACAAACTTATGTATTATTAATAACACTTTAATATATTATTATTTATTATTACAATTCGATATCTTTAGTATAATATGGCTTTAAATAACTTAGTTATTTTAATTTAAAATTCAGTTTATTTATCGTGACACTATATTAAGACTAATATAATGAGGGTAGACATCGAATTCAAATATATATAATTAAGTTTACCTCGATTCTCATGTTGTTCTTATCCATCAATTTGGAATGACGATGATGTTATTTTATGTAAATATATACCCTATATTTATTTTAGTAAAAGGGTTAATTTTGTGATAAAATGTAATTAACTGAATATAAAGTATGTTTGACTTAATTAAGTTATTATTATTTATATAATAATATGTATATAATTTATAATTATTTATTATATTATTTGTTTTGTTTCAAGTTCGGGTCTTATAATAAGTCACACTGTTTTAGAGTGTTTATTAAATTTAATTAAGGTTGGATTTTCGACCGCACCGAATTATCTCCATCGTGTTTTCTCCACTCCACGCGAGATTGGCGAAATAACATGTGCATAATTGACACAACTAAAAGCCACTAATCAATTAATCGAATTGAATTGAATTGAATGTTTTATGTATCTGTACCTATATTATATCTATACCTGTAATGATAATATAGAACTAGCAGCTGTCGATCGCGGTTTTACTCGCGTTTACGGTTATTTCTTAGCCCCTCTGAGTTATAGCGTGATGTAAAATAGCCTATAACCTGCCTCAATAAACGAGCCTTAACCTTATTCAATAAAAGATTGTATTCGTATGATTAATCGTCTTAGTAGTTGCAAAGTTTACCGCCTACGAACTTACGAACATAAAAAACAAAATTTGTTTCTTTATAGTAATACTATAGATAAATATAAATTTATAGTAGATATGAATTTAGTCCAGAATGGCGACTTGGACGACGTTGCCTAGCAACCAGCTAGCTACTGAGTATGACAGGCGATTATCTTAGATCCAACAAGACAATTGACGAGCTCGTCAAAGTTGGAAATGTATTCCTTACAAGTGTAACAATAAAACAGATAGAATTATAAATATAACATATGTAATCAATCTTTACTATAATTTTAACAAAGTAAAAAAAGGTGAAGTAAAGACATAAATTAAAAGTACAGTTTAAACTTTTAAATACGATTAACCTCTGCATGTTTACATACTTATTCACACTCACACAAACACGAAACAAAAATTGAATGTTTGACGTCAATGAGAAAAAAGTAATAATATCATATAATTAAATTTAAAATTGATAGCGAGTGGGACTCAAACAAGAGGTACATTTTAGGTCATGAAAAGCAGCACTAGTAGATGTACTAAAACGATACAAATCAACTGTCAAAATGTAACGCGTTGCGATAGTGATAGCGCCCCGTAATAACCCTCGAGAGTTGTCTTACCAAGATTTTAAAATATGATGATTATGAAAAAAATAATGTAAAGTAACAGCTTGTAAATGTCCCACTGCTGGGCAAAGGTCTCCTATTAAGGAGAAGATTTAGAGCTTAATCCACCACGCTGCTCCCCTGCGCGGCGAATATAAATGTGTCAGAATTTCTCCCGGCACATGCAGATTTCCTCACGATGTTTTCCTTCACCACTCAGCTCGATATGAATTTAAACACAAATTTAGCACTTGATAAACCAGCAGTGCTAGCCAGGGTTCGAACCTGCGATCAGGGATTGAGATCGACGTGATCCAATCACTAAGGCCGAGAAATCGGTGAAAAAAATATACAAAAAATATAAGTGAAAAATCCTTTGAAGCCGGCAAAAAATTTACCTCAAAGAAAAAAGATAAAAGTTCTTCTTTAATCGTCTATGATTAAAAATAATAGGCTTTTGTTTCATATATCAATAAATCTTATCATTGCATCAATTTTTTCTTGATACCAATCAGTTACGCAAAAGACCTTATCTATAGTAATTACAAGTGTAACGCGTTTATTGTCTGTGTAAACAAAAAAAAAAACAATAATAATCTACCATCTACAGATAAATATTGCGTAAATAGGGTTGCCATTCGCCCGGATTTCCCCGGATTTGTCCTAATTAAGGTTACAAAGTTTTTATTTATAAAATACTAGCTACCCCTCGCGGTTTCACTCGCGTTAATAGTTCACGCTTATGAGTCAAAGCGTGACGTAATACAGTCTATAACCTTTCTTAATTAATAGCTATTAAATGCAAAAATATTTTTTTCAAATCGGATCAGTAGCTTCAGGGAATACCCTCTACACAGAAAGTTACAAACAAGATTTACCTCTTTATAACATTAGTGTAGAAAAAATATAAAGCCGGTTCTACATGACAATGACACTTGTCGACAGCGACTAGCACGTGACGTCAAACTCAACTTATAGACGTGCCTATCAGGAAGGAATTTTGTATTTTTAATCCCCGATAAATAGGGATGTTATAATTTTTTTATATGCATCTGTGTGCCTGCTGTGCCATTACCGCACTGTTCCCCTACGAGTGAACCAATTGTGACGCGTTCTTTTTGTTTCAAAGGTGATGTAATCAAAATGGTTCTTATATATAATTTGTAAAGTTCTGTTTATGAAATGATATGAGCAACTAATACTTACTATGCTATAACTTCAATAAGATTTAAGAAATATAATTGCGTAACCTTAACGTTATGCTGATCATCACTCGATACAACAGGAAACACAACTCCTCACCAACTTACAGCCGAACGATCGTATTGGAGCTCATTAAATTGGTCTCAATTAATAAGTTGTAGGTTTTTTTTTTAATTTTCATTTCAATTTTATCTTGTGTCATAAAATAAACATAAATATCGGCTCAAGGCGCTGCCGTGTGAATCCTGCATTGGAGTACTTCCGGGGAGGGAGGCGTTCGGCGAGTTTTCATTCAAATTAAAAATGTGAGAATGCTAACAGTTTGTTAAGAATTCAAGTAGATTCTGTTTGGAAGACAAATTTTTCTTAAAATTGTATAAACATCGGTAAAGTGCTTCTCAAATTATCTTGTAAAAGAAATAATCCTGGATACCAACGACACAACAACAGGACAATATCTTGTATATATGACAATATATGGCTATCGCCAAGCTTACTAACATGTTCTTTTACTTATAATCCTTACTTTTATTATATGTGTAACTGTGTATGTTACACAAACGCAACTAAACTTCTGAAACGATTTAAATAAAATTGGTACAGAGAGCCTGAGAACAGACATAGGCTACATTTTAATGCGAAAAAAGGGCTGTAAGGGGTTGAAATAGGGGATGAAATTTATGTGTAATTTCTTATTACGTGTAATACTTATTGTTTATATAATTATTTTTATAAATATATACATATTATAGTAACAAATGGATTCTTATATTAAAACAAAATATTTTAGAGTCATTATTCTGTCTCTTGCGCCCTTAAGAAACTACTCTCTAAACCGCAGAACCAATTTTGATGAATTTTAATAAAAAAAATACATAGGACCTTGAAGAAGAAAATATGTTTCTCGAAGTGCTAATCCTGTCGCGTGCATCACGGCGTTTGATCACGAAGTGGCAAGATCGTATTCTTTCAGCGTTAGAACTGTAATATTGTTCATATCAATACTATAGATATATTGTAGTACGTCACCCGATTTTTATAATCGATAACGTTTCAATTTCAAGGCCAATTTTGATTGTTTGAAAATACCAGACAAGTGTTGCCAGCTTTACGATGTTATTCGAATATTTGAGAAAATATTTATAATTGGACTTTCATTTTTGTAAACATTTCAAATATATTTTTTAAGTATTTTATAGTTTTTTTTTTCTTCTATATTTTGAAACAGGACCAATAATTATTTACTATTCAATCATGTTATTATTATGTTTTTTTAAAAGATTTAATAAGAATGACATGTATAATATCACACGTGTTTATTGAAACTTTTTTTATACTTTTGATTTTGACGTAGTAGAACCACGTTAGTTACCCGTAAGTAAATCGATACAAGTTTATAAATTCGATTTCTATCATTTAGTTTATCTTTTTAAAAAATATATTTTCTAGGAGTTCTTATATATTTTTTAATATGTCAAAAAGATTTGGGGAGTTTTATTTATAAGCGGCAATATTTTATAAACGTCAGGAAAAATTACATTGACATTTCCAATTATTAGCGAAGTATTTTGTTTTTGTGCTAAAAAGAACGATTTTGAATCAATATTGCGATTATTTCTATTCACTGCAATGAATATTATGTGTTATTTGGGAACTTGTTAATATATAAAAAAATCTTGTGTAAAAAATTTTATAATTCAAAAACTAATTGCCGGCGTCTAACAAAGAATTAATTCAAAATGTCATCTGATTCTGACGACGATATTTAC
The DNA here is from genome assembly GCA_037950945.1 of Hypolimnas misippus. Taxonomy (NCBI): domain Eukaryota; kingdom Metazoa; phylum Arthropoda; class Insecta; order Lepidoptera; family Nymphalidae; genus Hypolimnas; species Hypolimnas misippus. Next base: position 2,018,806 of record JBBEEQ010000008.1, on the reverse strand, counting down.
GGTAATATAATAAAGAAACGTGATAAAATACTCAGTAATTATACAGCCAAAATACCTGAAACCAAAGAGAAGTCATTCCTCGATGATAGCATATTGGTTGATGATAAAAATTCTGATTCTGAAGACGATACGAGTTTGAGAAAACAGCTAAATATTAAACGAAAAGGCGTTGTAAACCACCGGCCAAGTAAAAGAAACCGTAATATCGATTCTGATGGTGAATTAAGTTTGAGTGAACTACGGAAAACTAAACGAAAACCTAGTAAAAAAAGTAATACAAGTAAACGAATCCGAAAAACGGCATTAAATAGTGATGACAGTATAATAGAAATTATCGATGCAAGTATTAATGATACAAGTAGAAATAGTAGTAAAAAAACACCTAGAGGCAGAGGTAGAGGTAAAAATCTCACCACTAGAGGCAGACATAGAAGTCGGGGTGAAAGAAATGGAATAGAATTAGCCAACTCTCTTTCTCTTCTAAGTGACGTTAACACAAACAGATACAACAATTCTGATGATGTGTTGAATAGTGATGACAGTATAGTAGAAATTATAGATGATAGTCTCAATGATTCTAGAGGAAGAGGTGGTAAAAAAACATCCAGAGGTCGAGGTAGAGGTAGAGGCAGAAAAACATCAAGAGGCAGAAGTACAGGTTCTCCCAGACACACACAAAACGCTCAGTATCCCACCGTTAGAGTTTCACAGAGAGCTCGAAGTAAAAATAATGAAATGTTACGAGAATTAACTGATTCCATTCCCACTTATAGTGTCGGTAATACAGAGGAATATGACGATGAATTGGAAAATGTAGCCTTATTTAGTTCAACGCAGGATAAGAATGATTTAGTTTTATTAGACGATACAGGCACGGAAGAAAACGAAGAACTCTCTGTTAAAGTATACTGGCAAAGTATTGACATACACAAATTCAAAATCCGAAAATATCAAAAAATAAAAGAGATCTTTGAATTTTTCTCAGAAAGAGAAAATATACCGATGGAAAGATTATTATTTACGTATAATGATCGTATAATTAAACAGGATGATACCCCTGATTCTATAGACTATAACATAGCTAAGTTCATCGACGGTGGACACACAATAGGTGCCATTAACAACCTAACATCAAAAGATAACACGAATAAAGTTAAAACGACCGGGATAAAACTTAAATTTCAATATCAGAAATCTCAAAAACCTTTTGAAGTGTTTGTTGAGAAGGACGACAAACTATTAATGGCAATGACAAAGTGTGCTGAATTTCTCGAATTGTCGTTAAAGAAATTGAAATTTGTATTTGATGGAGACGTTATATCAGGTAAATATATACTTGTATACTATTATATTAAATATGACAGCCTCTTTGTCTGTTTGTAACATTTTTACTCTGAAATCGATGAAAAATTTGATGAATTTTGTCTATGATATGGACGCTGGGCAATACTGTGTCATGCCACAGGGATTTCATTTTGAGAAAATGGCGTCTAAAGATGTCAAACCTTAACAAATATGTTGGAAGAAGTTTATATCCGTCTTTTATTTTATTTTTTGATAAAAGGTATAATGAATTTGAATCAGACTGATACATTTAATATATTATCTAATAAAAGTTATCTAAATATTTGAGATTATTGTATTAATTGCAAGAAATGGAACGCACTTGAAATTCGAACTGATCAATTAAGAAACTTTTTTCCATACTTATTTAATTTATATGACTACAATTTTTTTTTAATAATGTTAAATTATAATGCAGTATCAAAATACATCAATATCTCCGAATCTGACTTTTTGTGGGTTAACACGTTATTGCTTATCAGCATCCATGTAAGCTACAGACAATTATGTGTCGAAAAAATTAAACTACAGTGCAATGAGGTTACATTGCTAGGTTGTATAGATGAAATATTTCTGAAAGAAAAAACCTGTTCAAAATAATTCCTATATGGATTATGATAAGCAATAATATGTCAACCCACAAAAAGTGAAATTCGGAAATATTGGTGTATTTTGATACTGCATCAACTATTTAACATTATTCAATAAAACATAAAGTCATCATCATCTCCCTAGCATTTTTTCCCGGTTATACCAGGGTCTGCTTTTTATTCTAGTCCAGATTTTTACACAGAGCGACTGCCATCTGACCTCCGCAACCCCTAAGGGCAAGCCAGTAACCATTTAGACTAGAATAATTTCCCTACTACGAGTAACGATCATTATCTGGTGATTGTGATAACAACCGGGACCGACAGCTTTACGTGCTCTCCGAAGCACGGTGGGGAGACCCACAAGGACAAACACCCAGACCTAGGAACAAATATTTATACAACTATAAATATCTGCCCCGAGCGGGGATCGAACCCGCAACCGTCGGCGTTAGAGGTACATTCAGCACCACTACACCAGAGCGGTCGTCCAATAAAACAAAGTCATATAAACTAAATAAGTATGGAAAAAAGTTTCTTAATTAATTGTTTCGAATTTCCAGGTCGCTCCTTATTTTGTTATTTATACAATAATCTTAAATTTATAAAAACTTTTTATTAGATAATGTATTAAATATATCAACCTGCTTTTAATTTAATACAGCTTTAATCAAAAAAGAAAAGAAAATATGGATAAATACTTATTCAAACAAACTTATTAAGAATAGGTTTGACATCTTTAGAAGCCATTTTCTTAAAATGAAGTTCGTGTGGCTTGACACAGTATTGCTTATCAGCGTCCATATATTATAATATTTCTATATATTTTTAAAATTCCTATATATTTATTTATTTATTTATAAAGGGTTACCAACAAGGCACACAATCGTTACATGGATATAAACAAGACAGCATAACACATTTATAAAAAGGCGCCTTAATTATAGGTAACACTACATTTACCATATCAACAAAATTTATTATGTATAAAGTGACAGAATAAAATAAAATAAAATTATAGTGAATTAAATTAAAATTAAATAAACCTTAAATAATATAAGTCATGAAAGAAAAAAAACATAACAATAGAGACAAATCAACAAAATAAAATAATTACTATTTATGCTTGGTATATAATTGCTTATCTAATTTTATAAGGAAAGATTGTCTGTGTGTTTTCATTAAATAGACTTCAAAAGTACTAGACTAATATGAAAAATTATTTCTGTGTTGATTAGCCTATTTATTGACGAAGGTAGGATAGGCTGTATTTCATCATTTACGACTCATAGGAACGAATATCGAAATAATAATAAACGCTCAACACTCAACGGTCCTCAATAGAATCTCATGATTCTATGCTAGGGATTCGGAAATACACATAACAAACACAGACGCCCAAACTACAATAAACCTTCATACAGATGTTCGCTGTGGGATCGAAGCCGCGACCATTGGCGCTTCAGTCAGTCGCTGTGATGACTGTGCCAACTTGTCCAATTGATAGTGTTTTAAAGAAACTTTTTCTTTTTTTCAGGGTCAGAGACGATGAGAGATTTAGACATGGAAGGTGGTGAATGTATTGATGTGAAAATAGTTGATTAATAATGTATATATTTTTAAAAATGTATATATATATTAAATAATTGTTTTACACTAAGGTTTTTTTGTTTTCTTTTATATAAAACCCAAAAATATGTAATATTAACCACCAACCAATATGTTGAAAGTGATAAAGTGATTTTTAAAAAAAGTAGGAAGTTCTCATTTCATTTAGTATCTATTATGTAACCAGAGGTGGAACCAGCCTTAAAAAAAGGTTGTGGTCACAGCCACCCGAAAATCGGCTAGATTCAAGTCGGAGTATGATCTCGCTACACACATGTTAATATGTATCTAAAGCTATCAAAAAATTCAATCTGTATTTATATATATATAAAAACCGAAACTTGACTGGCTAACATATGCACTGACTGATCAATCAACGCACAGCTGAAACATGAAATTTTGTACAAAAGTTAACGATATATAAAATGATTTCTAAAAGTGTAAAGATGTAAGATAAAACATACAATTAATTAGACAATGACAATGAATGTTAAAGTGAACAAAAAGTTAAGAAAAAGAACGTACTAACATAAGATTTTTGTTTAAAATTTAACGATGTTTTGGTAATTTTTTTTAAAAATAGACGTTAGGAATGAAAATGTCCAGACTGTTTTGTTGTTGCTAAATCATTATTACAACGATTGTTCTATTGAAGTCGGTTAAAAATACTAATATATAATTTCATAGATATAATCACTGATAAAAATATCTATTTAATTTGATACCAAATAGATTAAATAAAACTAATATAACCATGACCATGAAATAATTACTGAAGATTTAAATCTGAAATTAAATATTATTTTATTATTTTTTTTATAATGTACGATGTATTTTTTTATTAATAATATTTCTTCTATTAGATTAATAAAAACTTTAAACATACAGCCTTTGCACATTAAAAAACCGACGAAATATAAAATGTCCACTTTTTAAAATGAACTTTTTTCGTGTACCTCCACCTCCCACCCTCCTTCAAGTTTTCTTGTAACGATTTATAATCTGTGATATTTACCTGACATATTAAAAAATATTTTTTTCACTCTCACTATCAATTCACTGATCACCACTTCAACTATTTAATTTTTTCCTCCCTAATCTTATATATAACGATATATACTAGTCCCTGTGCGTAGATATGCCTATATAATTACTAAATAAATGGTATATTATCTATATCAATAACTGATATCTAAAACTGAACAATTTATTACCCGACTACGACGAAGTCAAAGAGAAGAATTATAAAATTTGGTAGTCTATATCACTATGTAAATGTTTGTATCGCCTAAACTACTACATCGATTTTAATAAATGAGGTATTAATAGTTTTTTAATAAAAGGGGTGTCGTCTATACTAATATTATAAAGCTGAAGAGTTTTTTTGTTTGTTTGTTTGCTTGAATGCGCTAATGGCAGGAACTACTGGTCCGATTTGAAAAATTCTTCCAGTGTTAGATAGCCCTTTTATCGAGGAAGGCTATGGGCTATATGTTATCATGCTAAGACCAAAAGGAGCGGAGCACCAATGAAGAATGTTTCAAAATCGGGGGATATTTTCCTATTGAGAGAGCTTACGCTGCGTGCGCTGCGTAAACGGTTAAAGTTTCGCAAAAATCATGTATGATAGAATTGTTCTCCTTTAAAAGTTCTAAAAAAATGTCTGCGACAGCATATGTCTATCTTTTAAGGTTAGCTCACTATAACCTTTTTTATGCTAACCAAATTTGTCCTAAATAATGCATTATCATTATTAGCCCAAAGTAACTATTCCACGCGGACGAAGTCGCGGGCGGAAGCTAGTAGGTTATATAAATGACAGATTTTATTTCGATTCGCATCTAAAGTTATTCATTATTATGAATAGTTTAATATTATTCATTTAATTAAATAATTTGATTTAAATTTTTTTTTTAATAATTATTTATGAATATATTTTAAATTATCAATATGAAAATAAAAGTACAGACAAACAAATATTCTTGTATAATATTATTAACTAAACTTGATAACGAACAATTAATAAATTTTGATAAATAAAAACATATTGTATTTCCTTCTCATAGAGTTGAATGTTTTTTATTATCTATAATTAATAGCAAAGATAAAACTAAGGAAGGTGTTTGTTAATCAAGATTATTTATTTATCTACAGATATTTAATGGTACATGTCAATATACCCTTTTGCGAAATAAGAAGGAAAGGAAAAAAGTTATTTATGATACATTGTTATCTAAATATATATTTCTTAATATTGTTGTCAATAAACAATATTTCCTGGAATAGAATTCTATTACAATCTACGATAAATTATTTTTTTGTTTATTTTTTATTGAGCGGTGCTAGCCGGTGGTTGCACCCGTGATCACCGATTTAGATCGACGTGTTCTAACCACACGCCATCTTGGTTCTATCATAATAAAAACAATAATTAAAGCTTGAAACGTCAATTCCTTTTCTCTAAGAGAAAATTAAAATAAACCTTTTATACACATATTGTGCAATAATGTATTACTTAAATAAATAAATAAGGAATAACAAAAAAACTCATCCTTAATAAAAAAAAATATTTGTATGCTAAAGGATACTACGACATTAGAGATTTTATTGGACTAGCAGTTTCTCGCGGTTTTACTCGCGTTTATGGTTACTTGTTCGCTCCAGTGAGACGTAGCGTGGTGTAATATATTCTATAAGTTATAGGCTATATTCCTCGTCTTATATCAATTACGAGTCACTATTTTTTAAATTATGAAGAGTTTTCCACCATCAGCTCCACTTTATCATATGCATTGTGACGTACATAAATTGTTTAACAGTCATATTGAAACAACCGAATCGCAAGCCGTGAATCGCTTGTTATGTGGTAGATCCCTTTCACCAAATGTTGCTTTTTAAGAACAAATGCACGAATTACTATAAAAAAATACCTTAATTGGTCTAATATTTGCCTACAATATTTGAAGATTTTCCTCGATTTCCCCAGAATCCCAGCATCAGATCCTGACCTGATGATAATAAAAATTGAGAACCTTAAAAAAAACTTTAACAACGTGAAAAAAAGAAAAAATCAAATTCAAGATGGCGTCGATTTTATAACTGATATTTTTCTATAAATTATTTATCTTTAAATTCGTATAATGGAATAGTTTGTATCCGGATTATAGAATTAACAAGATAGTAATCGTGACGCTTAATCTATGTTTAGGTAGTATTAGGGAAGACTGAATTCTTTTAATAATATTATTTACATATCATATTGTTTGTTAGTTTTATCTATTAAATAAATTGTTGCGTAAAATGACAAATACAATCTCTAGCATATTAAATCTTTGCCGTACAAAAGATGAAATAAAACCATGTTTAGTTAAAATATTGTTTAAAAATTAAACATGCTTAAAATCCTGTTCAATTATTTTAGTGCGAGTAAATTATACGAAAAATTTATTAATAATACTAGTGGTCGCCTAGCGATCAAAATTTGACTGTAGTTCATTAAATTTTCAACTGATTTTAAGATTGACCACAGATAATCTATTTTGAATTTGACCACAGACTTTAACAATAAAGAAGTATATATGTATGTCCAATACATGATAATGTGTGTATTTTTATGCTTATATAAATGTAATTTGCAATCTATATAAACTATAAATGTGCTAAATTTCATATTACTCCGTCCGCGCAATTTTCGTAAAAATTTGTTCAAAGTTTCTGCTTTACGTATTAATATATAGATATCACATGTTACATTTAACTACGAAAATAAGTTTTAGATATCTTTAAAACTCACTAAAAATTACGTTTATATAAAACTAGCATCCTTCCCGTAAATTCGTCCGCGTGGAATTCGGTTATATCGCGCTCCCATTTACATCGCATTCCCACAGTGACCGTGCATTTTTGCTGGATTTAAAGCAGGCTATGTTCTTTCTCAGGCTCTAGAATATCTCTGTAAGAAATTTCATTTAAATCTGTTCAGCATTGTTAGGAATATATCATAAAAATAAATAATACTGTATTTTGTCTATGGTAGCTCGTTGATCAGTTAGTTATTATTATATATCGGCAGTACGCACCCTCCCTCTCTCTAGGATAGATTGCTCGTCTTTACTCTCAGAAATATATTCATAATTACGAATAAACAAGTAACTAGAACCCCAGAGATAACTTAACAAGCATTTAAGGCGTGATTGCGTAACACACACAGTGTTACTTTCACATTTCTAATATAAATAAGGATTAAACTGTCTCTTGCATGTACCCAACCCAAAACTATCTTAAGGCATAGACTTGTACTGTAGAATATTATCACCACTCGCTTAAAACGTACGTTTAAAAGTAAACGTTTCCTTACTAGGGCAAGGTTTCCGTTTGTATAGACAATACCACAGAGCATGCAGTTTTCAATGAATATTTTTTTTTTTGTATATTTATTGTATATTAAAATATCTTTAATAGCTGAAGCGTATACTCTGTACAAGATTATATTAATGAAACTGATGCACGGATTTAGTGAACCCAGAATTTCATACAGGATGTTAAATAGATGTATTTGTAATAAAGTTTTAAAAGAGTAGGTACCTCTTGAATAGAATAATATCGGTAGAATCTACATTACAAAACGGTGATATTTTTGTTCGTTTTGACGATTCAAAAGTGCTTCTAAAAGCCTACTTGAATAATGTATATTTTTATTTTGTTTTTTAAATTTTTATATTACCCAATTATAATGTTTACAAAGCCGAAGCTTCAAAACTTGTTAAAATTAGGCCGTTAGGAATTCAGCCAAATGATATTGTAGATGGATAAACAAAAAAGCAAAATCATCTTAAATTTTTATAAATAGCTAAAATACTCCGTAATTAATTATTGTTAGGTACAGTTTATATCGATTTATCATTAGCGATAAAATAATATGTAAACTTTGTACATTTAGAACTGCCGATGATTTTATCTACACTAATAGATATTATAAATTTAGATGTAATGTGTAATACTGAAACTACCGATCCGATTTGAAGTTAGAAAACCCTTTATCAATAATTAAAAAATTAAACTATGATTCACTGATAAGTTTTGCTACATAACTTGTTTGTAATTTTACACCTGAAGGAATTTACTGTCAGTGCCTATATTTTTGACAACCACAGCTTTTGTAATGTTACCTAGGTAACTGTTACCAGGTTACAGAGTTGTTTTTTATCTGTTACAAATATATAACTGGAAAAATCTAGTTTAATTTCCAATATTCATTATATTTTAAACAGAATATTTTTAACTGATGATCGTTTAAATAATTTGATAAAATCGAATCGATAAAATAGATTTTATTGCAGATAATTTTAAACAATGCCTACATATGTTTTTATGTAAATCAATTTCTTGATAATTTCGTTAATGTATCTAAATAATAAAATTTATCGATAACTGCAATTGATTTAAGGATAAATTATTATATTGATAATTATAATTACACAAGGAATAACTTAATCTACATACTTGCATCCAAGAAAGCAATAGTTTGCGGATATTTCTTTAATCTACACTAATCCATTACAGTTTCTATGTATGTCTGTTTGTTACGTTCTCACGCTTAAATGTCTGAACCGGTTTTGATAAATTTTGGCTCACTTTTTTGTTCTTGTGGTTCTCCCATCATGACGACGAGTAAAGCTGTCGGTCCCGGTTGTTATCATTAACACCTGATAATAATTGTTAGTTTTGGTAGGGAAATTATTCTAGTCTAAATGGTTACTGGCCCCACCTCAGGGGTTGCGGAGTTCAGATGGCATTCGCTCTGTGTAATAATCAGTAACTCGTCAATATTTGACGAATTATTTTTATTTGAAATTATTTGAATTGCTTTGAATTATTTAAATCATTTTTATTTTTTTACTATCTAATAGTGAGCAGCGGAGATGATAATGACTTAATTGGAAATTAGAACGAAAACGGGTAATCTTTTGTCGCAAAAATAAAACTTAAAATAAATACTTTTAAAGCCGACTACTTTGGACGACGTTGCCTAGCAACCGGCTAGCGACTGACTATGATACATGAGAGCATTTTTGAACGATCAATTAACGAGCTTGTCAAAGTGAACGTGACATCTATAAGCCATTAACCTAAGAATTGAATCGAATTTAATGTATAGTTATATAATATTATTCTGGAGTCGTAGCCTTAGGTTTTCATAAACACAATTAACCTTATCATTCCACTTTACGACATAACGTGAATGTCCTTTCAACAGGAAATCAAAATTAACAAACAAAATCAAATCTTTATTACAATAACGCCGCCATCATTTTATTTATAATTAATCCATAAACAATTATTGTTTTTTTACGACAATCACTTGTAATTTAACTTTTTTTATCTTTAACCATAAACTGTCGGTTAATTTTATTAAAGTAACAATAAACATCATATATCAATTGATTGTATATGATTATTTCAAAAACAAATGAAATTATTTTTCTGTAACTTTTTAAATTAATAGTAAGGACGCTGATAAGTAGAAGAGATAGACGCAGAAGCAGAAAGATTACTGTGTCAAGCTACAAGGACTTCATTTTGAGAAAATGGCGTCTAAAGATGTCAAACCTATTCTTAACAATAGCCATTAACCAAAGAATTGAATTGAATTCTTAACAAATATGTTTAAAGAAGTATATACCCATCTTTTATTTTATTTTTTGATAAAAGTTATGATGAATTTGAATCAGACTGATACATTTAATATATTATCTAATAAAAGTTATCTAAATATTTGAGATTATTGTATTAATTACAACAAATTGAAACGAACTTGAAATTCGTACCAATTAATTAAGAAACATTTTTTCGTACTTATTTAATTTATATGAATACAATTTTTTGAATAATGTTAAATAGGTGATGTAATATCAAAATACATCAATATCTCCGAATTTCACTTTTTGTGGGTTGACACATTATTGCTTATCAGCATCCAGATATTTATGTATTCTGATAATGTGTCGCGTGTTAACATTATTCGAAAATTTTTCATGTCGTATAAATTAATTAGAACTAAAAAGGTTTCTTAATTTAATGTTTCGAATATTGAAGTGTGCTCCATATTTTGCTATATGCAGTCATCTCATATATTCGACGAACATTATTAGATACAACTTTTTGTTATACCAATCTGCTTTTAATTTAATATACCTTTCATCAACTTAGAAAGAAAAAAATGAATAAATACTTATTCAAACAAACTTATTAAGAATATGTTTGACATCTTTAGACGCCATTTTCTCAAAATGAAGTTAGTGTGGCTTAATAAATAATAATAAATAACGCATCACACTCAATGGCCCCCATTAAGATCACGTGACCTTGTGTCGGGGGTCCGGAAACACTCACAACACTAACACAAACACCCAGACCACGACAAACATCTGTATGGCCAATACACACGTTTGCCGTGAGCGGGGATCGAACCCGCGACCGTTAGCGCTTTATTCAGTTGCAGTGACCATTGCGCCAACGCGTCTGTCAAACACTTGCCACAGTATTGCTTATCAGCGTCCATCTCCAAATTCGACATTTCGTGCGTTGACACATTATTGCTTATCACCCAACTAAGCTAGAATTTCATATTATTTCAATATTACAAAGGTAAATAAAACACATAAATTAATCATATATTTTAATAGATTACATAAGATTACATTACATATTAACAAACGGACAGTCGCGACTATCACTGATGCTAGCTAATAAAAACTTTTATTTACTTAGCTAATAGAAATATGTTATTTATATCTAATATCTATCTATTTTATAAAAGAAAGGAACTTTTACATACATTCAAATTAATATAAAAAATTATTTAAACTGGCATGATCAATATTTTTGACATGTGTCAAAGTGTTTTCACTTTATTGCACAGATAATTAATTCTGTAAACATTGACATTTTTATTGCTTGCAATACCATGATAGACACATTTCACAATATTTTATTTAAAAAAATTATAACAAAAACTAGTAAAAAACTAATAGAATTTATTAATTATTTTAAAAACTATTGAAGTTAAGAGAATAGTAGGCCCGTTAAGAATTTTTGTAAATTTACATTTTAAAAGGAAAAAGGGGTTTAAATTATATATTTTAAGCTTTCGCGATTTATACTATTCAAATTTAATATAACGGGTCTTATCACGAACTAATGGTAGTAATACCTTTTTATTGCCCGACGTTTCGACGAATGTAACTTCGTCGAAACGTCGATACGATATACGACATACGATAAGACCTGTTATATTAAATATGAAAGGTGTTTAAACTTATTACATAAATAAAAACCAAATTTTTTAAATAAATTTGAAACATAAAGAACTACATATAAAAATTCCTTTCTTTTAAAAGAAACTATCTACCTTTACAACACACAACTGTCTTTGATGACAAATATCATAAAGAAAAAAAAGTATACCCGACTCGCTCGCACCCTATAAACTTGCATATAGTGCGAGTGAGACAGAAACTTCAAATGAATATTGAAACTGTTTTAATTATCGATATAAAATAAGAAACTGTTTAATTACTATATACTTTAATTAATATTATATTTGTATTATATTAAATTCAGGCTTCATAATAAATTTCAGAGATATTTAACAAGAAACATATATTTTAAGGAAAAATAATAACTAATACATAAAAAAAACAAACTTCAAAAGCGAAATACGCAATTTCGTTTATATGGACGACACTTTTACTTGTTATTTTGATTTTAAAACGAAATTACTGAACAGATTTTGATGACACTTAGACCAATTTGACTTTTATTTTGGACCAAATCAAATTCCATAAATTTTGTTTATCATGATTTTGGATTTGGCCATTATCGCCTTTACATTTACCTACACCGAGTGTTAATTGGGTATGTGTTGGACATTTCACCAACGTTAGCAGAATTTAAAAGTAAAAACTGAATTGAATTTTTTTTTCAATGACTTTTTTCATTGCACTTGACACTTGAGCCTTTGTCGTTAGATAGTCGTCGCCAAGAGATCACATACCCACGTACCTGAATCTACTTCGGGCGGGATACGTTCATGCATTTCTCAGCGAAAATAAAAAAATAATAATAATTCAGTTTTTTTTATTTTAAATATAACGTACTGTGCTAATTTCATACCTTTATATATGGTATATGCATATTACTTTAAAATAATTTCTGATTTTTTTTACGAAAAAAGCCGCGAGGAACATATTATACTTATTTATATTATTATACTATATAAAGACTTTTTAATCTAATAAAATTATTATCATATAAAAAAATTTATTAAAATTTGTCATCAAAGACTGCCTTTATTAACGACTAAGCTTATATACTAACTAGTAATAAAACAATAAATAGGCGGTGATCGAATTTAAGAGACCATTGTTTTTTTTTTGTTGAAAATAATACTCTATGTAGAAATTTTTATTGACCATAGATAATTTATGTATATTTTTTTTAATTATTTTAGTTTTAACATTCTGTTCGTATGGGAAGAAATTAAATAACTTGCTTGCTTAGGAATCACACTTAGTTTTAAAGTGACATTTTAAAGTTTTACACTCGGGAATTCTGGCGTAAATAAACGCCAGAATTCCCGAGTGTAAAACTTTCATATCTCAAAATGTTGATAAAATAGTTTTTTTTTTTTTCAAAATCAAAGTTCATGAACTACAGAATTATATGAAAGTAAATTTTAATTACTAACTTCGCTCGTTTCACACAGATTTTCAATTCGGTGCTGATTATTTTAAAGATTATAAATATATTTAGTTCTACTTATATAAGTGTATGTGTGTTACTGCTATCAGAAACATATTTTTACACTTTCACAATTACAACATAGTTAACATTTTTTTATAAAAGCATTTATTTGACTCAAAATTATAATCTTCAATATAATTACGATAAACCTAAATAATTTTCTTCACATACGAACAAAACCGCTTTTATTTATATTATAATTTAGTATATAATTTATATATGGTCGATAAAAATAATCAATAATTTTTTGCAACGACAAAAACATCAGCAACACAACACTATACACTAGAGCTTTGTTCACTAAGATAGCGGTGCCATCATATAGCGACCGCAATATGACGGACGAAATGACGATGCCACTTTGCCTACAACATATTTCCATAATCGCTTGAGTCACTATTAAATAAAGCCGCTGCTAAATAACGGTCACCGCCATCTTACGAAACCCGAGCTTAATTGTAATACATAATTCACTGGATTTTATTTATCTATTGTATTATTTTTAATCTGTGGTGACAATGATATTCTATAACTATAGATGTGTTACGATACTATTTGACGTTAAAATCCATATACCCATTACCAACTTTGACAAGCTCGTTAATTGTCTCGTTGGTCCAAATATACTCGGTCTGACGGCCTCGCTGGTTGCTAGGCAACGTCGTCCAAAGCGTTCGCCATTTTGGATTTCAAAATCCATGAGCTCATAACATATATATAGTTATTTAACACCATTATGTGCTGATTATATAAAATGTTATAATACAAATATGTATATTAGGACTATTTATATAATTTATATATAATATATACATATATGGTGGATTTTACGATGTTTTTTAAAATAAAAACATAATTTAAATAAAAAATCTTGGACTTTGTTATTGAGAATGTTAGCTGCCTTTGTCATTTTAACTCCAGAGGCGAATTTATGCGAATATTAAATTAATTTTATCACGCATATACATATGTTTCTAAAAACTATTATTAAATAAGATAAATATATTTTAAGTTAAAAAAAATATGTCACATTTTCGAGGGACTAATCTTTTCTTCTTTTTTTGCAGATAATTTTTTTCCATCTTTTTCAAAACGTAAAATGATTTATAATATAATCAATAAACGCCTCTATATATAGTTGCAAAGAATCATATAAATCATTTACTATGCAATAATCAAAATGATGTTCTATATAACAAAAATCATGTCTAAGTTATTTAGTTTGAATGGATGCTGATAAGCAGAAACGCTTCAACCCACAGTCAGATCGGAGATATTGATGTATTCTGATAACGCGTGACGCATTTTGGACGGTCATAGGTAATACTATGTAAAGTCGCACGGAATTAATTTTGATAAAATGGCGCCCAAATATGTTAAACCTATTCTTAATGAATTTGTTTAAAGACGTATATATCCATCTTTTTTCTTTTTTGATAAAATGTATAATTAATGAAATGCAGATCGGTGTTATAAAAAGTATCTACTAATAAGTTATTCCAATATATTAGATGATTTTATATTGCAAAATATTAAGCACATTTCAATATTCAAAACATTAAGAAACTTTCCCCCTACTTATTCTATATAGATGACATGAAATTTTTTTTGAATAATGTTAAATACGTGACGCATTATGAGAATACATCAATATCTTCGAATTTGACATTGTGTGGGTTGACACATTATTGCTTATCAGCGTCTAGTTAACGCTGCATACTCTATCAATGTGTAGGTCTTTTGGGTAGTTATAATTTTTATCTTTTCAGGACGTCTAAAATATTGCCATAAATCTATATATATATAGAAATCACAACTGACCGGCCGACATATTCACTGACTGATCGATCAACGCAGCTGAAACCGCTGGGTCTAGAAACGTGAAATTTTGCACAAACGTTCCTTAAATATCGTAAGTGTGCACTAAGAAAGGATTTTTGAAAATCCATCCCCTAAGGGGTTAAAAAGAGGGTTGAAAATTTGTTAGGTATCAAATTCCCAAGTATATGCGAATTTGTGTGAAACTGCTAGTGAATACATAAATTAATATATACATAACTTAAATAAACAATATTTTTTAAAAACCATATCTTGTAACAGTAGACAATAATATGATATCGACAGTTAAAATATAATATGATATTAACTTCTAAGTTCGACATGATTTTTGTTACACAATTGTATATAAAAAAAAAATTAAAAATTACGTCGCAAAATATTTAAAAAAAAAGTCATAATTTCCACTTAAAATTTAAACGGTAAATTAGGCATTACACCATCCAAATCACAGTGACGGACAAACACAAATTAAAACTAAAACGATAGCACCTCTACAGTCGAGTACACTCGCTTATAAAATTGTTTCAAATAATAATAAATCTATAAAATGTAATTATTTTTTTGTCATATGTACAAGTGTTTATGATAACAAAAAATACACAAAATTGAATAATGGTAAATTGATATTTTACAATATGGCGACATTTACAGGACGTTCGACGTAAGAACCTTAAAATGGAAAGATCTATAAGTCTAACAGGATTTCATTTATATATTTTAAACTTTCGCGATTTATACTATTCATATTGAATATAACGGGTCTTATCGCGATAACTACTGGTAGTAATACCTTTTTATTGCCCGACGTTTCGACGAAGTTACATTCGTCGTGGTCACGAGCTGACTGGTGTAATATTACTATTGTGAGGGTAGGCGAAGAAAACTCGCGCACTCGTCGCCGGAGGGCGCGCGGTACACCAGTCAGCTCGTGACCACGATATTAAATATGAATAGGATGTCATTTATCCACCCCAAAATATCCACCCTAAGGGAAATAATCGGAATAGCGTGACCGTTTATCCACCACGGCCGAAATTTCATTTTACACTTCTGATTATCCACTCCAGGGTGTGGTATAAAATACATTTTATTAGAATTTCATTAAAAATAATAAACCAAATTATTTTTAATGCGAGCTTCAACAAAAATCATATCGCAAAAAATAATTAAATTAAATTGACTGTACATAGTCGATGGGATAATCGGAAGAAAATTAATATAAATACTGTATATACTTTCATATGCATTAAGTGAAAAGCTGTTAATATAAAATTACACTCTTTAATTTTATTTATTTGTATGGATAAAAAAAATATCCAACATTTTTTTGTACAATGTGATGTGTTTGAGTCATAGAGCCCCGATCCGAAGGTCCTTAATTAAAAGTCGAACGCCTTATATTTTGCCATAGTGTAATAAACACATTTGTAATTTTTAAACGTATTGACGTAATTTAAAGAATACCTATCAAGTTTCTTGCCGGTTCTGCTCGGTAGAATCTACATACCAAACCGGTCGTAAGCTTTTCATTAAGTATTATTTGTTTCTTTTGACATTTCAAAAGTTCTTTTAAAAGCCTACTTGTATACAGTATATTTTGATATTTTCGGCCATTTTTATGGTTCCATCGTCAAGAAGAAACTATAAAACTGTGAATTTTTGTTTGTCTGTCTGTCCGTCCGTGTTAAAGAGTTGTAATTCGTCATAGATTATACACGAAAATGGTAAAATAATATCGTTAAAAAATAGGAAATTTTTATAGCAAAAATGTATAATAATTTTTAATAATCAAAAATTATTATTATTTATGCATGTATTAGTTGGATATAAACAAAAAAAAAATTAAACAAAATGTTTTTATCGATAAAAATTGAGAATTGAAAATATTTTTATGTATTAATAAAACATTTGTACATATGACGTATTATTATAATTAATATAATCATAATATATATTAAGCATTAAAACATTATTTATAAATAATATAACATCGATTATATATATAAAATGTATATGTTACGTTCGTCTGAGTATTCTTAAATTTGTTCGTAACTGTACCGATATAAAAAAAAATAAAAACACATTTTTTTTGTCGTTTGTATCATTCATAATAAACATATTGCTTATTCATTCGCACGTCTTAAAATTATATATGAAAGAAAGAGATGCCATAATTTATATATATAGTTTATACAGCGTGTTGTAGATAATTTATTGTATTACTTTAGTTCCTTAGCGTTCTAGAATCATGAAGCGTCATTTAGCGGTCTTAATATGATGAACGTATGACTTTTGGAGTTTACGATATCAAAAAACGCTGTCTCAAAAAAAACGAGTGTGTTTCAGTAATGTTCGTGTGACGTATATTAGCGGACGCTATAATGCGGCTCAAATGACGGTAGCCGCACAAACTAGAATCATCGAAACTTGATATCAACATTAATTGTAAAAAATTAAAATATAAATAACATACATAAAGCAACCAATGCTTTATATATCGCTGCTTTTCAAGAATATCGATGCAACTAAAAATGATGAATTTTAGGGAATGGGGGTTTTAAATTTCTTTATTAATGTGTTGGTGCATGGCTGCGAAATTTAAACGATCCCTTGATGTTATAACTTTATTGATTTAAAGAAAATTCATCATCGCAACTCTTTTCATGATCAAACATCAAAGATTTATGGTGTTTTGACATACTTAGTTCTATTTGTTAGAATTTTGAGTTACTACGATATTCTTGCAAACCAGCGATATGTTATTTATATTTTAAATTTTACTAGTTTTCCGCAGATTAAATATCATTTATTTCCTTTAAAATGCTTTAAGAAAGTCTTAATGTTGACATTAATCATGACATTTTTTGATATCATGAGAAATAAATCGTATTTATTTATACGGAAAACTAGTAAAATTAGTTACGCTTTATTGTTATATGGATGCTGATAAGCATCTTTGGGCGTCATTTTCTCAAAATGAAGTCCGTGTGGCTTGACACAGTATTGCTTATCAGCGTCCATATAAACGACGATATGAAATAAATAAATATTATTTAAAATATTTAATAATTTAACATTACAGTCAATAATTTGTTATAATTATATTGACAGAACTTAAATAGTATAAGCATCTCTTTCTATCATACATTTAAAGCGAGAAAAAAAATAAACAAATATATTTACAAAAAAAAATTGCTTACGTCATTAAAAAAGCAAAAATCACAGATTAAAAAAAATCCCTTACCACCTAGATTATATATAATACTTTATGTAATTTATCCTTATATATAATATATTAGACTGCCAATCTTTAATAAATTAAACTATAATATAATAATTATTTTATATTTTAACCTTAAAATTAAAAATTAAAGATTTGTTAATTAATACCGATTTAGGATTGTCATATGTATGTAAATATTTTAACAAAAACAAAAAAAAATCAGATGCTTTTTTTTTATCTAAAAGAATACAGATTAAAAAAACAATAATACGAAGTGAGAAAATAATAAAAATTAATTCAAATCTTATTCCAATTTAAAAATATTGATAAAAAAACGTGCCAGCGTTTTTTTTTTTTTTTGATAAATATATATTAAAAACATCTGTGTGTATGTGGTTATGTTCGGATAATAGCTGTAACCTTAGTCCGGGGGCAGGTAGCTGAATAATTTGTATTTGTCGCGGATGTACGGTCTCACGTCGTCTTTCTGCAAGATAAAGAAATATGATTTATATATAATAAAATAACTGGTCAAGTGCGAGTAGGACTCGCGCACCGAGGGTTCCGTACAAACTTATAGAAATCTATATAAGACTAACCCATCTACGCCATTTGTGGTGTTCATCATCAGTTCCAACATAAGTTACTATCAAAAATACCTAAATCGGTATACGCTTGCCTATAATATTTGAGGAGTTCCCTCAATTTCTCCAGGATCCCATCATCTGATCCTGACCTGAAGACAATGGGACCACCTTGGAAGTATACCTTTTCAAACGAAGAAAAAATTTTGAAAATCGGTACCCAAATGGCGGCGTAATCGGCGAACAAACATAAAAAAAATTAAATACAAGGTCGAATTGAAAACACTCCTTTTTAGAAGTCGCTTAAATATAATCAAATATTATGTAAATATGGATCACGTCCCAAAAACTATTTTGAAACTACTTAGGAGCACTTTAATTTAAAACACGATCATGGATGCAATCCATGGAAACACAAAACTTTATTTTAAGTACTAATACACCTTATACTTTCAAAAAAAAAAGTTATAGCGCGATTCAGGATACACCTAGCGCCATCTCTTGACAATTTCAATGAACTAACTTGTTGACTTTGACATTAAAAACATAATTATATTATATTTTATTCTCGTTTTATTTTTATTTATATTCTACTACACTCCACTACCCCTGCACTACGTTCGTAAAATATTTAGATTTACATTATCAATCAAAATATCGAAATATATATTAGTGTTGCCAAGACGAAAATAATTAGTCCTTAATTCGAACAAAACTAATTGTTTATTTATAAATAACTAATTATATTACTAATAACCAGAAGACTTATATGTGTAGATAAATAAGTAAATTAAATAACTCGATCTGTTTGAATTTAATTTTAAAATTTTCGTACTAAGTCAATACGAGTACTTAAATCAAATCGCGTGAAGCTCTTATATTGAATGTTAATTACGTAATGACGTTATCAATCGACGATAAAACTTTTAAATGAAAAGTTTATTTTATAATTTTTAGCGCGTTTAAATAATAATTAAAATAAAATTTTTTTGTAATCGAGCAGAATTATATCACAGTTAATGTCATAATGTTGTAATAGATGGCATTAGCTGTACGCTGCATCGCGCTATCATTTTGTTAGCTGCGATATATAGATTGCATTGCGTTGTTTATAAAGGTTTGCTGCTTTTTAATGTTTTTGTATTGATACAAATTTCTTCTCAGTGTTTGTAAAATTGTTTTTTTGATCATGGTCAACTTCTATGTTAATTTGTTACAAGTACATATAATTTTAATTCTAAGATTAATATATTTTCCGCTTGATCAATTTACAACTTGATACATTTACGCGTTCTTGAGAAAAAGGTTGAAAGACAGACGTACAGACTGACAGACACACGAACAGAAATTTACAGTTTTCGGATTTTTTCCTTTATGTATACTAAAGGACCTTGCTCCTGGCCAAATTTCATAATGCTTGGTCAATGGGAAGTACCCTATAGGTTTTGATTCCCTTGCGAAAACGTTAAAAACGCTATCATACTTAAAATATGTGATATAAGTGACCGTATCTTTTGATTGCGTTAACTTAGAAGTTTGATTTTTTCACAGCTCTTAGTAATTACAACTCTGAGTACTTGACGTTGATAAAAATTTGTTACCTTCACGCGTTTCTGAGAAAAAGGATGAAAGACAAACTTACAAACAGACAAACATACATACAAAAATTTACAGTTTTCGGATTTTTTCCTTTATTGGTACCATAAGATCTCACTTCTTGCCAAATTTCATCGTGCTAGGTCAATGGGAAGTGCCCTATAGGTTTTGATTCCCTTGCGAAAACGCTAAAATGGTCAAAATATACGACATATTTTCCATTATCTTTTGATTGCGTTGACTTAGAACTTTAATATTTTCACGGCCGCATGTCATCGTAGACTTGAGTATATGATATTAATTTCAACATGATACGTCTATGCATTTCTGAGAAAAAAGGGTTGACATCCTGACATCCTGACATCCTGACAGACAGACAGACAGACAGACAGACAGACAGACAGACGGACGGACGGACGGACGGACGGACGGACGGACGGACGGACGGACGGACGGACGGACGGACGGACGGACGGACGGACGGACGGACGGACGGACGGACGGACGGACGGACGGACGGACGGACGGACGGACGGACGGACGGACGGACGGACGGACGGACGGACGGACGGACGGACGGACGGACAACAAAGTGATCCTATAAGGGTTCCGTTTTTCCTTTTAAGGTACGGAACCCTAATAAGAAAAATAAAAGAAAAATCCTAAAATATAAATACTAAATCAGATATTATGTGCGATATTGTATTATTTTTTAGGATTTCGAATCACTCTCCCCCAAAAATACAATTTTATAAGAGAGCACTTTTAGTTCGTTTTCGTTGAAGTTACAACAAAATACGTCTGAAAAATCCTTGAAAAAAAAAGATCTTCGGCATATTTTCAGTTTGAATGCATTAAGCAATACAAATTAGTCTAGTGTTCAGTAAAAACGCTAGCGGTAATTATATCACGAGCTATTAATTATTCACTAAAACACAATATATAAAAATAATGTTAAATTTATTTAATTTTGTTTGCATGTAAATTTTTTTTAAATTTGATTTTAAATGTTCTTTATTTCAAAATTGCATCGACCAATCAGAGCAGAGTAAGACTCGAGCGGGTCGAGGCGCCATCTTGACAACAATGGCGAATCGCGGGAATATGAGAATAGTTGTGGACCGAAATGGATACATTATTGTTTCGATTTAATACAGTGGTGGAGATAGTGGTGTTGTGAGATTAGTGTCGCGAGCACGCTGCTCGTGTAATATAGTTACAATTCATATTGTAAATTATTAATAGTAAAATAATTTTGTTTTTCTATTCAAAAGTGACCCTCAACATTATAAAAGTATAATAAAATTGTGTGAAATTGTAATACGTTGTTTTGTGCTCGCATTTAACCCTCATGACGCCCACTGGAACTTTGCTAATTACTGATGATGTCGACGAGAATGGTGTCTCCGACATATATGTATATTATACGATTAAATTTCTCCAATACCAAGTGTAATGTAGTCAAGTACATAACTGAAGCGTTAACGGTCGCAGGTTCGATTCCCGCTCACAGCACACATATTGTCGTTACAGCATCAAACAAGTATAATTAAATTAGTCAATACCAAAACATCTTAATCTCAACACAAAACGATTGAGTATCAAAAAATAAAATCTTTTAATATAAAACTTACAGTGGCCAGGTTCTCTAGGAAGGGTAGAAGCTTTAAAAGCTCATTGTCACTGCGGTCCACGAACCAGCTGTCTATGGGGATACCATTCTCCAGTTGGTAGCCGAACGCCTGGGGACAAAGTTTAATCATTAACGGACTAGCTGTTAAGGTTTCACTCGCTTTTATGGTTCCTAATTATGTGCGAGATCTTTAAAAGTGTATATCTGCAGATAACTCTGCTCGTTAAAGATGATATCCGATTCAAAAACTTATGTTTCAAAACAGATCAGTAGTTTCAGAGATACATTATATACTAACTTACAAATATTTTTTTTAATCATCTACATATATGGTCGCTGATAAGCAATAATGTCTCAACCGACAAAAAGTCAAATTCGATGATATTGATGTATTTTGATACTGCATCGGCTATTTAACATTATCAAAAATATTCAAGTCATATAAATTTAATAAGTACGAAAAAAAATCTCTTCATTAATTGTTATGATTTCCAAGTGCGTTCCATATTTTGCAATTTTTCCAATAATCTCAAATATTTGTAAAATTTTTTTAGTAGGTTATAAATTAAATGTATCTGTTTTTAATTTTTAACATATTTGTTAAGAATAAGTTTAACATCTTTAGACGCCATTTTCTCAAAATAAAGTCCGTGTGGCTTGACACAGTATTGCTTATCAGCGTCCATATATAACTCAAAGGTGACTGACACAGTGATCTATCAACGCACAGCCCAAACCACTGGACGGATCGGGCTGAAATTTGGCATGCAGGTAGATGTTATGACGTAGGCATCCGCTAAGAAAGGATTTTGATTCATTCTACTCCCAAGGGGATAAAATGTGGGATGAAAGTTTGTTAAAACTTTTTCAAATTTAAACTAATGCTACTACTGCTGGGTAAAGCCTCTCCTATTAAGGAGAAGGTTTAAAGCTTAATCCACCACACTGCTCCACTGCGGGTTATACACGTGTCAGTATCTCTCCGGGCACATGCAGGTTACCTCACAATTTTTTGCCGGTTACAGCTAGTTATTAAGTAACTGATTTTCATAGTGAAAGTATCGCACCTGTGGGCTGTTGTCCACTATGACTGTCTTCCGTAAATCCCTGCCGAGTATCGATAGATCTTTGACGTAATTCCCGTTTACGAGTAGGCAGTGCTCGCGGAATAATCTGGAACAATTTAAAAGAATTTTTAATATATTTTATTTAATTATTTGTTAAATGTCATATAAAATTATATTTAATTTTTTTTTTCGCAATCTGTGACTACCTTAAAAAGCTTCAGAGTGAAATTAGATTATAAATATTAAGTAAAGTATTAAATTATATTAATATTCTAATAATTTTTCCGTCAATATTTAAAAGTAAATTAAACTTGAATTATATTTAAATAATAAAATGTATGCAAATGTGCATCATGGGTATTGGACACAATAATGTTCCTATCGACCTTATTCAATAATCAATAATAATTTATATGACACTACTGAAGCTTGCTTATATTGAACGTAAAGCACTATCACGCAACTTTTCAGCGTTTTGATTGGACAAGTATATCACATTACTACATTACTATTGGCTAGTTCATACCACATGCTCTTACAATTGGCTGTGGATTAGTATCGCGTGATCACGCGTTTCTATTGGTTCTCACAACTTACCGGTACTTAATCCAGCGTCTAGCCGGGTCTAACAAGTTGAGAAGGCGATCCGCGTACACTCGCTTGCTGGCCGTGAACAGTATCACTTCGTAGAGACGAGACACGCGTGATAGAAACTCGGCGAAATGAGGCCTCGTACGGACGAACACCTGGACAAATTAAATATACAAGGTGAATTATTTCACTGGGCATGGGGGGCCAAATCCGAAAATATAAGGAATATCGAAAAATACTTAAAGGTCCCTAGTAGTTCATTTTGATGAAAACTAAAATTGTATCATTAGTTGTTTCAAAAATTCATATTCCTAGTCATGGGAATCGAACCCTGCACAATCTGATACTGTTACTTATAAGGATCAAGTTCTGGGAAATAATAGTATACAGTTTTTACAAAATGCTAAAAAATACAATCTTATACATTTATAAAACCTTAAGTCGTCAATTCTTCAAGGAAATGATCAATGATCACTCAAAAGTGTTAAATGGATGCTGATAAGCAATAATGTGTCAACCCACAAAAAGTAAAATTCAGAGATATTGGTGTATTTTGGTACTGCGTCACCTATTTAACATTATTCAAAAAATTTAAAGTTATATGAACTCAGTAGGAAAAAAAGTTTCTAAATTTAATATTTCGAATTTTAAGTGCGTTCATTATTTTGCAATTAATACAATAATCTCAAATATTTGAAAAACTTTTTATTAGATAATACATTAAATATATCCATCTGCCTTTAATTCATTATACCTTTTATAAAAATATTAAAGGTACGATGGATATATACTTCGTCAAACAAATTTGTTAAGAATAATTATGGCATCTTCAGACGTCATTTTCGGAAAACTTCGTCCGTGTGGCTTGACACACTTTTGCTTGTCAGCGTCCATATATAAAATTAGAATACGATGTTATACGATGTTCCCGCTAAATAATAACTTTTATTTACAGAAAATTATAACCAACTTCAAATTGATTTTCATACACCCCTAAAGAAATGAAACGGGGGTCCTAAGTTTGTATAAAAAAAAACTTATCGTATGGAATCCACAAACAAACAGTACATTTACAACTCACCGTATACCGACAGTCTTGAAATAGAACTGGAAAATGAAAACTTGCATCCGGCAGCTCTTGCAACGAGCAGTGCACTAACGTCTCGTCTAAGTCTAAAACCTGAAATTAAATACCATTGTTAATTGTTAATTTAGTGTAATTATGTTGACAGACACGTTGGCGCAATGGTCACTGCGACTGACTGTAGCGTTGACGGTCGCGGGTTCGATCCCCGCTCACGGCAAATGTCTGTGTTGGCCATACGGATGTTTGTCGTGGTCTGGGTGTTTGTGTTAGTGTTGTGTATGTTTATCCATACCCCAACAAACGCAATGTCACAAAATCTTCATGGGGGCCGTTGAGTGTGATACGTTTATTATTATTTATTTATTATAGTGTTGATTTAAAGTAGCCTGTATGACCCACTGGGCAAGGCTCTCCTATTAAGGTTTGGGAGCTTAATCCACGACGCTGGTCCTTCGAGCCGGATATGCCGGTCATTTCTTCCGACACATGCAGGTTTCCTGACGATGTTTTTAGCACCGAGTACGAGATGAAATTAGCCTTTGAAAATTTATCGGTGCTAACCCGGGTTTGAACACGCGATCATCGGTACTACGACGTATCTGTGGCTGGTTACAGAGTCGTTTTATATCGCTCTCGAGAGTTTCGAATGCAATTCTCGCTTTAACCTCCTAAGACCCCTTGTACACAATTTTGCACATAATAAAGTTTAGCTGTCAGACCCAGGTTAAAAAAAAAGGTTATAGTAAAAAACGCCCACGGTACAAGTTTTGGTACATATTATTCAAAGTTGCCGCATTTCTTTTTGACTTGTCGGGAGATTTTTGCGATGCAAAAATGTGTGCAATTTTTTGAACAAAAGATAGGCCGAACAAATCTATGACATCATATGCTTTAGGTGTAGTCTACTCAAGGAAAAATAGTATTACTTATATAACTTTCCGAATTTTGAAGTTACAAGGTAAAATCCCTCTGGGCCTGACAGCAAATATTTATTATGTGCAAAAATTTGCACAACGGGTCTCAAGCTGTACAAGAATTTTAAAAAGCTGGGCCTTAGGAGGTTAAATATTCGCCACCATTTAATGACCCCTGTTGTAGTGTAACGTAGTGTGGTGTATGGTAGTGTAGTGTACTGTGGGGTAACATAGTGTACTGTGAGGTAACGTAGTGTACTGTGGGGTAACGTAGTGTACTGTGGGGTAACATAGTGTACTGTGGGATAAAGTAGTGAACTGTGGGGTAACATAGTGCACTGTGGGGTAACGAAGTGTATTGTGGGGTAACGTGGTGTACCGTGGGGTAACGTAGTGTACTGTGGGGTAACGTAGTGTACTGTGGGGTAACGTAGTGTACTGTGGGGTAACGTAGTGTACTGTGGGGTAACGTAGTGTACTGTGGGGTAACGTAGTGTACTGTGGGGTAACGTAGTGTACTGTGGGGTAACGTAGTGTACTGTGGGGTAACGAAGTGTATTGTGGGGTAACGTAGTGTACTGTGGGGTAACATAGTGTACTGTGGGATAAAGTAGTGTACTGTGGGGTAACATAGTGCACTGTGGGGTAACGAAGTGTATTGTGGGGTAACGTGGTGTACCGTGGGGTAACGTAGTGTACTGTGGGGTAACGAAGTGTATTGTGGGGTAACGTAGTGTACTGTGGGGTAACGTAGTGTATTCTGGAGTAACGTAGTGTACTTACGAGGCTGAAGTCAGGACTTGTACGAGTTTTGAGAGGCAACGCTGGACATCGTGCTCGCACAGCCGTCACTGACTCCAATGGCGGCAACTGTGAACAAATTATTATATTAATCTTTATATAAATCATAACTTTTTCTAAATAACTAAACTACGACTAAGACTTTAACAACTTTTACAGTGACTTTAATGATGATATAAATAACATAGTTATGTAACCTTGACCTGATGTCGCAGCATCAGCAGGACACACATTTCCTCACCAGCTTATAGCAGAAGTATAATGTTGGGGGATTTTAATACTTTCATATAACATTTCTAAGCAAAAAAAAATATTTTAAAGAATCAATAATTCTCACTTGTTTGATAAACAGATATGGATCAAAAGCGTCCGCCCAAGACGATATCTGTTCGCACTCCGCTCGCACGCTGCAAGACGATATCACTGCCGCTGCTTCCTCCTGCAAATACAATCAATTGGATGCGGATAAGCAATGATGTGTCAACCCACAAAAACTCAAATTCGGAGATATCGATGTATATTTTGGAATTTATACAATAATCTCATATATTTAAAAACTTATTATTACATAAAAATTTAACTATATCAATCTACTTTCGATTCATTTTATATCAAAATAGAAAAGAAAAAATGGATATATACTTTTTCAAACAAATTTATTAAGAATGGGTGTGCAATCTTTAGACGCAGATTTATATTTTTTTTAATGCAGTCTGTGTATTGACACAGTATTACTTATCAGCGTCCAATTAGTCACAAAAAATCTTCAAAAAATTAACTTCAAAAGCAAATTTCGTTTACTCGAATAACATAACTACCTATTCCAGTTATTTTGATTTCAAATAATTGGAATAAGTTGATTTTGATAAAAGTTATATTTAACCAATCTGAGAGTAACCCTTTCAACCAAAAAAAAAGAATTAACTAAGTCAGTCATACTATTTGACGTTAAAAACCTGTGTCAATTTATAACTTTGGCAATGGAATTTTTATTTGGTACCTAGGCAATGACTACACAACTGGTCTTCCAAAAGTATTTTTTTTATTACCCTTTATCGCACAAAAGGAAAATGTACAAAGGGCGGACTTAACGCTATTACGGTTTGCGTTTATTTATTTATATTAATAACATAAATAAATAAACGCGTCACACTTAAGGATCCTCCATTAGGATCTCATGATCCTGTGTCGGGGGTCACACACACTGGACACACATCCGTATGTCCAATATGGACGTTTATGAGCAGGGATCGAACCCGCGAGCATTAGCGCTTCAATTACAGTGTCCACTGCGACAATCTGCGACATAATTAGGTATGAAATCTTAATACTGTTACCTCTATATCCGGAGTGGGTTCATCGTGACAATTCAACGAGTTCTCATCCACCACGACATCCGAGGCACTCTGTAACAAATATAAAATAAATGTATTGTACACGTGGACGCTGATAAGCAATACTGTGACAAGCCACACGGACTCCATTTTTAGAAAATGGCGTCTAAACATGTCAAACCTATTCTTAATACATTTGTTTGAAGTCGTATATATCCATCTTTTCTTTTCTAATTTGATAAAGTGTACAATGAATCAAAAGCAGATAAATTTATTGAATATGTTATCTAATAATAAGTTTTTAAATATTTGAGGTTGTTTTACAAATTGGTAAATATGGAACGCACCTGAAATTCGAAACATTGAGTTGAGAAACTTTTTTCCATACTTATTTAGTTTAGATGACTTGAATTTTTTTTGACTTTTTGTGGGTTGACTCATTATTGCTTATCAGCAAAAATGACGTCTAAACATATTTAAAGACTTATATAAACATAAATCTTTTCTATTCTATTTTGATAAAATGTATAATGAATGTTAAGGTGATTCGTATAATATTACATGAGATTATTTTATATTGCAAAATATGGCACACACTTCATTCGAAACATTTAATTAAATATCTTTTTTCCGTATTTATTTACTTTAGATGTCATGAAAAAATTTTGAGTAATATCAAATACGTGACGCAAGATCAGGATACATCACTATCTGAATTCGATTATTGTGGATTAACACATTATTGCATATCAGCGTCCATATATAAACATACAAGTCAATCACAACCTCCGCCATATATATATATATATATATATATATATATATATATATATTTCAACTTACCCATCCACTAGCCTCTGCAGCCAGACTCTGGCTTATCTCGGCCAGGAAGCC
The DNA here is from genome assembly GCA_037950945.1 of Hypolimnas misippus. Taxonomy (NCBI): domain Eukaryota; kingdom Metazoa; phylum Arthropoda; class Insecta; order Lepidoptera; family Nymphalidae; genus Hypolimnas; species Hypolimnas misippus. The sequence continues at coordinate 1,989,897 of JBBEEQ010000008.1, read as the reverse complement.
AGTGCTGGGATTCCTCGCTGACAAAGCTTCCAGGCTCTCGATAGCCGTTCCTTGTGTGTCACCGCACGTTGATGATATCTCACATTCCGGATCTCTGACGTAGTCCTTCTCTAACATCGACACGAAGTCCGGCTGTTGGAAAATAAAATGATTAGTTTATTAATAATAAAAAAAAAAATCTTTATCATTATGTATTATACTATTCGACGTTAAAAAATATTTGTGTTATTCTTGTTGAATTATTGTTTTCTTTTTTTTAAATAATTAATATATATTTCGTTTTGTTTTACATTTTTATTAATATGGTAGTCATTAGATAAGAATTACACTTATAAAATTTTCTTTCAAACTTTCATACGGTCTTATAGAAGTTGTTTTTCAGTGCCTTATTTTTGACAGACACAACTTTCGTAAGATTATCTAAGTGACTTACTGGCTAACAACATTGTTTTATATAATTACGAGAGTAAAGCTTAGAAATATAATTCTCATTGTAGAGATGATTGCTATAATTATTTTTATAACATACATATTTTATGTACACACACACAATTTTACATAATATAGAATTCATAAAAAAAACAACCATAGAAAATCGTTACTAACCAACTTTAAATCGCTATAGATTCTGAACGGTAATTCTGATTAAAAAATGATATAAGAAACCTAAAAAATGATTTTATATACCTACTCAACGATACCCCACTTAACACAGTTTGTCGATTTTCATTTGTTTCTTTTTCACAATATGGCGTCCAAAATCGGCCATTTTGGTTTTTTCCAATTCAATATACTTTCTATAATACACATTCGCGCCGTTATGACGAATCAAAGAATATATTATTTATCGAAATCTGCCTGCGCGTTTGGTCTAAATAATGCCAAAAAGACACAAACTCACCCACATACATACAGACTGATAAACACATACCCTCCCTTAGGTCGCGCAGTCGGGTAAAAACAAAGTTTCTTTCCGTCGTCTGTATGTTTAGTTATTTTAAACTACACGACCGTTTTAATATGACTTTTATCAATGTGCAGGGTGATACTTAAATATTTCATAACTCACTTCAAAGAAAAGCCAATAATAAATAATAATAATAAACGCATAACACTCAACGGCTCCCATTAAGATCTCATGGTCTTGTGTCGGGGGTCCGAAAACACACAACACTAACACAGACACCCAGACCGCGACAAACATATATATGGTCAATACAGACGTTTGCAGTGAGCGGGGATCGAACCCGCGACCGTAAGCGCTTCAGTCAGTTGCAGTGACCACTGCGGCAACGTGTGTGTCAAAGTCAATACGTATTTACATATGCATTAAAGAATAAAAACCTACATCATGTTACCAACGTCTTTATAATAAAACCCACAGTTAAAATACTATTATCAGTCTCAGTCTGTCTGATTTAGATCAGCAATACAATTCGTTAGAAATATAACAATGAAATCTATCTTGGTAAACTTGAACTCTGACTGACATAGATCTTAGAATACAATGATTTATGATTATTGAACGCTGATAAGCAATAATATATCAAGCCACACTGACTTCATTTTGAGAAAACGGTGTCTAGAGATGTCAAACCTACCAATACTATATAGATGCTGATAAGCAATAATGCGTCAACTCACAAGAAGTCAAATTCGGAGATTTTGATACTGCATTACCTATTCAATCTATACTTATAATAAAGCTGTAGAGAGGTCAATTCTGTACATGGAATATATTTTCAAAATAACTATCAGGGGGTGATTAGTGATCGATACTGATGCCAAAAAGGCAATCAGTAAAATTTTTGTCTGTCTGTCTGTCTGTCTGTCTGTCTGTCTGTATGTATGTTCCTTATAGAAACAAAAACTACTGGACGGATTTTAACGAAACTTAGTACAATTATTCTTCATGCTCCTGGGCAGGTTATAGTATACTTTTCATCACGTTACAATCAATAGGAGCAGAGTAATAAAGGGAAAACGGGAGACTTTACTCCAATTTTTAAGCTTCCGTCGCCTATGCAGCCTTAATGGTTAAAGTTACATAGAAATCGTGTATGACGGAAATATTCTACATAAAATTTCCTAAAAAATATCCCACAACAGCATATGTCTATCTTTTATGGTTGACTCACAATAACACGTGTAACTCCTGATAGGTTAGCAGTTCGGAGAATTCTGATTATATTTGTTTACTCTTACGTTTATAATACTCTCACTCATCACTAATTTATAAAAAGTTAACATTATTACCTATAAAATAAAAAAAAAATCATAGAAATCAAGTATTGTGGATTGACATATTATATTTCCCTATTAAATTACGATAGTTAATCTGTCTGTCACATCAAAATCACTGAACCCTGAGGAAGGACATACGCTACTTTTTTTCGAAAAACGACGAAAACGCGGACGAAGTCGCAGGCAAAAGCTAGTATTCAATATAATGTTAATTCATTGTTTCTAATTTCAAGTGAGTTCCATATTTTGATATTTATACAATAATCTGAAATATTTGAAAAACTTTTTATTGGATAATATATTAAATATAGTAATCTGCTTTTAATTCATTATACCATTTAACAAAAAAAGAAAAGAAAAGATTGATATACTTCGTCATACAAATTTAATGAGAATAGGTTTGACATCTTTAGACACCATTTTCTCAAAATGAAGTCCATGTGGCTTGACACAGTATTGCTTATGAGCGTCCATATATCCACCTTTTCTTTAATATTTTGATAATAGTTATGATAAATTATAAGCAGACTGGTATAATGAAAAGTTTTATCAAATAATGAGTTTTTGAAATGTATGAGATTATTGTAAATTGCAAAATATGGAACACACTTCAATATTCAAAACATTAAATAGAGAAACTTTTTCCGTACTTATTTAATTAGTTTAAATGATTTTAAAAAATTTTGAATAATATTAAATGGACGCTGATAAGCAATACTATGTCAATACACAGACTTCTTTTGAGAAAATGGCGTCTAAAGATGTCAAACCTATTCTCAATAAATATGTTTGAAGAAGTATATATCCATCTTTACGTTTCTTTTTTGATAAAAGGTATAATGAATTAAATGCAGATTGATATATTTAATATATTATCTAATAAAAAGTTCTTCAAATATTTCAGATTATTGTATAAATAGCAAAATATGAAATGCACTTGAAATTCGAAACAATTAATTAAGAAACTTTTTCCACACTTATTTAGTTTATGGGCCTTGAATTTTTTTTAATAATGTTAAACAGGTAAAGCAGTAACAATATACATCAATATCTCCGATTTTGACTTTTTGTGGGTTGACACATTATTGCTTATCACTATCCGATATATGAGTCACATTATCAGGCTACATCAATATATTCTTTTTGTGGGTTGACACATTATTGCTTATCAGGATCCAATTAAAGGATGCATCAATAGTGTTTGAATAGTGTTTTTAAAATAATTTTATATATAAGTTATGTTTGATACTATTTGTTAGTTACAATAATGATTAAAATTGGTTTACAATCATATAATTACATACTAATTACTATAAGAATGAAAGTCACCTCGGCTGTGTGTTTGTTTGTTATGATTTGATGCCTAAACCCAAACATGAATTTTATGATAGAAATAGATTGGTCTTTTAAAAGGACATAGACAACTTCTAATCACAAAAATAAAAAAAACAAACAGGTAATAGTTTTTTTTTAAGTTAAAAAGTGATTTTAATGTTTTAAACTAAACAAAATAAAAAAATATTAAATTTTTTCCCAGTAAATTTTATTTATATGAAACACCTAATCCTACTTTAAAAAAAAAGAGGAAATACTGGGTTCAATTACATTGACTTCTTCTTCATAATTCTTTAAAAATTATATTAATTGAATTCAATTTATTTAAATAAAAATAATATAAAATTAGTTGATCTCATTATTGAACCAGCTACCCCTCGTGGTTTCACTTGCTTACAGCCTTGCTTTTATGAGTCTTAGCGTGATGTAATATAGCCTATAACCTTCCACTAAAAATATAATTCAAATTGGAGTAGTAGTGTCAGACTAAACACCTTACATAAAACTTTCAAACAAATTTTACCTCTTAATTATCTATATAGAATTGTAAATAATATGAATTACATATTTACCTGAACATATTTCTCCCCATTAAGAAAGTCTTCACATGCATCTAAATCATCCGTCGTCGAAGTTGGCTGATACATTTCCAGATCATTACTGGACTTCCGTCGTTTCATCACCTTTTTATCACACTTCTTCGCCTTCTTATCATCTTTCTCTGTAGTCATCACCTTTGCTGTTTTATCGGCTAGTAAATTAATATCTTCGTCTTCTGTTAATTCGTTGTTTATTAATCTAGCACATTCCGCGATAGCCATTAAATCATTCAGACAATCGTTCGGGAGACAAAGCTCTGATGACTCAACTTGTCCATCTGAATCCGATTCCTCATTTTTCGGTATCGGAAAGTCTACGAATGTTGTTGTATGGGGTTCATACATTGTAATATCATTGTCATCAGGGAATCCATTCGATTGTTCTGGTACAATTGGAGCTTTAGACCTTATTTTCTTTTTTGGGCTTTCGTTAGTCGAGCTTACAGCTATTTTGTTTAATTTGATTGATGGTACACCCAGTTGACGGACTTTGCGGATGGGGGAACTGTTTAATGAAGCTGATTTATCTGGCTTATCCATTCGTCTAGTCTTTCTCGGTGAACTCAATGCTGATGACACAGATTCTGTCTTCCTCAATTCCCTGTTTAGGGAACTCTGACGCAATTGAACGCTTTTTGTTGTACGTACGTCCTTAAGTTTACTTTTTGATGTTGTTGACACTTTGTCGTTTTGCATTTTAGGCTTCGTAGTTGATGTGACTATGTCTTTAATGCTGTTACGGACGACAGTTTGGAAAATTGGCTTTTTGGTGCCAGATTCATCTTTTGGCTTTGATTTTTTTATTTCCACTGGTTTTTCCATCTTTTTCACGATTTTTGTTCTAACCGGCCTCGTTTTAAGTTCTAGATTCTTCTGGGAGCGTGTGATACAATGGAGAGATGATCCAGATGATAGAACATTTTCTCCATTCAATATTTTTTTCCAAGTTGCCTTGTTCTTCAGTAACGGCTTCTTGAGAGGTTTTGCCTTTAAATTTTTCGTATTTTTCGCTGAGAGCGGTCGCTCCCTTTTCCTACTTCTTAACCGCATCGCAAGATTGTGGGGCATTTAACCTGAAATTATTATGTTAGGGTCAGTTTTTATTTTTTAAAAGTTGAAAAGAAAAATATTTTAATCTAATAATTAAATTAGCAAATTTATACAAAATTAGTTTCTACTGTAGTTATTAACAAAGATACATATAAACAACAAATATACATATTGGTACGCAAGTGTTACAGATACTTACATGAACTCTATACAATTAGAAAGTTAAGTTTTACTCCACACATTTAAATGATGTAACAGTTTATATTTATGCATTACAATGTATTTCTTCTATACGGCGGTTTAACGATAGAAACGCAGAAAATATTTCTTGTTTAAATAGAAAATTTCGACCCAAAAAAATCGGCGCGGCAAAATACTTCGCGCCTTTTTTTACTACAATTTTTTACACTTTTTAAATTATTTTCTCACGAAATATCGGTCCGAAATTTACTTTAAAGAATTATTTAAACAATTACTACCGATATAAGTACTGCACTAACGAAATAACTACGAAATAACTCTCGCGAAAAAGAAAAAAGCGGCGCTAACACATTATTGATTTATGCGCCAGTAATCGGAAACAACTCTCACTGATGCGTATAGTTTTGTTCCTCGAATATTTTACTAAAGCGATTATATGACGGAAATAACTATGCGCCTCGCTCTAATCGTGTAATTAAATGATAATTTATAAATTGAAAAACACAAAGCCAAACAAATGTCAAAATGGCGGCGTTTCTTCTACTAGTGAAGAATTTTTTCTTCAGATGGCGTTGCGGAACTGCGCATGCGTTTTAATATTGCTTCAAAAGTCGATACATAAACCATATTCTACATGATTCAACTATATTGAAAAAAATAATAGTACAGACTTTAAATTGCAAACATATCTTATTTTCCTTCTAAACCTGATAATTTTTAAAATTTTATGGGACTTCATTCCATTGAGACATTTTTAAGATAAATTATATTAAAAAAATAACATTATATTAAGTAAAAAATTTTAAGTTTAATTATTATATCTGTTTATAAATAATATTATAAATTACAATTTTAATTTGTTTTTGAATAATTCATTTAATAAATAATGTTGCCAGGTTCTAATGTATCTACTAAAAATAATCATGAAAGTAATGATATTTTATAATTTTAACGTTAAATTACTCTGACTGTGTGTGTAACTCACTTTCTAACTCTACAAGCTCGTCAATTGACTCCCAATGTTGCTTTCGCCTGTCATACTCAGTTAACTGATAATTAAACAACGTTCCACAAAACAAAGAATTGAATTGAATTAAACAACGTTGTTCAAAGTTCGTTAATCTGGCTACCTAAATTCATTAACTAAGTCATCAATAGTTATATAAATATCATTGCTAGATACTTGCATGGAATATAATTTTTTTTTACAGTGAAAATTATCCAAATTCATAATAATTTGGATAATCGTGTCTTTATTAGAATTTAACTTACTGGTCTTCTTGATCACCAAATGAAACAGCTAAATGGTTATAATACAAGGTTCTTTATTACTTTCCCGGTTAAACGAGCCCGTATCTGAGTAAGAGTTAGCTACAATAAGATTCGATCACATAAAAACCGCACACGGCGATCCGTAGTGCGAATTATAACTTAGATCTTACTAGTATAATAATAATGGCAATAAAACCTTACTGTCTTACTACAAAAGATTTAAACAGACGTTAAACGCGTGTTTAAAAAAATTCGTACTACAAATCCGCGTCTAAGCACAGTTTTGAGTTAAACATGGCTTAGATATAGTTTAACATACGTTTAAGTGAGTTTAATAGATGTCTTAAACTTATTTTAGCTGTCAAATGTAACGTATAACATTTAATCAATAAGTTTATTTATGAGTTTATTCGCTGTTATGCAATTAAGATAATATTTTAAGTAATGTTTAATTTTTAAACACTGTTTAACTAGACACTTGTTGAACATGGTTTTAATGCATTTTTTGTAGTATGACAGTTAAAGTTCAAAGTTACACCATTCATCTTTAATCTGTGGTTTAAACGTCTAAATTTTAAACCTAAACAAAACCATTTTTAAACAAATATTGCAGAACTAATTTTTTTATAAATTAGATAATAAATAATATATAAAGAACTACATAAGAAGTAAAAGTAGCCATGTCTTCTGCATCTGTAACATCATCTAAACGCGAGGTAACATTTTAAACAAAAAATTTTATTCTTATTTTAAATTATGCGTTTAAAACGTATTTTATTATTGTTTTAGAAAATTACAACCGAGTTAATGCAAGAAATCGAATCAGTACGTGTGTTAAATAGTAATTTAAGAGTATATTTAGAACATCTACGCGGTTTTAGAAAGAATTTAACAGCCGTTAACGAAAATTGTAAACAACTTAGTAAGGTAAATTCACAGTGGATTGATACTCTTAATTTAATGAAATGATAATTATTTGATTACATTTACTGGGAATACCATGATTCTAATACGGTTTGAACGATGTTTGTAAATAGAAAACGTAACTTTCTAAGAAGTGAGTTAATAATAATTAACTGAAATAAAATTATTTTAAATATCCCTTGTCTTTCTTATTTAAGGTATGGGTAAGAAATAATCTGCCTTACTACAAAAGATTTAAACAGACGTTAAACGCGCGTCTAAGACAGTTTTGAGTTAAACATGCTTTAGACATAGATTAATATACGTTTAAGTGAGTTTAATAGATGTTTAAAACCTATTTTTGCTGTCAAATGTAACGTATAACATTTTATCAATAAGTTTTTTGATGAGTTTATTCGCTGTTAAGCAATTTAGATAATATTTTAAGCAATGTTTAAATCTTAAACACTGTTTAGCTAGACACATGTTCAACATGGTTTTAATGCGTCTTTTGTAGTATGACAGAATTTCTTTTACTAATGTTTTGTTCAATAAATTGTAGATATTTTGCTATGATTAAAATTATTTAAGATTTTGTTGTATCGTATCAATGGTGGTTATAAAAGGAAAGTAACTTAAATGGATGTAATTGAACTATTATTATAGAAGAATAATAATAAAAATTATTTGATACACTCGTTAAGTCCAGTGAACTTTTTTATTTCAAAAATAAAACTACATGTAAGTATATGCATGTTTTTTATTATTTATTTATCATCTTTATATAATATAAAAAAGTAAATTGTATTAATTCATTTTATGTTTTAAAATGATAATATTATTGTATGTACGAATTTTCAGTGACAATCTCGCTTTGTTGCAATTTTGATGTCGATTTTTCTGAAACGAAAGAAATTTTTTTTTTTTAATTACTTCATTTTTTTTTTAATATTTTGTTTAAATACTGCTAAAAATTTATTATAAGTTTAATCAATAAAAAAATGCAAAATATATTTTATATTATCTTACTTAAAATATACAAATAAATTAAAAAAATAAACAAAATCAATGAAAAAAAAGTTTAGCTTTATTTATGTTTCACTAGTATTACTAAGCAGAAGAGTATGTTTAATTCTTACAAGCTTATATAAGGAACTATGTATTGGACTATGGACTTTTGACATAGCTTGCTAATCGAGAAAGGCTACACAGCATTATGCTGCAACACAAAGAATCTGTTACTTTAACGAATTCGCTAAACTATAGACATTATTATTAGAAATAATATCTTTTAGTAAACATTTTTTAAATACATTGTAGATAAAATGATTGTCAAAATAAATCAAGATTTTGTTCTATTGTTGTAATTGTAATGAAGTTAATGTAAAAGGATGGAATTTAACTTAATATTATAGTATATACTTATATATTTATAAAATTAGCGACTTCAAACACCAGAGAACCACAAATGGGTTGCCAGCTTAAAAATAAACTAGCTGCCCCTTGTGGTTTCACTCATGTTTATGGTTACTGCTTCGCTCCTGAGTCGTAGCGTGATTTAATATAGCCTGCCAACCTTCCTTAATAAACTGGCTATACAATATATTAAGACTTTTTCAAATTAGGACCAGTAGTTTTAGAGATTACCCACAACATTCAAACTTACTAACAAATTTCACCTCTATAGAACATGTTAGTATAGTTAAGGAATTAATGGAAGGAAGTAAGTTAAGGATTGAGGACGTTCGAGAGTTGAGACGTACGACGTTGGAGACTTCCAGATCTTTGACTCACCGTATATCACGCCGAGCTTCTGTGAGAATGAGGTACTGCCCTGGCTATAGCTAGATTCGACCACAGTATGTATAGGTATAGGCGAATAAAAATATTAATTATATCGCATTAACTTAGTGACTCAATTCAAAATCTGTATGAAACAATTTAGCTACGTAAGTGATTATATAAATTTAGTTTCATAACCTATGATTAAAAAAAACTATTCTACCAACATTTTGTGACATTGAAGTCAAAATAAACAGCCGAATTCCTTATTAAACCATCAAAAACCTTTCCTAAATAAAATAAGTAATCCGTTTTGTGTCCACAAATGTGTATTTTGTATTTTTTTTTAATACTAAGCGGGCTATATTTATATACATACCTATCATACATACAGAATACTGCGGTGTATCACACGGTAATCCATATATTAAGCCGTTCAAATGATCCTGTCTGTCGAGGTTCAAACAAGAATTATCCATCGAAAATTCGCCATCCAACCAGGGCGGCATCTAGTGAGGAACAGTGATACCAAATACATACCTCCCACGTAAGTAAGCCACAAAATTGCCGTTAGCGTTTTTACTGAATACTACACGAATTTGCATTGCTTAATGCATTCAAAGTGAAAAAATACCAAAAATCTTTTTTTTTTAAGGAAAGTTACAACAAAATACGCCTGAAAAAAGGCGTATTTTGTTGTAACTTTCAAACTAAAACGGATTAAAAGTGCTCTACTGTAAAATTGTAATTTTGGGGTTACAACAACTTACGTGGGAGGTATCGAAATACATGGATGTCGACAAGCAATACTATGTGTCAACACACAAAAAAATTCGGAGATATTGTTGTATTTTGATACTGCGTCACGTATATTAAATAATATAATTAAAAATTTAAGTAATTTAAACTAAACAAGTACGGAAAAAAGTTTTTAAATTTAATATTTCGAATTTCATTTGCGTTCCATATTTTGCAATTTATACAATAATCTCAAATATTTAAAAACCTTATTACATTAAATTTTATTCGCTTGTAATTCATTACACCTTTTATCAAAATAGAAAAGATAAGATGTATATATACGTCTTAAGACAAATTGATTAAGAATAGTTTTGACAGTATTGCATATCAACGTCCAAATTTGAAATGTAATTAAAAACCTAAGTAAAATACGACGAAATTTAAATAGATTTCAACTTACATACAATCCAATAGAAGACTCTCCAAAACTTTTTGGATCTGGTATCCTTTTATTATTGGCAGGGTTATACCACGAATATGAGATCCCGTCAGTAGCGACATCTTTTGTCATATTCAATCGACCGGATACCCAAATATGTTCGACAGCTAAAATGAAAATAAAGTATTTGATGAGGCGAATGTAATATTATTTTTAAGACAAATCGTAGTAAAGAAATTTACGGAATAAAATACATAATGTTAATTATATCATTTTAATGATAGAAATTGAAGGTTGGTTTTAAATATTTAGAGCTTATATTATTATTTATTGTTATTGCTGGTAAATACTTATCTATAAATAAAATTTATAATTTTACACAAATGCCTAAATAAATACATAAATTTACCAGTGAGTCTTACTAATAATGCTATTCGACAATAGATGGCGTTAAACACAAATTTACTTACCTTCATCTTTATTCTCTCCCATAGCTAGTAATAATTGTATTAAAATATCATTGCTATCAATACTAGCGAGTGATCCGTTCATTTTCTGACAATTTTCAAATGCATGTTGCCAATAAAAGAGCTGTCTTACTAGAATGTAGTAATAATTGTCGTCGCTAGGTGTCGCCAGTGTTGTTCTCAACGCCGGTATGCCTGAATACAAAACTTACACAGAATTATTATGGAAAGTGTTTTATACTTTTGCACTAGATAATTACGATTTTTCTTTGCAATTTATTTTGCAATTGGTTAAGGTATTTAAAAGTTACATCAGACGGTGCAATAATATAGATGTATTTTTAACCGCTGACGCAAAAAGAGGGGTGTTATTTGACCGCCATGTGTCTGTCTGTGGCACCGTAGCTCCTAAGCGAGTGAACTGATTTGAATGCGGTGTTTTTTCATTTAAAAGACGTTTTTAGCGATGATTCTTAGACATTCATTTCGTTCAAAATCGATCCAACCACTTCAAGATCATGAGCTCTTTTCTCTACATTTAAAAGTATGTAGTTTCGAGGTTTTTTTTTTTAATTTTAAAATATTTCATTATCGTTTTGTCGTTTAAACAATTTGATTTCTGGCTGGGAAAATTAAATAAAAAAAACAAATGATTCAATTTTAGTTTTCATCAAACACGAGACTCCATTAAGTATTATATCCTGTAGTTGAAAAATTGGTCACACTTAAAAAATTCACCGGTATAGTCTATATTTCTTTACTCGTCTTATTAAGCAAACAAAAATGGCGTATTTATAACCACAGATAAGAGTTAGAGACGGGATTGTCGACCGAATTATTGAACTGAATATTTTTTTATAATGAAAATTATCTGGAAAAATAATGTTCGAAATATATCGGTCCGGGTATTGTTACGATAAACTCATACTCAAACTCAAAATATACTTTATTCAAATGGGCTTTAACAGCACTTTCGAATCGTCAAGTTACATGTCATATTTTAATTTTTAATTTTTATAAAGCTACCACCGGTTCGGAATGTAGTCTCTACCGAGAAGAACCGGCAAGAAACTCGATAGTAACTCTTTTAAAATCATTTATACATAATGTATTTTTATTACATTTTAATTATGTTATCCGGATAGAAAATCAACGCGTGTCAAATCCACGCCTCTTTGTCGTCAAAATATTCTTGAATGTTATAATACGCTTTATTTATTAAAGATTTTTTAACGTAGGCTTTAAACTTATTAAGTGGCAAATGTAAAACTGTTTGCGGGATTTTATTATAGATGCGAATACCAAACCCCAGAAACGATGAACTGACTTTATGAAGACGAAAGTTTGGTATGAAAAGTTTATTTTTTCTTCTAGTGTTTACACAATGCCTGTCACTGTTCTTAGGAATATAGGACGAGTAGAGGAGAATGGACTATGTATGTAATTACCTTCATAACATATGAATTGTGTTTTTCTTTCGCATCTCGCTTCTAAGAAAACAGGCGATCGTGTCGCATGTCTGTCTATTTGTAGGCAACCATTTTGTTTTACTGTTGATCTGTCTCTAAAAAACAGATAAGAAAAATATAATGAATTTAGGAAAAGCACAGATAACTTAGCAGTAAATAATGCTGATAAGCAATCATGTGTCAATCCATAAAAAGTCAAATTTTGAAATATTGATGTATTTTAATACAACGTTACCTATTAACAATATTCAAAAAAAAATTAAGTCATCTAAACTAAATAAGTATGGAAAAAAATTTCTTAACTCAATGTTTCGAATTTCAGGTGCGTTCCATATTTTGCGATTTATAAAAGAATCTCAAATATTTAAAAACTTATTATTAGATAACATATTAAATAAATCTATCTGCTTGTGATCCATTATACATTTTATCAAAATAGAAAAGAAAAGATGAATATATACGTCTTCAAACAAATTGACTAAAAATAGGTTTGACATCTTTAGACGCCATTTTCTCACAACGTAGTCCGTGTGGCTTAACACAGTAATGCTTATCAGCGTCCAATTAGCAAAGCCTGTAAGACATTTACAATTTTTAAAACGTTATGAATTGATCTTGAAGTTCGCCGAGTTTGCGGTCCTCATTATTTTTGTCTTTGCTTAAATATTCATAAAAGGACTATTTCCATATATAAGCTCATCAATAGCTAATGAATAAAATAATTTATTTTGTAGACAATTACAAATGACTCTACAAAGAACCGTTGTAACTACAAAGACATTTGCTGTTAGTTATTGAAGTTTCATAGACTCTCCGAATACCTATATCTGATTTTAATAGATTATATAAAAGTAAAGTAAAGTAACAGTCTGTAAATATCCCACTGCTGGGCAAAGGACTTCTTTCCTATTAAGGAGAAAGTTTTAGAGCTTAATCCACCACGCTGCTTCACTGCGGGGCTGATATACATGTGTTGGAATTTCTTCCGGTACAGGCAGGTTTCCTCACGATGTTTTCCTTCACCGCAAATATCGAGATGAATTTTATCACAAATTTAGCACTTAAAAACAGAGCGGTGCTAGCTGAGGCTTTGAACCCGCGATCATTGGTTGAGATCGACGTGTTTTAACCACAAGGTCGTCTCGGCTCTGATAACTTAATGAAGAATGTATGAACTTTTGAATGGTGGATTAAATTAAGATAAAAAAATGAATTCAGAAGTAAATTATTTCATTTTAGTGTACAATGATTTATTATAAAATTTATTTTCGATTTTTCGATTTTTTAAAACCAAACGACAAAATCGATTTTGATAAAAAAATTATGAAACAAATATAAAAAAAAAATCTTTCGAATAAAAACAGATTTTGATATAACCTCAAAACTCCATCATGTCTCAACCGATTTTGAGTGTTCTTCTTTCTGTTTAAAAGTTATCATTACCTACCTCTAGACTGGTTCGTTATATATTTTTATCAAAATCAGTTTAGTAATTTAGTTTTTAAAATCATAGTTACCGAAATAACTTATCACTTAAATTAACGAAATAACCTATTTAGCTGTCCAAGAATGTTTTTTTTTTTCTACATTATAGCTTAAAGAAAAGAATGAATGAATATGTTACAAATGGAAGACTGAAACGAATGTACCTCATAGGTGGCCAAGCTTGATCCCCATTATAGAGTCCTGGATTGAATATGTTAACCCCCGTATCAATCCAAGTCCACTGTCCCAAAGTGCCCTTGGCGCCAATCCACGCATTTTCTATACCTAATATATAAAAATAAGATTTATATTGCTATAATTTTTTCATGAATTTTAATGAACGAATTTAAAGAATTAGATACGCCACCAAAAACAGAAATTGTAAAAATACCAAGTCTCGCAACTCAGATCGTCTACCGTAAACAGTTGTGAGATCCGAGTAATACCAAGTCGGTTAATTTATTCGTTCCCGACTTAAATGACCTTCTGTCTTATGTTATTACGTAACTAGCTGCTCCTTGCAGTTTCACTCGCGTTTATGGTTACTGTTTTCCTCATATGAGCCGTAGCGTGATGTAATATAGCCTATAGCCTCCTCGATAAATAAACTATCTAACACAAAAATATTTTTTCAATTCGAACTAGTAGTTCCGGAGATTAGCGCGTTAAAACAAACAAACTCTTCAGCTTTATCTTATAGTGACCATATCAATATTAAAAATATATATTTTTAATATAATGTGTATGTTTTCAATTAAGAAACTTTGAATAGTTAAAACTACTGGTTTAAAAATTGAATGAAATTTGAAAGCGTGTTCATACAATGCCTGCTTGGTTACTGAAAATTAAGATGTCTAGATCCACAACGAAGTTATAGTGAAGTTGAAAATGGTCTCAACTGTTTCTAGAAATGGTTGGTACGTGCCGCATTGTTGCTTAATTTGACTCCACTCGCGTTTATGGTTACTGCTTCGCTCCTATGAGTCGTAGTGTGATGTAATATAGCCTACCTTGCTCAATAAACGGGCTATCCAATACAAAAAAATTGAAATCGTAAGTTTCAGAGATTACCTCCAACATACGAACTTCCAAACAAATTTTACCTCTTAATAATATTAGTATAAACCAACTTACTTGGTCGTGATTTCAACATCGTAAGACCCAACCTCTTAAGACACTTCATGGTTGAAATATTCGCCAATCTATACAAAAATATAGTCATATTATTTACTGTTATTTAAACATTCTCCTAAGGGCGGATCCAGGGGGGTCATGGTGGTGACCTCCGCCTGGGCTATGTCCAAGACCTAGGCAGAGCACTAATTATAATTGTTAAGCATGATGATGATTAATATGATTTTTGTATATTTTTTGTCACAATATAGATTTTATGTAAGTACCTTTAATATTTAATTAATTTAATATAACTTGTACGATTGAAGAACGTTTAACCGGACTGCCACGTCTCCATGTCCGTAAAAACGTACCCAACGAAGTAGAAGAAGTGATAGCATTTTACCTGTATCGATTATTATCAACCTTAAATTATTACTTCTTGTGACTTGACCATAACTAGGTGACCCCCCCCCCCTGGCGGCGAAGCTGGGTCCGCCCTTGCATTCTCCTAACTCGTAAATGTATTTTCACTTAATATAAAATCGGTTTTTATCAAAATCTCTTCTGCAGTTTGATTTTAAAATCAAAATATTTAATCATATTAAGTGTGTTATTCAAGTAAGCGAAACCGACTTATACTTATTCTAGTTATTATTTTAAACCATTCTACTGAATCGATTTTGATGAAATTCTATGAGACTAATGGGAGGGGTATATTTCAAACACAAATAATTAACCAAATTCGTCAAATCGTTTCCGAGTAATCGGTGAATATACATAAAAGAAGTCCCCGACGAATTGAGAACTTCCTTCTGTTTTGAAAATAGGTTAAAAATCGAAATGACTGATTATTTTATCTAATTAAGGCTAATGTATTTATCATCCTATATACATAAGTAAGGAATATTTATGCTAAGCCAAAAGAATATTTTTTTCCATACCACTAAACTTCAGGGGGTGGCCCTTGCAGTTCAATAGGGGTTATATTCGTGCGTTTAATGGTGTGAACCATTAAACGCACGAATATATATCATTACTAATATATATTTCATTACTATCATCCAAAAGTATGTGTATTAAATTTTAAGTTAATATGACCACGGAATAAGATTTTCCATACAAATGTTTTTACCCCTTTTAACCCTCCTAGGGGTGGAAAATCGAAAAATTCTTTCTTAGTGGATGCTTACACCCTAAAAGTCACCTACAGCCAAAATTTCAAGTTTGTTACCCCAGCGATTTAGGCTCTGCGTTGATGAATCAGTCAGGACAAGTAATTTTATATGTATATATAGATAAATAGATAGAGAGAGAGATAGATAGATATACTCACGACATTCTCCTCAGAACACAGTACGCGGCGGCCTGGTGCCAGTCCAACCGACCACTGTACAAGTGATACAGCCCAGTGTGGCATCTCACTGTCTTTAAATTTTGGACTTTGATCTCGATACGAGCATCTTTTAGGTAAAAACATATTTTAATATTACATACACAGTCCAATGACATCTTAAAACTATAGATATTTATTCAAAATAAAAATATACTTTCAAGTAAGCTTTAACAAGCACTTTTGAATCGTTATAACAGACAAAAAATATTTCAATTAATAAAAAGCTACAACCGATTCGGAATGTAGATTCTACCGAGAAGCGCAAAAAACTCGATATTCGATACGTAATATGGACGCTGATAAGCATACTGTGTCAAGCCATCTTTTGATGACTTTATTTTGAGAAAATGGCGTCTAAAGATGTCAAACATATTCTTAATAAATATATTTACAGCAGTAAATTGCAAAATATAAGACGCACTTAAAATTCGAAATAATCAATTAAGAATTTTTTTTCCGTACTTATTGGGTCTACGTGACTTTATTTTTTATTAATAATGTTAAATAGATGACGCAGTATCAAAATACATCAATATATCCGAATTTGACTTTTTGTGGGTTGACACATTATTGCTTATGAGCATCCATATCTAAAAGTGTTAATACGATTTTTTTTTATCGATCAGTAGTTTCAGAGATTATACTGTATACAATATTACTAACCAATTATACTTCTTGATGAGCATATCTCAACCGATAATCGCGGGTTCGAACCCTGGCTAGCACCGCTGAGTGTTCAAGTGGTAAATTTGTGTTTAAATTTATCTCGAGCTCGGCGCTGAAGGAAAACATCGTGATGAGACCTGCATGTGCCGGGAGAAATTCTGATTCATGTATATCCACCAACCCGCAGTGGAGCAGCGTGGTGATGAGGCTCTAAACCTTCTCCTTAATAGAAGAGGAGGCCTTTGCCCAGCAGTGGGATATTAACAGGTTGTTAGATATATACTTCACCTCTTTCACAGGCAAATGGCCTCTCCAAGTGGCAAGGCAAGTCGAGGAACACAGGCTTGTCGTGATGTACCCTTTCCAACGCTACACAGTCCGCACCGCCCTCTGGCACAGGGACGTGGGTTCGATTTAACCACTAAAACAATTTAACCTCTTTATATTTACCGTCAGGCCCGGCCCTAACTACCTCATAGGTGTTTTAATATATGCTTAAAACCTATTTTACCTGTCAAATATGACGTGTGAAATTTTATTGATAAGTTTATATTTTTACAAACAGTATAGAAATTAAGACAATATTTTAAACAATGTATAATTTTTAAATACTGTCTAGCTAAGACACGTCTTGGATAGGGTTTAATTTCATCTTTTTTAGTAAACTGACAGACTGTTTTGAATTTTAATAGACGGTTTTTTTTTTTTATAAATATGACCCCAGTTTTGAATGTTTTACTGCAAAATCCTCTCCTTAGTATAGTTAAAATGCTAAACTCAAACGTTTCGTCCGAAAAGTCACATATTCTATTACGAGATCAGCACGAGCGTGTGAACGATAGAAAAGCAATTTTCGCGAAAGACGCGACATTATTTTTATCAAATTTCGCTCATATTCTTATTTTATTATGGTATTATTGCGTTGAACATTATCTAAGTTTTTTTTAAAGGTGTTAGGAAACAATATAATGTGTCAAATTAATTTATTCTTATTTTCTAAATGTATTAAAATTAAATCCTCATCAAAAAAACATTAATAGATTTATATCACAATTTTAAACCATTTTTGGGCTGTATAAATTCTTTCGTTAGCCTTTTGGCATTTTTCGCGCCAAACGGCACAACGAAGGCGGGATGAAGCGTGGGGAACGGCGGGAAATAATCCAAGTGGTTTGATTGAATGGTATAAATATAGCAAGAAAGGATAAAGGTAAGTGTCACTGCTTGTTTCTATAGAATATATATATCGTTTTATTTATTTCAAATTAATGAGAATCTAACAATGGCAATATTTAATTTTTTCATAAATTTCGTAAATGATGTTACTTAGAAATCATATTTAAATAAAGTCAAAAATAAAAATAAAACTGCAGAAATAAATAAGAACCCCATTTTAAGAGTATTTAAGTGCTTGCGTTTAAGCTGTGTTCGGTAGTGAAGAAAAACATCGTAATGAAACCTGCATGTGCCGAGAGAAATTCTGGCTCATGTATATCCTCGCCTCGAAAGACCTGCGTGGTGGATTAAGCTTAAGCCTTAATAGGAGAGGAGGCGTTGCCCAGCAGTTGGTCATTTACAGCTCACTTTACCTTATGTGGTTTTACTGGGAGTTAATTTCTTACCATTGGGTAATGTCTTGTAAATTCATCATTTTCATTAGGCAGTACATCTCCAGCTGTCCTCCTTAATTCAACCCCTTGACCCCATCGGTACCCCTCCGGGTCTTCAGCGGAATCACGTCTAGCTCCAACCCAGACTGATTCTATGGCTGGAAAATTATGTATAATATTGTTAGTATACGACTTCAATAAAGATAAACTTTAGAAGACTTTCATAAAGATTTACCTAAGTTGTTTATCATTGCTTTACACCTGAAAGAATTTACTGTCAGTGGCTTTTTTTGACAGTAACAACTTTCGTAAGGCTACCTAGTTAACTAACAAATGTTATTCTCGTCTTAGGCGTATAAGTATGTAACGTATGTATTGGGAGAAGAGGGGGGCAGGGGAAGGTCTTGTAATTTTACGATGTAACATTACGATACGTTACGTTACAAAACGTTATAGTCTATTTTTCTGTAATTGTCTTTATTTGGTAACAATGCCTTAAACGAAATGTTTAATAACTTTGTTTTAATTATTATTTTACATTACAAAATTAAAAACAGTAACTATCGAGTTTCTTGCCGGTTCTTCTCGGTAGAATCTACATTCCGAACCGGTGGTAAATTAATTAATTAATTAGTGTTTAGTTTTCTTTTGTTTTCGTATTGACGATTCAAAAGTGCTTGTAAAAGCCTACTTGAATAAAGCATATTTTGATTTTTGATTTTGAAAAAACGATTCAGTTCAATCTTTCGATTGCTTCTCGTCTAACTCTTATCTGTGGTTAGAAAAACGCCATATTTGTTTGCTAAATAAGACAGTAAAGAAATATAGACTAAACATTTGTAGCACCAGAACCGCAACGAAAGCGTCGCCAACTTAAAAAGAAAATTAGCGATGAAAGGTCTATGACCTTAAAGTGGTAGTGAAGTAAGGAAAGGAATGGAGTGGGGATTAGCCTTCCGGTTCTCTCACCGCACAAAAAGCAGCTTCTGTGAGAGTGAGATACTGCCCCGAGCCAGGTCGTATTCGAACTGTAGTAGACTCTAACTCAGTAATTTTTGTATTTTGTAATATATCTATCTTTTATATACTTACAAAATTGTAATTCAGATAGTGCTTCAGCCAAGAACTCCGCTTTCTCTTTCGTATCTAAAATGGCTAGGGTGCCATTGTGGTGGCCACTGGAAATCATATTATTTATTAACCGACCTCAAAACAGGAGGTTCTCAGATCTGGGATTTTTTCAAACTCAAACTCAAACTCAAAATATACTTTATTCAAATGGGCTTTAACAGCACTTTCGAATCGTCAAGTTACATGTCATATTTTCATTTTTAATTTTTATAAAGCTACCACCGGTTCGGAATGTAATCTCTACCGAGAAGAACCGGCAAGAAGCTCGATAGTAAGTTTTTTTATACATTTAATAACATTTAATAACTTTTTTTATACATATTTCCTTTTCTTTTTTATTTGAAATGATATACTTTCAAATAAAACACGTTTTTAAATTGCTCCCACAGAATTTTCATCGAAATTAATTCAGTAGTTTTATATAAGTGAACGAAATAACGAGTTTTACTTTTGAATTCGGTTTATTTATGGGGCAGAATTAGCCTTCAGATATTCTTACCACAATAAAACGCAGTTATACATATAGCTACTTTTGCCGATATTCTGTGTGAATGTGGTACTGCCCCGGCCGAGTCAGACTGTATATATAACATAGTTGCATAACTGGACGCTGATAAGCAGTACTATGTCAAGCCACACGAACTGCATTTTGAGAAAATGGCGTCTAAACATGTCAAACCTTTTTTAACAAATTTGTTTGAAGACGTATTACCATCTTTTCTTTCTATTTTGATAAAAGGTTCAATTAATTAAAAGCACATTGATGTAAAAAAGATTAGTCTTATAATAAGCTTTTCAAATATGTGGGATTATTGTATAAATTGAAAAATATGGAACTGTTGTTTTTTTTTTTAATTTTTAATTTTATATTATTTTTCTAATGTTTTAAATAAGGTATTCTGCAAATCGGAGCGGAGACAAATCCATCCATCAAAAAACTAACCCGACTTTGTTTTATATGGACGCTGATAAGCAATACTACGTCATGGCACACAGACTTCATTTTGAGAAAATGGCGTCTAAAGATGTCAAACCTATTCTTAATATGCTTGAAGAAGGATATATCCATCTTTACGTTTCTTTTTTGATAAAAGGTATAATGAATTAAATGCAGATTGATATATTTAATACATTATCTAATAAAAAGTTCTTCAAATATTTGAGATTATTGTATAAATAGCAAAATATGGAACGCACTTGAAATTCGAAACAATTAATTAAGAAACTTTTTCCGTACTTATTAAGTTTATGTGCCTTGAATTTTTTTTAATAATGTTAAACAGGTAAAGCAGTAAGAAAATACATCAATATCTCCGATTTTGACTTTTTGTGGGTTGACACATTATTGCTTATCAGCATCCATGTATAAAGTAGTAAAATAATCTTACCGACAGAGAATTTTCGCGTTTTCCCAGTTAACTGGTAGATTTTGTATCAAATATTCATTGTCATTGAAAACGTATGTTTCCCATCGATCTGAAGCGACATGGGGGACTGGAAAGATCGACAACGCAATTTAATATATGGACGCTGATAAGCAATACTGTGTCAACCCACACGGACTTCGTTTTGAGAAAATGGCGTCTAAAGATGACACACCTATTCTTAATACATGTGTTTGAGGACGAATATATTTATCTTATCTTTTATTTTTAATAAAAGGTATAATGAATTGAAGCAGATTGGTATAATGAAAAGTATTATCTAAAAGTAAGTTTTTCAAATATTTGAGATTATTGTATAAACTCTGAGCATTAAATTAAGAAACATTTTCCACACTTATTTAGTTCAGATGACTTGAATTTTTTAAATAATGTTAAATAGATAAACATTTATCAAAATACATCAATATCTCCGAATTTGAATCTTTTTGCGGGTTGACACATTATTGCTTATTAGCATCCATATATAACATATTTTAACTGATGCTAAAAGAGAAGAGGGTCTTCAGTTTAAAAACTAAAAACAAGCTAAATAGTAAACAACATCCAATTTTTTTTAACTTTATAACATTTTTACAAAAAGATTTTATTTTTTTTTAATAAAAAGATGCATATTAATTATCTTTAAAAAAAATTTTAGTATTTTTGAAAATTATTATTATATTAACAAAATTAAAATTACAAAAAAATAAATATGTACTAATAAATGGTACACATAGAAATCTTGCGTGTGTTGATAAGAAACGAATTATTTAAAAATGTATTACCTCTATACTGTTCATTGTAACTCGCCTCACAATAAATCACAACAATTAAAAGAACAATTTTTTCAACTAAATCCATCCTACCAACTTCACAGATTGTATAATCGTAACTAGCATTTATTAGGCTAAAAACAAAATCAAAATGGCGGCTTACGTCAATTATTATTCAAAGGTTTTATATTTTCATAACAGTCCCATTGTGTGTTGTTATAATATTTACGATATATCAATTAAAACAATCAATGCTTGCGATTAGATTTTCAGTCATTTTATTTGTAATTTTTTTTTCTACCGTCTGATTCTTATTTTTTTAATGATTCTGAGTGTAAAGCAATTTTAATTTAGTACTATAGACGTGTTACGTTCATACTTTTTAAGTTGAACGTTAAAGATATATGGATGCTGATAAGCAATAATGTGTCAACCCACAAAAAGTGAAATTCGTAGATAATGGTGTATTTTGTTGCGGCATAACCTATTTAACATTATTCAATAAAAATAAATAATATTAATATACAATAATTTTGTAATTTATACAATAATCTTATATATTTAAAAACATTTTATTAGATAATATATTAAATATATCAACCAGCTTTTAATTCATTATACCTTTTATCAAAAAGAAAAGAAAATATGGATACATACTTATTTAAACAGACTTATTAAGAATAGGTTTGACATGTTTAGACGCCATTTTCTCAAAATGAAGTTCGTGTGGCTTGACACAGTATTGCTTATCAGCGTCCATACACCCATTTTAATTTTGATAAGTTCATCAATTATCTATTAATATTATTATATTATAGTTTATTATAGTATTAATATCCGTCATATATCTATTGACATCTTTTACTGATATAAGTGAAAAGCAACAATGAAATGACTAAATGTTTTTATTTAATGTTAAATAGATGATGCAGTATCAAAACAAAAACAAATAATTATATTAAAAATAAAAAGAAAGAGAAATTAAAAATAACTATATTAAACCTAAATAACTATCGATGTCACAGTGCGGCAAGGTGCCCAAAACACTGGCAGCATTACCTCTTTGTATGGCCAGACTGATATGCTGGTCAAGGTAGCCGCCAGCCCTTCGGTTAAATTGAAAAATGAAATTAAACAATGAAATTCACACTATTTTAGGGTGTTTTCAAAATTTAGTTAAGGTTGGATTCTTGAACCCACCGATCGATCTCCATCGCGTCTTCTCCATTCCACGTTGAAAAAATTGTTTTTTTAATTGGTGACATAACATGTGTCTTATTGAACAACTAAAAGCCTAAAAATCAATGAATTGAAAAGCAATGACATTGACTTCTTTCGACGAACATTTCTGAAGCACTACAGAAACATGGTAGTCCAAACAGTATTCGGAATCATCGTATTGAACCCATTAATATCACCTTGTGTGAACTTGATCCACAATTCGGCTGTATATACATTTGTATGTTTTAATCTCATAATTTACGTATAACAATTCTATAACTTCGTAATACTTCTAGATAAAATTAAAAGCAGTGGCTGACAAAATTAAAGCACTGACAATAAATTCTTTAAAAAAAAAATCGAATTGAATAAATTCTTTCAGATGTAAAGCAATGACAAACTTATGTAAATCCTTAAGAAAGTCTGAAAGCAAAACTTAGTGTAATTCTCGCGTATGACTCATCGTTATTATTGCAATTTAAAATATAACCTCTACACTATCATTCATCAAGTTTCTATTTATAAAACAATATTTAATATTCGCATTTTAATAAACAGACATCATTAGTTTATATTACGGGATATTTCAATATAAAATGGACGGTGTTATGCAAGATTACATTCAATCGAGATCATAAACAGCGATTGTATTGAAAACTTGCACTGTATTGAAAATGAATGGATTTTCCATTGTATGTATTATGATGGTTTTTTATCAGAGAAATAGAGTATACTTTGATTATAATCGTATTTCACACTTTTTTTCATACGTAAAATTCAACCCATACAGAGTCAAGATCGCTTATTTTATGACAAATGTTTTAGATATTTACCTTCTTAGTAAACAGCTTTTGAAAGAGCTTATAAGCTTATAGGTGAACGTTACACTTGTTAGTTTTACTCACGGATTTTCATAAAATTTCAATGATATTATATAAATATTGATATGCTATAAGCTCATTGATTTCGGCACACAGAATGTCGATTAATTTGGACGACGTTGCCTAGCAACCAGGCAGTGATTATTGATAGATATAGGATATAATTTATGAAAATCTTTTCAGTTCAATTTTATGTTATATTCATTATGATGTAAAACTTACAAGTGTGATTCTCGCCTTACGAACGTATATGGAACAGTTTTCGCTATTTGTCAAATGTTGCGGTGACTTAAACAGCTTATACTTTGAACGTGCATTGAAACGCAGGTGACGTGTTTAAGTAAATATCAGGCATAATGTCTTCGGATGCAAGTGTGAAATGAAAATTATTCAGTCTTAAAGTGAATTGTATAAAATAAACAAATACAATGGTAAGTAATGTTATTTTACGTTTATGTATATAAGCCTTTATAGCGAAGTTAATTATGTCGAAAGCCCTCCCAAATATATAAATGACTTAATGTTTTCATAATCAAAACGAAATTTTCTTTATACACATACAAATAATCAATTACATCGAAGCGGTTTCTAATAGATATATAAAAATCAACGTCTTTATAGCTGTATTTCATGGGCTGAGATGACTAAAACTTAAAAAAAAAAACAATAAACTGACTTTAAAAGCAAACGCATCTATTTGCTTAGATGTCAATTTAAAAAAGCCGCCATTACAAGTTAGTGCACTCGATTTAGTTTTGTTCTTGTTTATGAAAGTTGCACCTGCAGCCTTAGGCCACTTCAATGGTTTCAAAGATATTTGTTATTCTCGCACCGCATCGCATTGTATCGCGTTCGTTCAAGACGTTGGGTAACGACGGTATAGTACAGACATAAAGGTCATGGAGGCTGTGATTGTAATGAAACGGTGTGGGGCTTGATCCCCAAAGTACTAGAATACAATAGGGAAAAAATTGTATATAAAAACTGATAAAGACAATCAGGTCCGAACTCATGTTCTTAGAGATCGTAAGGTAGTTCTAAGCTTTTTGTCACTTATAGGATTTTACTGTGAAGAAAAAAAAATTAAAATAAAAAAGGCATCTAGGTATCTATGGGCCCATGATTGTCGTCATTTATAATTAAAAAAAAAAAACATTATGAAAGTGTCCATAGACAAATCATCGAACGCATTGTGTGCCATATTTTCTAGAGTTGCTGGGCTGGTTGAAAGATTTGTGCTGGAAGCAATGGAAAGAGCATTTTGATGAAAGAGTCTTAAGTAAAGGAATATGGTACAATACCATCCAACCTAATTTGTCAAGTGGACCTTGGTTTGCTAATAGTGGTTTAAGTAGGGATAATATTATCATAGCCCATACTCCGATCTGGTCATATTCCACTGAACAGCTTTGGTTTTCTTTTGATAAAAGTCAATTTTCCATTGTGCTCAGTCTGTAACCGCTTAGAAGACGTTTACCATGTGTTAGTGGAGTGTGTGCGTATTGAAGCCGAACGTAAACAATTCTTTTTGCATTATCCACACTACAATATAAATAATGTAGGGATATTTAATAGTATCCTGGCCACACTTACCTCCAGAGAGGCTAGGCATTTATATAAATTAGTCAAAATTTATTTAGATAGAAGAAGTTGATGTAGTTTGGAACGATGGAGGTGACATGGTCATTATTGACAAAACCCTCTAATAAATAAAAATTAAAAAAAAAATCATCGAACGATAATTTCTCAATGTGGCCCATTCTAAAACTTTTACTATATTACAAAGCCAACTCATTATTCGAAATCAAGTTATATGTCGTCAAAGATAACACAAAAACATGAATTGGATTAATATTAAGGTACTAATTAATATTTTAAATAAAGGTTAACTTGTTTCCGTTTCACGTAATCCTCACTTAAAAGTTTTTAAAGGACAAATGTATCAGGATTAGTTGAAATTCGGTTGAAAATTTTCTTTATCGTCTTCATATATTATATGACTATAGAAATGTTATTATCCATAATATTATTATTATGGGGTTGTAGGTATAAAATGTATGATGCAATTTTCGCTATTCCATTTAGTTTCGGATTAAATGTCATCAGTTAAAAAATTTAGCCTGGATGTAGATCACGATATTTGCCGTATAATCTATATATATGTATATAAAAGCGAAAGGTTACTCACTCATCATAAAATCTGAGAAATTACAAGTGCTAGAGGTTTCAAATTTTCCATGGAGGCTCCTTTTGGACGTAGGTGTTCACTAGGACGGGATTTTGCAAAATTCGGCGTCTAATGGGGTAAAAACGGGATTGAAAGTTTGTATGAAACTGCTACGCTAAGCGCGCGCAAAACCGCGGGGAGCCGCCAGAAACACATATTTTGTTCAAATTCCAACCAGATACTTATTATAGTTCTGAAGATTTAAATTAAAATCCTTTTAAAAAACTTTTTATTTGTTGGACAGGCGGACAAACGATCGGAAAGATGATGTAATAAAACGCCGTTGCACACTCTGAATATGAAATCTCCAAAAACATTTACAAGACTAATTCTTTTTTTTTAATAATGGTACTTTATAAATATGATACATTCATACTATTTGACTTTAAAAAACTGTACTTATTTCTAACTTTGACAAGCTCGTCAATAGACTTGTTAGCCTAAAAATATTCTCGCCTATCACTCAGTCGCTAACTGGTTGCTAGGCAACATCGTCCAAATGGGACGTTAGTCTGTGCCATAATCTATGCGCTTATAATGTATATATATTGAACGCGCTAATGTAAGGAACTGCTGGCTTGAAGTGAAAAATATTTTTGTGTTAGATTATTTATTGAGGAATGCTATAGGCTATATTACATCTCACAACGACTGTAAAGCAGTAACCATAAACGCGAGTGAAACCGCAAAGTAAAGTTAGTACCTATATAGTCAAATATAGGCGTTCTTTAAAGTCTGCAGTTTGTGAACATGCTTTGGATAAACCTAACCATTTTATCCGATTTGATAAACCACAGATCCTCGCTAGAGAACACAGATTCATTCCTAGAATGATACGCGAGGCTATTGAAATTCAAAAACATCCAAACTTCAATAGAGAAGATGGTTGGAGACCTTCGAACACCTGGGATCCACTTATTGAAAATTTAAAATCCCAAGTCCAACAGACTGCAAGACCAAAAGAAACAGTTAGTGCCTTCTGCGTGCAACCGGAACGTTATTCGAGATACCATCTAAGAAACCGTTGGTGGTATTTGTAAATAATATTTTCTAAAACCTCAAATAGACAAATGTCACCTTAGTCTACCCGTGACCACGAACGCTGCAAAGTGCTCGAAACGTCGGGATGATAAAAATAATTAATATACGCGATTTAAATCCGTTTAAAATAGTTTTATTTCAATAAATAATAATCGCGAAAATCTAAGACAACGATAAAGTTAGTATAGTTATAAAAATCATTGTTTATTAACTTAAAAATATCGAAAATTAAAAACCAAAAAAATACCAATTTTCCTTGATTCATTACGACATGACACCGTCCTATTTATGATCTCGTGGTCATATTGTAATGATTTCAGAAGCTAAATATAATTTAGTATATTATACTCTTCTTAAATTGTTTCAAAACGATGACGCGATTTGCACGGACGTTGAAAATTTTGACTAGGCTTAAGCAATGAAAAATATAAAAACCCGACTTAATAACGACATCTCGCACTTCAAAATCAATCAAAGTTTTCATTCTAAACTCTATTTTTCTTTACTTGGTAGACAAAATGGCGTATTTCTAGTCACACATACGTGTTAGATAAGAAATTATTGATTGAATGATTTAACTGAATCATTTTTATACTACAAAATTATAATTAAAAAGTTATGATCGAAAATTCGTTAAAAAAAGTAGACTATATGGACGCTGATAAGCAATAATGTGTCAACCCACACGGACTTCATTTTGAGAAAATGGCGTCTAAAGATGTCAAACCTATAAAGAAGTTTATATCGATCTTTGCTTTTCTTTTTTTTAAAAAAGTATAATTAATTAAAAGTATGTAGATTGATATATTTAATATATTATCTAATAAAAAGTTTTTCAATATTTCAGATAATTCTATAAATTGCAAAATATGGAACGCACTTGAAATACGAAACAATTATTAAGACACTTTTTTCCGTACTTATTTAGTTTATATTACTTGATTTTTTGAATAATGTTAAATAGATGATGCAGTATCAAAATACATCAATATCTCCGAATTTAACTTTTTGTGGGTTGACACATTATTGCTTATCAGCATCCATATAAGAGGTCATTAAATGGAAGACATGGCTATAAAGGCATAAGGCAAAGGCATAATTTAATTTAATACAATTTAATTGCACCTTTTACTCCCCCCTCGACGTTGGTTGTTGGATATAAGTCAAAGTATAAAATTAAAAAGAAATTGACAATGTTTTTAGAAATTTCCGAATGGCCGTCTGAATATCGGTAACACAAATGGACACATGAATTTTTTAAATCAAAGAATTTTGAATCTCTTAGTCCAATCAACAAATGTTTTTAGACCAATTTTTAGCGAAGTCCGAAAAATATTTTTGCGAGCGGGATTTCCTAAAATCATCTACACGTTATTTCGAATCGAATTATATATTATTTGTGAAAATCCAATAGGTGTTCGGAATTCGGGACAATCCCGGATTTCCCGGCCATCTGGCAACCCTAACACGCATTCACTTTTATACAACATTACTCTCCTTCTGTGTCGGCTGGGTAAAAACTATTACATTATCTCTTAAGTGGTTTTAAAACACAGTAAAATATCTGTAGTTATGTCAATTTAACATTTTTAACTCCCTGTGTCTGTGTGTCTGTCTGTGCCATCGTAGCTCCCTAACAAATGAAACAATAATGATGCGTTTTTTTAATTTAAAAGTTGACGTCATCGAGATGTTTCTTGGCTATAATTGTTGAAAGGATCTCAGCATTCCACTCTGTATTCTTCTACTGGTCTAATTTACTCGAAATTTACTAGACTTTGAATGTCTCAATTTAGTATATTGTTGGGATTTAAAATTTTATCTTGTTAAAAAAAGAAAATGACTTCATAAGCTAATTACAAAATTTCAGATAATTGGACACACTTGTGATACATACTTATTCTTACGACGAATAAGTTATTTTAATTTCAAAATCGAACTGAATCTTTTTTCATAAAATTCCTATTAGACCAATTTAAACATGATATTTTAAATTAAACAGATTTATCAAAATCGATTCATGAATGCAAATTCAATACATACCTTATTCAGATAAGCTTTTTAAAGCAATTTCGATATTGTCAACTTACGAAACTCACTCTACTCACTTAAATTATTTTAGATATATATCTATACATATAAAATCTCTTGTCCTGACTGATTCATTAACGTAGAGCCTAAACCGCTGGGGCTACGAATTCGAAATTTTGGCAGTAGGTGGCTTTTAGGTTGTGGGTATCCACTAAGAAAGGGTTTTTTGATTATTCACCCCTAAGAGGGTGAAAACGGGTAAAAACGTTTGTATGCAAAATCTTATTGGGTGGTCGTATTAACATAAAACTAAATACACTTACTTCTGGGTGTAGTAATGAAATGTAAAATAAAAAACGGGGTACTATTATTCTACCCTGGGGTGCAAGAGGGTTGTAAAATTTGTATAGAGAAAATGAAGTTTTTTGGCCGATTATCATTAAATTCAGCACAAACATTACTTAGAAGAATAACTTAATATATAAATAATAATAATAAACGCATCACACTCAAGGGCCCCATTAAGATCCTGTGACCTTGTGTCGGGATACCGGAAACATACACAACACTAACACAAACACCCAGACCACGAAAAACATCCGTATGGCAAATACAGACATTTGCCGTGAGCGGGGATCGAACCCGCGACCGTTAGCGCTACAGTCAGTTGCAGTGATCACTGCGCCAACGTGTCTATCAATATATATCCCAGAAATTCAAAATCATCCCTTATAGTTACGCTACGGGTTGTTAAATCCTGAAACGGTAACAATTTCGCTGGTAGATTTATTAAGCTGAAACTTTTACAGCATATTTCTATCAAGACAAAGGGATGAATTAAAAAAGAGCTTTTTGATATTTCACCCCAAAAGGGGTGAAAAGTGGTAAAAACGTTTGTATGCAAAATGTTATCGGGTGGTTTTATTTAGTTAAAACTTAATACTCATTCTTTTTTATGCTAATAATATAAAACTCAAAATCATCGTATCAATTTCAACCCCAACCCAAAGAAGAGCAGTGGGATAGATCAGTTTACCTATATGAAGAAAAAAAAATCTTTAAAGATCAAAGGTGAAACTAATTCAGCATAAATTAAATATTTAATCTACACGTTTAGAAGTTAAATCCCTTGAAGGATGGTGTATTACTATTTTTTTAATTGCTTCTGTCAAATTCCAAAATACACGCGGGCAAAGCCGCGAGCAACTGCTAGTAATGTAATAAATGGACGCTGTTAAGCTAAGATACTATACAAGTTAGACGAACTTCATTTTGAGAAAATGGCGTCTAAAAATGTCAAACCTATTCTTAACAAATTTGTTTGAAGACGTATATGGACGCTGATAAGCAATACTGTGTCAAGCCACACGGACTTCGTTTTGAGAAAATGGCGTTTAAAGATGTCAAACCTATTCTTAATAAATTAGTTTAAAGACGTATATATTCATTTTTTTTTTCTATTTTGATAAATTTGTATATTGAATCAAAAGCAGATAGATTTATTTAATATGTTATATAATAATAAGTTTTTAAATATTTGAGATTATTTTATCAATTGCAAAATATGGAACGCACCTGAAATACGAAACATTGAGTTAAGAAACTTTTTTCCATACTTATTTAGTTTAGATGACTTGAAATTTGTTTGGGTAATGTTAAATAGGTGACGTAGTGTCAAAATACATCAATATCTTAAAATTTGACTTTTTGTGGGTTGACACATTATTGCTTATCAGCATCCATATATGCATCATCTCTTTTCTATTTTGATAAAAGGTATATTTAATTAAATAAAGATTGGTAAAACAAGAAGTTGCATCTAATAATAAGTTTTCAGATTTTTTCGGATATATGAGATTATTGCATATTGCAAAAAATGTAACACTTAAATATCGTAAATATTAAATACACTTTTTCCGTACTTATTTAATTTAAATTATATAAATATGATAATGCGTTAAAAATGTAACGCACTATCAGAATACATAGATATCTCCGAATTTGACTTTTTGTGGGTTGACACGTTATTGCTTATCAGCATCCAAATAGTAATAGTAGGTGTAAACATTGAAAGAAAACACTACGAATCGAGAATTCCGATTTAATATCGATTTAAAATCACTGTATGAATAATCACGATCAAAATTAAAATTTTAATAACATCTATTTATATATCATTTAATTATAACAAATAAATTAAACTTAAGTAATAATATAAACAAATAATTCTATTAAAAATAACTATTTTAGGCCTATGTAACTATCGACGTTACAGTGAGGCAGTGCCCAAAACACTGACGACATTACCTCTTTGAATGGCCAGTTAAATAAATTAAATAATATATAATATATGCTTAAATTAAAATTAATAAATTATTAAAATAAATTAATCGTGAATCGACAAGATCCGAAGAACGTGTTTCAGTCGATTCAGTCTCCCGCGATCTCGGAGGGGTTAATTATAAAAATCTTCTTAAAGCTGCGTTCGCGATACGGATATGTTAGAACTGGAGCGACGTAGAATGGCTATATGTCCTATTTTAATTTAAATTCATAATTGAAATTTAAAAAAAAAACGAAACTGACTTCAAAAGCACAATACGCAATTTCGTTAACTTGGGTAATAGACTAATTTTAGTTATTTCGATTAAAAAACAAAATTCTATTGGAACTAAACTGAAAGTATACCCTTCCTAATAAAAGTATATTTTTAAAATCGGTTCTTAAATCATGGAGTAAAGGTAACAAACATTGAACGAAATAAATTAATAGTGAATAGACATTTATAAGAAAACGCTTTTACCTAAATGGTCTCCAAAAAGAAGAATAATCTTTGAAGTTAACCAAACTGATCATTTCGTTAAAGTATACAATTTTTTATGACGTAAAATCTTGTCACGAATTATGTCTGTGTTTTCTTTTATCAAAAACACCAATTTTGATAAAAATGTCATGGAACTAATCAGAGGTTATACTACACTGTAAAATAAAAATATATATAAAATCGCTCTATTGGCGTAAGATTTATGAGCTGTCAAGTGACTTTATAGTCTGTGACATTAGTGCTATTGTGAGTCTGTGGCATTATAATTTAGATTCGATTCCTCGAATTTTCTGCTACGTGCCTCCGATGAACACAATAAATGCTAGTTCCAGCAAATCATCGCCAGTTTACCAACATCAGATCAGCGTATAAAATGACTTAGTTCTGTTAACAAACATTAGAAACGAAAGAAAAAAGCTGAGAGAAATGGAGACCATTTCAACGAGCCCGAACACGATACCTCTGCTACTAACAGACCAAAAATTCCATAATTTTGCATAGTTATGATGCATGCATAGGTGTATAAAATTGTAGGTCACACATATGTTTGAAATTAAATGATATTCAAATTGTGCATCTAAGCTCCCTACAGCTAATAGGAAAAGAGCTCTTGATCTTGAAATAGCTGGACCGATTTTGGTAGAACATGTCTAAGAACCATCGCTAGAAAACACACTTTTAAATATAATAAAATACATCAAAATCAGTTCACCAGTTAGCCAGGAGCTACGGTGCCACAGACAGAACACTTTGCGTTTGGGGTTAAAAAAAACATACACCAAAAATTGAGAATCTCCTTTTTTAACGTTCGATAATCTTTATAACGAATTTACAACCTCCTTGTTTAAAGTCGGTCGAAAAACAAATATCGTATAATAACTCCACGCCTCTCCGCCGCGTCCCCGCCCACCTGTAACACGGCAATTCTGAAATTCACATGCAGGCAATAAAAGAGCCCGCTAGCGTAGTTTCCCTTCACTCTAAACCCGGTTATCGTAGACGCAACTCCGCGAAAACCATTAAAAAGTTAATTAACGAGTTCCCTTTGTGATACAGGTAAGATTTTGACGGTTTAATAAACGTTTAAGGATTTTATGTTAAGTTTAATGTGAGGCGCACGAAGTCTTTGTCGATTGTTTTTTTTTTAAATTTTTTTATCGTGTATGGATTCTAGGAAATTGGTTGAATTAATAATATATGTTTTTTTTTTCTAATTATATTCAAAAATATCGGTCGTTAATTAAATATGTTTTAATGAATAACTTTTCAGATTTTGATTTCAAAATTTATTTCGTAAAAATTCTGCAAATTTTTAATGTTTCAACGAAATACAAATAGATTTCTTTTTTGTTAAAAAAATAATTTACCGCATTAAAGTGTCATTAAAGTATCAAATTTATTTAGAAAATAGTTATAATAATTTCGTTTAAACACAATTTTGGATAAAATATAAAAGTGATTTGTTTATTTTTTTTTTATTAAATATTTAAAAAATTATATTGATTTAAAAAAATATATATAATAATTCCATTTAATGAAAACATTATATTTATATAAAAAATTAAAAATAATTCAAATATTAATGGAAAAATGAAAAACATTCCCAGTCCCGACGGCATAATTTAAAAAATCTTTAAACATTCTTAGTAAATTAAAAAAAAAGAACTACTAATAATTTAACTAATAAGAGATTTAAACATTATGATAAAAATATTGTTTTAACGGCTTAAAAATATAATTTTTTGTTTACGAACTGCGCTGCATTACAATTAATATATATTATTGCATAAGCAACTTAATAAAAAGGAATAGCTAAGATTATACCAATGAGACTGAAAATTAAAACAAAAATTTAATTTGAACAAGATTCGATGAAAATTCATGTCAAAATTGAAAATGGAACTCCTCAAAAACTGCTAGTATTGCGTTTAATGCAATTGTTATAAAAAGAAAACACTTTTAAAAAAATCGATGATTCGATGAAGTTGTCAAGAATTATAAAGGACGCAAAAAGATCATTGAAATGTATATTTTTATAAAACTTTCACAATAAACTCGGAAAAGGTCATAGAGGTTTTTTAAAAACTGTTTCTTAATTGTTATCGAGACATAGTTCTAATATGAGATACACATTTTTCAATATATATTTATTTTGGGTAATATTTTTTTATATTCAAATAGGTACAAAATAGTTACAAGACCGTTGACAAATTATGATAATAACATAACGACAAAAGAAAAAAAAGATGAAATAAAACGCACAAGTAAAATAATTAAAAAAAAAAACATTTTTAAACTGTAGAACCATTGATCTGTGAAGACTTAAGTATTGTAAAAAAAAGGAAAAGAAAAGTAAAACGAAAATAAACAAATAAAATACCTGAAATAAGTAATACAATCAAACCAATAACAGTGAAAAAATTATAGCTAACAACCATCCCGATTACCTCAGATGTCAAACAAAAAAAAAACTGCATTGAACTCCGTTCATTCGTTAGGGACGCCACAGCAGACACACAGATGCACACGTCAAACTCCTCTGTTCTTGGCGAAGTATAACTGGATGCTGATAAGCAATAACATGTTAACCCACAAAAAGTCAAACTCGGAGATATTGATGTATTTCGATACTGCGTCACCTATTTAACATTAGTCAAAAAAATCATGTCATATAAATTAAATAAGTACGAAAAAAACTTTTTGAATTTAATATTTCGAATTTCAAGTGCATTCCATATTCTGCAATTTATACAATAATCTTAGATGTTTACGAATTATTAGATATCTTTTATTAGATAATATATTAAATATATCAATCTGCTTTAAATTCATTATACCTTTTATCAAAATATAAAAATAAGATTCTTCAAAGAAATTAATTAAGAATAAGTTTGATATTTTTAGACGCCATTTTCTCAAAATGACGTCCCTGTGGCTTGACACATTATTGCTTACCAGCGTCCAACTATTAAATATTAAAATCCAATACTCAATATTTGTATCTCTTTAGCATTAGCGTAACATCGGCGAGAGATCCATAGGATTTTCTATAAAAAAAAACGCTAAAAGAAGTTTTCACTTCAATAAATTAAAAAAAAAAACCGTCGTCAGAATCAAACACACATTATAGTTGCTTGGTGACGATGTTCGATTAGACTGCTGTATCTTAATTACATAATACGCGGCTTACAGTGTTTGATAAATGGATGCTGATAAGCAATAATGTGTCAACCCACAAAAAGTGAAATTCGGCGATATTGATATATTTAGATACTGCATCACCTGTTTAACATTATTCAATAAAAAATAAAGTTATATAAACTAAATAAGTAGGAAAAAGGTTTCTTAATTAATTGTTTCGAATTTCAAGGTCATTCTTTATTTTACATTTATCTCATATATTTAAAAGACTTTTTATTAGATAATATATTAAATATATCAACCTGCAAAAGGAAAGAAAATATGGGCAAATACTTATTAAAACAAATTGATTAAGAATAGGTGACATATTTACACGCCATTTTTTCAAAATGAAGTTCCTCTTTCTTGACACAGTATTGCTTATTAGCGTCCAAATAATGGCTGATCGCGACTTCAGCCATCTGAGTTTTAGATTGTCCAAGAATATGTCGAAGTTCTCTAAAATGTATTCTGTTTTAGTTATATTACACCCCCCACCATTTAAGGTACAAATGTTTCCTTAAGGGGGTGGTTATTTTATTAATTAGGTTATGTCTTACTCCAAGGTTTAAGGATATTGAAAATTTTGTTAAAAATGATTTTAATTAATAATATATTAATTTAAAAATCGGATTAACGTATATTTTTTATTAATTAAAATTGCTTATAATTAACATTTGGATCTAATAGGAGGTATGAAATTGATTTTTTTTTTTACTTTTTATCAATTATTGAGTGCTTTGATAGCAGTAATTTATAGTTGTAAATTGGATTTGGGTCAGTTTTTTTTAACTTTTTTTTCATTTTATTCTGCAAGCTACTAGTATTTTACTATAAATATGTCAGTATTTTCGCGAAACACCCATAGAGGCTTTGTAGTGCCCAAGGGCTTCGCGGAGTGCACATTAAATATAGCTGACATAGAAATTCACTAAGAAAGGATTTGAATCCCGTTTCACCCTTTTAGGATTTGAAAATTCAAATCCTAACAGGGTGGAACTGGGTTTCAAAACTTGTATGAACAACCAAACATGACGCGAAGTGGCGGGCAAAAATACTTATGATCCGAAATACAGCATACTGCCAAGAGCTAATTACATCCAAGCTCAAAAAGGCTTCAACGAAGGGCCACAAAAAAAAATTAAAAAAAAAAACTAATTCCATTCCGAATTGACATTTAAACACCTATGAGATGTCACGACGCCGAATCGCACTAGTACGTCGTATGCAAAGAGTCGTTTAGGCGAGAATTACACTTATAAGTTTTGCTCTCATATTTTTGTAAAGATTTACATAAGTCGCTTGTTATTGCTTTACACCTAAAAGAATTTACCCTCAGTGCCTTTTCACAGACTTTTTGACAGGCTTTCATATTAGGTTATAGGGTTGTTTATATTAGTTACAAGAGTAAAATCAACAAATGTAATCCTCACCTAAGAGCCCTAAGACTGATCAGAGATTTCCGAAGATTATCAAAATGTTTTCTTTTCTGTAAATATCATACATAATGTATGTTAATGAGTGATATTAAATAATATCTAGTATTTCCGTTTTATGTAGGCATAAATTGAGCGGAAAATAATGTTATTTTTCTATTAATCTTTAAAATGTCTGTATTAAATAGGATTTGTAGATGGCTGAGAATTCCGGGATTACCCGGAATTTCGCTTCTTGAACCGTGTCCAGGAATTATGTTATACTGTACCAGATTCCGAATACCTACTAGTTAATTACAGTTTTTTTTACATTATAGTAGATTTCTCACATGTGGGTTAAAAGGAAACTTTGTAGTTACTTTTTTATTTCTTTGTGTTACATAGTAGTATATTAATTTAGTAGTAAAGTTGTCCTGAAATTTATGAACTTGTATGTGGCAGCCCTGGTCTTAAATCATCAAAGTTACTAAGAATGATAGACGATGACGTGTCAGAATTTTAAATATGAAAGTTAGTTTTTTTTAAGCTTGATGCTTTTGATGGTCAAGGAAGTTGTGTTTAGTGCCTAAATGTTTTCGATTTAAAAACGTAAAATTTTCTTTTAATTGAATATCATTATTATTTGGTTATTACCGCTTCTTAACCCATGCTATGTATATTTTTTTATTGATTTAAATCACAATTTTCCATATGATCAACTGACTAAAAAAAGAGGTTCTCAATTCGTAGTTTTTTTTTTAATTTTTATTACCTCTATCATAAAACTACGTGTTCAAGAGACATAAACGAAGTGACAATTTATTTCTTAATAAGTACAAGACAATATTGTAACAGAGGTTTTATATGTAAAACATATTTTGATATAAACTAACAACATCATCTCAGTATTTTAAGACCTAATTAAAAAAAATCTTTCTTTGAAATGATTTGATCACTTCAGATTAGTCCCATAGAATTTTCATGAAAAAAAAAGTTTAGTTTTTAAATAAAAATAACTGGTATGACTATTTCATCAAAGTTAACGAATTTTTCTACTTTACTTTTGAAATCAGTTACATTTATTTAAAAGCCTTACTTATTTAACTCCTATTTTGTTTCAGTCATGATTTTAAATGAATAAAATTATCTGTAATAGTATATAAAAGTACGGAATGTTGTTTTAGAAGCCCTTTGTTCGCTCTGGCGACTAATATGCTAACGAAATGTTACTATACAAAATAATATTTGACGTTACATATGATAATTTAAAATTATTATTATTGACTATATTTTATTCACGACTTCGTCTATGTACAACTATGTATGTATGGATAGGCTTCTTGAGCAGATTTTAAGTTAGATCAATACCAATACAATTGTGAAAACCACATCAAATTTTGTTCACTGATTTTTGCTTGATGCCCGAACAAAATTCGGCCATTTTGATTTTTATCATATAGATAAAATTATCTAAAAACCATCCAATATGAAAGAAAAAGTGCCCTTTGCGGTTTCACTCGTGTTTATGGTTACTGCTTCGCTCCTGTGAGTCGTAGCGTGACGTAATATGGCCTATAACGTTCCTAAATAAACAGGCTATCTAACGCAAAAAGATTTCTTCAAATCGAATCATTATTTTCAGATTTGACCCCCTACATACAAACTTACAAACAAATTTGACCTCTTTAAAATATTAGTATAGATAAGTCTCGTAAATCCACGATCAGATGTTCGAGTACAATTTTTGTGAAATAATTAGAATAACTGAAACGTTTTTATACATATTATTAGTATTCGTATAAATATTAGAATCTATAATTATATTTTCTTAGATTTTTCCAACTATATAATGAAATTAATATATGTTAAACGTACTCGCTTATCCGTAGCCTCGATGGTGGGGTAAATTAAAAAAAAATCTTACAAATCTATACATATATATATAAGTCAATGCCACTTTTTGTTGTAATTGTATAACTCAAGAACGGGCTCACCTCCGAACCAATTGTGTAGGCTTTGTCCAAGCTATTCAGTAGATGGTTTATGTGATATTTGCACAAAATCGGTCGGTTCTTTTTTAATCACATTGTTCGTAGCAAATGAATTCAATAAATGGCAGATCATTTTGTTATTTTTTTGTACGTAGCGAAGCACGTGCCTATCGGGCCGCAAGTCAGTTATATATATAATTCAATTCAATTCTTTGGTTTATGGCTTTTAGTTGTGCCAATTAGACGTCAGTTATAATTGGACGCTGATAAGCAATACTGTGTTAAGCAACACGGACTTCATTTTGAGAAAATGGCGTCTAAAGATGTCACACCTATTCTTAACAAATTTATTTGAATAAGTTTATATCTATAATATTTTTTCTATTGCGATAAAAGTTGTAATGATTTAAAAGTAGATTGATGTATTTAATGTATTATCTAAAAAAAAGTTTTTCAATTATCTGAGATTATTGCATAAATTGCAAAATATAGAACGTACTTGATATTGTAAACATTAAATAAGGAAACTTTTTTTTCCGTACTTATTTAGTTTATATGACATGGAATATATTTTAATGATGCAGTATCAGAATACGTCAATATCTTCGAATTTGACTTTTTGTGGGTTGATAGATTATTGTTTATCAGCATCCAATTAAAACTTCCTTAGACCCTTGAGTCCTTAGTAAGCAGTTTCTGTTAAAATACTCTTGTTACCAGTAAACATCTTCAAATCCCAAAAGTGGAATATTTAATTTTAGTAAAATAAAGTATAAATATGACATAAAGGCGGTGGCGGAGGGGATGTAAAACGGACCCCGAATGAGACTAATTAGTGGCCCCTCCTTTATACTAGTTTAATAAAGATTTTTTTATATGCGAAGTGAACTAATGAACCACAACCGTCCGCGTATACTTGGGAATTTGATACGTAAGACACTTTCAACCCTCTTTTAAACCCTTTAAGGGAAGAATTTTCGAAAATCATATCTCATTTACGAAATTTCACGTTTCTAGACCCAGGTTTCAGCTCTGTGTTGATCGATCAGTCAGTAAATATGTCAGCCAGCCATATGTTTTGATTTTTTATATATATATAGATTTGAAAGGTACATTAAATATATTAGCGCGAGCAAAGAGGCGATTTAGTTTCAAATGAAAATATTACAAAAAGTATCAACGAAAAAGTTTCAACTTATAAACACATTATCTGATAATGAAAATCTATTTATTCTGTTATATAACTGTGTTGTTTTTTTTTTTCAATATGTTTTTAAAAATAGAACCTTCGTCGTAAAGTATGACATTTGTGAAGAGTTTTCACAAATGATTTAGTGATACTTGTGAAATCCAAATTAGCTTCTGTTTCTCAACTGTTATTCGATATATATTTTTTTTAAATTTTGGGCAGTATACTTTGTGCCTTTATTAATTTTTGTAGCGGGTATAAATGTTATACTTAAAAAACCTATTTTTATTCGAGTTAAAAATGTAGGACATTCTTAATTCAATGCGTATATTGTTATGCGTAACGTGTTTTTTACTTCATAACTACGTCATTTGATATCCGATTTTTAATTTCTCTTTTGTTTCAAAGGAAGGTAGAAACTATAGTTCCCATAGAATTTTCATCAAAATCGGTGTAGCAGCTTATGAAGTCAGTACCATTATTTAACGGTCTACAAAAAGGGGAAGTTCTCAATTCGTAGTATATGTTGTTTTATAAATTTTTTACCTTAGAACTCCGTCTTGTCTTAACCAACTTTAAAAATTATTTTTTTTTATTTGAAAAGTAAACGATAACCTCAAGTTTGACAACTGGTTAGCGCAGTAGTCACTGCAACTGACTGAACTAACGGTCACAGGTTCGATCGCCGCTCACGGCAAATATCTCTTTTGCCCATGTAGATGTTTGTCTTTTGGGTGTTTGTATTGTATGTGTTTCAGGATCATACGATTCTAATGGGGGCCGTTGAGAGTGAAGCGTTAATTTACATATTAATATAATTAAAAAAATGTATTTATTAAGTAAAAATGGTCCTATATTTAAAAGTCCTATATTTCTCAATTCCATTCACAAGTAGAGACGTTTATTAGTGGCATATTTATTTACCATATTACTGTCATACTTTTAATATATAATTATTTAAGTTAGGATTGTAATATAATTTTTATAAACCCTAAAAAGTAATATTTAATTCAGTGGCTTTTCTAAGTCTTCATTATTAAAAATGTAGTATGTTTTTTTTCAGTTACGACTGTGAAACTTATAAATGTAATTACCGCTTATGAGTAATAAATTTTGTTCTCAAACTTTCATAAAGATTTACATAAGTTATTTCTCATTGGCTATGTTGACCAGGGTGTGAAAAACAGAATAAATGCGGGATGGATGACGCGACAGCTCACGGGAATAACCAGCGGCCGGCGAATGCCCCTTCAAATTAAGGGGAAAATTTATATAAGAACTAGCTTTCACCCGCGACTTTGTCCGCGTGCAATAAATAAATGCGTAAATGTAAATCCAAGATATAAGCCATCTTCATTTCAAATTTCAGCCAAATCGGTTCAGTATTTTCTTAGTGAGTTATTCCTGTGGGAACTTCAAATTTTTTCGGGATAAACTGTAAATCCAAGGTATAAGCCATATTCATTTCAAACAATCAAATCGGTTCAGTAGTTTTTGTGTGAAAATGTAAAAAGTACTGTTTAAATTATTCCCGTGGGAACTTTATTTTTTTTCGGGATAAAATGTAGCCTATGTGTTAATCCAAGATATAAGCCATCTTCATTTTAAATTTCAGCCAAATCGGTTCTGTAGTTTTTGCCTGAAAGAGTAACAAACATCCATCCATTCACACATACAAACTTTCGCTTTTATAATATTAGTAGGATATTAAGACCTGTATTGATGTATGGATCTGAGTTTTGGGCATCTACAGGGATGGAAGAAAAGAGAATGCATACGGCGGAGATACGAATGTTGAGATGGATGTGTGGAGTGGCTAAAATGGATAAGGTACGAAATGAGGATGTCTGAGGATGATTTCTCAATGCGTTATTCAAATTCAAATTCAAAATATACTTTATTCAAATAGGCTATTTACAGCACTTTTGAATCGTCAAGTTACAGGTACATTGGTTATAGATTTTTTTTTTAAGCACCGGTTCGGAATGTAGTCTCTACCGAGAAGAATCGGCAAGAAACTCGATAGGTACAATTTAAAACAAAAAAAAAAAACATTCATACAATATGGATTTTTATAACATTTTTTTTTTGAAATCCTGTGAGAACATCAACGCACATTAAATCCACGCCACTTAGTCGTCAAAATATTCTTGAATGTTATAATACGCTTTATTTATTAAAGATTTTTTAATGTAGGCTTTAAACTTATTAAGTGGCAAATGTAAAACTGTTACACTAGAGATAATTTTTTTATTAAAAAATGTCAGTGCCTTGTTTTTGACATTCACAGCTTTCGTAACTATTTACAACTAGCTTTTGCCTGCGACTTCGTCCGCGTTTTCGTCGTTTTTCGAAAAAAAGTAGCGTATTTCATTCCTCAGGGTTCAGTGGTTTTGATGTGACAGACAGATTAACTATGGTAATTTAATAGGGAAATATAATATGTCAATCCACAATACTTCATTTCTATGATTTTTTTTATTAAATAGGTAATAATATTAACTTTTTTAAATTAGGGATGAGTAATAGTATTATAAACGTAAAAGTAAACAAATATAATCAGAATTCTCCGAACTGCTAACCTATCAGGAGTTACGCGTGTTATTGTGAGTCAACCATAAAAGATAGACATACGCTGTTACGGGATATATTTTAGGAAATTTTATGTAGAATATTTCTGTCCTACATGATTTCTATGTAACTTTAACCATTAAGGCTGCATACGCGACGGAAGCTTCAAAATTGGAGTAACGTCTCCCGTTTTCCCTTTATTACTCTGCTTCTATTTATTGTAACGTGATGAAAAGTATACTATAACCTGCCCAGGAGTATGAAAAATAATTGTACTAAGTTTCGTTAAAATCCGTCGAGTAGTTTTTGTTTCTATAAGGAACATACATACAGACAGACAGACAGACAGACAGACAGACAGACAGACAGACAGACAAAAATTTTACTGATTGCATTTTTCGCATCAGTATCGATCACTAATCACCCCCTGATAGGTATTTTGAAAATATATCTCATGTACAGAATTGACCTCTCTACAGATTTATTATAAGTATAGATGTATCTGTTGCTAGGTTACAGAGTTGATATCGCTATCGAGAGTAAAACTTACAAATGCAATTCTCGTCCTAGTCATGTCATCGATCGATTTTTATTACGCGCGGATTTTGATATAATTTATTACGATGCCAAAAATTTTATTACACTCCGGGAAAAAATTAAAATATATAATATCGTAACATATTCGTTATTATTTGTTACAAAACCGTTTTTCTCCTGTTAATTAAATTTGTAAAACTAGGGTTTCTTTCATTAATGGTGTCGAGTTTTGACGAAAATTAAACTCCCAAAAGTTAGTGTGTGTTGGCTACCGTCCTTACTAAATGCCTACTAATGTATTCTTTAAAATATCAATGTATTTTCCATACTAATATTATAAAGAGGTTATGTTTTTTGTAAGTTTGGTTGTGGGGATAATCTCTGAAACTACTGATCTTATTGAAAAATGATTTTTGTGTTGGATAGCCTGTTTATTGAGGAAGGCTATATTACATTGCGCTAGGACTCATAGGGACGACATTTACAGTTATAAACGTGAGTGAAATCGCGAGGGCCAAACAAAACAAGTCAAACCACTGGACGGATCGGGCTGAAATTTGGCATGCAGGTAGATGTTATGACGTAAGCATCCGCTAAGAAAGAATTTTGTTTAATTCTACCCCCCAAAGGTATAAAATAGGGGATGGAAGTTTATATGAAACTGTCAATTTTGAATTCGTGTCATTCCTGCGCAAACGAAGTCGCGAGCACCAGCTAGTACAACATAAAGTTACACATATAGATTCTTTATTACAAGCCGAAATGAACGTCAAAAGAGTAAGGTTGTTGTAATTTTATGAGTCCACAGATAACCAAAAATATTAATTTTATTACTGTCTTACTTTTATTATATAACTATAGATATTTAGAGCCGAGATGGCCTAGTGGTTAGAACACGTCGTTCACAACCGATGATCGCAGGTTCAAACCCCGGCTAGCACCACTGATTTTTCAAGTGCTAAATTAGTGTTTAAATTCATTTCGAGCTCGGCGGTGAAGGAAAACATCGTGAGGAAACCTGCATGTGTCGGAAGAAATTCTTACACATGTATATCCGCCAACCCGCAGTGGAGCAGCGTGGTGGATTAAGCTCTAAACCTTCTCCTTAATAGGAGTGGAGGCCTTTGCCTAGCAGTGGGATATAACAGGCTGTTACTTTACTTTACTTTACTATAGATATTTCACTTTCATATTATTTGACGTTAAAAATCTGTACCCATTTTCAACTTTGACAAGCTCGTCGACTTGATGGCGCGAAGATACTGTCGTCTGTCATAGTCAGTCGCTAGCTGGTTGCTAGGCAACGTCGTCCAAAGTGGTCGGCTTTCTGGATGCCAAAATCCATGAGCTTATAACATATATAATTATTTGTCGTGACTGACTAACTGAAGTTACATACTTTAAATTTTGGCAATTGATACCTTTGAAGTAGTATCGTTGTAACCATCCACTCAGGAAGGATTTTTCTAAATTTCACGCGTAAGGGGATAAAATAAAGAATGAACGCCGAGCGGTTGTATTTTCAAAGTAGCAAAAGTTCATCATTTTCAAAGTACCAATGGACGCGAAATTCAATATGGTCACTTATTCAGCGGCGTTTTTTTTATTTTATCTCTAAACGGGTGAATAAGGGTTTGGTAATTCATACGCAACCCGGGCGAAGTCGGCCGCTCGTA
Organism: Hypolimnas misippus; assembly: GCA_037950945.1. Classification (NCBI taxonomy): domain Eukaryota; kingdom Metazoa; phylum Arthropoda; class Insecta; order Lepidoptera; family Nymphalidae; genus Hypolimnas; species Hypolimnas misippus. Next base: position 1,945,013 of record JBBEEQ010000008.1, on the reverse strand, counting down.
GCTAGGTATATAATATCATTAACCATAGCCAAAAAACAACCAGCCAAGCGTGACCCAACCTAACTACGGAACCTCGGTGGGTGAGCTCAATTCACCCTTGCCCGATTTTGAACAATCTCCATTTTTGTCTATCAATCAAATGTTAATTTTATTTTTATTATTAAATACATAATTCCGTGAAATACATTCTGTTCGAATTTTAACTTTAAAAGGTTATCTCATTATCGTTAATGCAGTCTTTGTTAGGTACAAAAGGCTTAATAGAGGTTATTTTTAACAAACATTTCATAATCTGTAGCCATTATTATAAAATAATAATGGCGTATAATAAGTATATTATAATAATTTCAATTTGCGACTTGATTCGCTTCACGAGACTGATGTCCACGTGACCTGGACTGTTGCCTAGCAAAGTTGGCCTGTTGGTGTTAAAAGAACATGACGGTAATATATTATCAGAAGATATGTCAAATATAATTACGTATGAAATATAACTTCTTTTTGAAGATTAGATATATGACGTCTTCCAACTGTGACTAATTACACAGATTGGCATTTTTACGAAGCTCCGTACACAATGAAAACGATTTTGGTATTGTTGAAAATCGATTCCTGAGTAGTTTTCATAAACTCGTTAGATTATTCAATTTTAAGATTTGCTGAGGGGAAGTGTGTTAAGCGCGTCCCAAAGCATAATGGCAAACTTATGTACACGCCTGCGGCGTATATCTATTGCGCGGATTATTAGTAAGCAGTTAGTAGTACGCTCACGAATAGATCCCGAATACATCCCGAGGCAAGCTCTAGACTGAAATCCCCAAGAAAACAGAAAACGTGGCCCTAAACAATCTTGGCGGTGGACAGTCAACGTAGAAGCGGCGATCATTGCCAAGACATGTTGCGAAATTAAGCTCGAAAATCAAGACCGAATGGCCTGGCGGAGCACTGTGGATGCCCTCTGCCCTATATCGGGAACATTTCCTATGTTCTTAAACAAACAGGAGAAGCATGTAACAGAAATTAAATCTTCTTAGCATCACCATTTATTGACAATAGCCAGCATCAAATTTACCTTAAACTTCAGATAGTGTTTACATATTAAAATTTGGTATTTGATTATATCAAGGTATATAATATACGTGATGTGAAGGGAGAAGGGAAAGAGGGGATGGGCAATAGATCACGATGATCTTAACATTGGTAACGGACGGACATTGGTAACTACGGAACCGTTGGCGGTAGTTGTAAATAATATTTTCTAAAATCTCAAATAGACAAATGTCACCTTAGTCTACCCGTGACCACGAACGCTGCAAAGTGCTCGAAACGTCGGGATGATAAAAATAATTAATATACGCGATTTAAATCCGTTTAAAATAGTTTCATTTCAATCATTAATGTAAGCAAAGTGTTGAGAAATAGTTAGTATGTGTATAAAATTAAACCACAGTTCTATCTCTTTTCTCATCACTAAACGTTTTCAAAAGAAATTATCAAGTTTAAACATGCTAAGAACATGTTACGGGCGCCATATTGCTCACGTATCTCGTTATAGTGTTGCCAGGCGTGAAAACAATATCCGACGCGGTTAGAATTCCTTTGACTAGCAACACTATTTAAAATTCAAACTTAGAATTAGCTCTGCCGTTTTGAATTTGTTAATTGGGAAGGAATAATTTTGTATTATAATTAGGAATATAGAATATTCATTTTTAGATTTTCTTCTTTTTGCTTAGTTGAATTGTTATACGTTATTAAAAAACTTGTTTTACATGATCCTATTCTATCAATTTTAACATTCTTCTTATTATTTTATTTTATGTAATATTAATTGGTTCCTTCTACGCAGATTAATTTATTATTGTGAATAGCAAGAAATATTCTTTACAAATTATGGATTATTTTGAAACTTAGGCAAGAATTATATTTGTACGTTTTACTCTTGACATGACGCATACTACAGGTTATTAACAATTTATCGTACATCTAAATATGGATGCTGATAAGCAATAATGTGTCAACCCACAAAAAGTCAAATTATAGGTTTGACATGGTTATACGCCATTTTCTCAAAACGAAGTCCGTGTGGCTTGACACAGTATTGCTTATCAGCATCCATATATATAACTCAAAGGTGGCTGACGGACATAGTGATCTATCAACGCACAGCCCAAACCAGTGGACGGATCGGATTGAAATTAGGCATGCAGATAGATGTTATGACGTAGGCAACCGCTAAGAATTTTGATTAATTCTACACCCAAGGGGATAAAATAGGGGATGAAAGTTTGTATAAATCTTTGTCAATTGTAAATTCCTGCCATTCCTGTGCAACGAAGTCGCAAGCACCAGATATGTCTCACTATATTTATAATTAATTACCGTTTATCAATGAATTTTAATTTCCTATCGAAAGATATATTAAACTTATGTATGTTATGTTTACAATTTCGGACCTAACCTAGGCGAGTTTTTTCTTCCAAAATCTAATAATGCAGTTTCATCAAAAACAGCTTAATTTCGCAAAATAAAATTATTTTAAACGAATATAAATCGCGTATCTTATTTATTTGTATCATCACGACATGCGGAATATTTTACAGCGATCGTGTTCAAGGATAATCTGTGTATTCTTAGAAACAAACAAACATGTTCTTTAAAATAACGCTAAAGATATTTACGTTCAAATACCTTACCTTAAAATAAACAAGTTAACTTTAAAGCACTTTGTAATCTTTAATTAATTGTCTAAATCGTTAATTACTCTTTATGGTATCGTAAAAGATCTAAAGGAATAATGGATGAGTTAAATCAGGCCTTTTACATACATGTAAAAGTACGTTTTGCTAAATCGTTTGAGCATTTGCATACCCGGCGTATTTATAGCCGACTATCAAATAACCGAGGATGCTTAATGGTAAACTCGTCGATCTCAACCGGTGATCATTGGTTCAAAACCTTGCTAGTCTTAGTTTTGGAATTTGTGTTTGAATTCATCTCGTGCTCGGTTAAGGAAAATATTGTGACGTAATGTGCCGGGAGATATTCAGATACATGTGTATCCGGCTCAAAGGACCAGCGTGCTGGATTAAGCTCTAAACCTTCCCCTTAATAGGAGAGTACGCCTTTGCCCAGTTGTAGGATCTTTACATGCTATTTAATTTTACTTTTTTACCAAATTAATAGTAGGTATTTAGGAGACTTTTTTCTCCCCCGTTTCTTGTAAGCGGCTTAACCGATTAATTCGTTTTTGTTCGAAGGAGTATACATTCAGTTCGATCCCATTGAATTATTATCGAAATCGGTTCAGTATTTTAGTTTTACAATCCTAATTACAGGAATAAGTATGTAATTTAAAAAACGAAATTGCTTGTTTATTTTTGAAGTCAGTTACCCCATTTTATAAAAGTCTTGTTTTAATTTAAGTAATATATTGTATGAAGACCGCTTCGGGGTAGTGGTACTGAATGTAACACTAACGCCGACGGTTGTAGGTTCGATTCCCGCTCGGGCAGATGTTTGTATAAGTTTACCTAGGTCTGACTTTTCATCCTTGTGACCGAGTTTTGTCCGCACCGTGTACCAGAAAGCACGTTAAGTTGTCAGTCCCGATTGTTATCACCTTATAATGATCGTATCTTGATAGGTAGATTATTTTAGTCAAAATGAGAATTAACCAAAACAGTTTTGCCATTTTCGAGTAATGTAAACATACATAAAAAAGTCTCCGACAAATTGAGAACCTCCGCCTTTTTTGGAAGTCTGTTAAAATATAATATGGACGTTGATAAGCAATACTATGTCAGGCCACACGGACTTTATTTTTGAGAATATGGCGTATAAAGATGTCAAACCATTTTGTTAATAAAGTTTGAAAAAGTATATTCATCTTTTTTTCTGTATTAATAAAGCTATAATATATTAAAAGCAGATTAGTAACAAATATTTTTATCTAGTAAGTAGCATTAAATTAAGAAACTGTTTTTCCGTATTCATTTAATTTTAATTATTTGAAAAAAAATTAAAAAAAATGATTATGTTATATACTCAAAACAATATCAGAATACATTAATATCACCGAATTGGTTCTTCTTGAACTTCAATTTATTATACCTTTTTTTGATAAATAAAAGAAAGGATATTCTATAAGCTATACACGTCCTCAAACACATGTATTAAGAATAGGTTTGTCATCTTTAGAAGCCATTTTCTCAAAACGAAGTCCGTCTGGTTTAACACATTATAGCTTATCAGCATCCAAAAAATATTTACATTAAACAAAATCGTATTAATGATACGATAGAAAAACACGTGTTATTTTCAATCCACGTTTCTAATATTACCGGTTAATGAAAGGAACTAGTGATACTCGTAATTATGATCTCTTTGAAGGCCGTATTCGTGTTCATTGATCTGGTAAATGACCTAGGAATTGCGTGAAAGTGGGGTTCATATCATGGTATTGATTACAGATAGAGTCACAAATTAACAGATAGGAATACTATGTATATTGTATAACTGATAAGCAATACTGTGTCAAGCCACGGACTCCATTTTGAGAATGGCGTCTAAAGATGTCAAACGAATTCAAAATAAATTTGTTTGAAAGAGTATAATATATCTTTTGTGTTTTGATAAAAGGTAAAATGAATTAAAACCAGATTGGTGTTGTAAAAGTTTTATCTAATAATAATCTTTTCAAATATACGAGATTGGTTATTGCCAAATATCGAACACACTTAAAGATTCTAAACAATAAATTAAGATACTTTTTCGTACTTAGTAAGTTTAGATGACTTGAGAAATTTACGTGACGCATTATCAGAATACATCAATATCTCCGAATTTTACTTTTTGTGGGTTGACACATTATTGCCTATCAGCATACAACTATAATTATCTACTAGTGGTCGCCTAGCAGTTGGAATTTGACCGTACTTCATTAAATTTTCAACCGATTTCAAGATTGACCACAGATAATATATTCTCAATTTGATCACAGACTATAAAAATGAGTATATATGCGTGGGTGTGTTAAATAATGTTTTTGTTTTTATTTATGTATTGTGCATTAACACAATAAAAAAAAATATTACACATTCTGCACTATCTATATAAAATATAATTTCATAAGCCTCCGTACGAGCAATTTTGTTAAAGAGGAGTATAAAGTCTTTGCTTCCCCTATTAATATAGATATTATAAGCACATGAACTTTGGCAGGCAGTTTACCGACCACTTTGGACGTTGCCTAGCAAACTGCTAAAAGCTAGCGACTGAGCATGACCGAGTATTGGGCCAACAAGTCAATTGACGAACTTATTAAAGTTTAAAATAGGTAGATGTTTTTAAAGTCAAATAGTGCGAACGTAACATCTGTATAGGTGTTAAAATGCCTGATTTTCGGTATTGTTAATTAGGTTGTTACGGTTTCGAAATGTTACTTTTGAATTTGCTGAAATCAATAATTACTACTGGTTCGAATTAAAGAAAATCTTTATGTTAGATAGTTTATTTATTGTGGAAAGCTATAGACTATTTTACATGACGCTACGACTCAGGAGAAAAGCAGTAACCATAAACGATAATGAAACGGCGAGGGGCAGCTAGTCTATAATTATACTTGGTTTCACTCGCGCTTAACACAGGATTTTCATACAAGAATTTTGGCAAAATTTCGTCTTAGTGAGCACCTAACTTCTAAAAAGAACCCCCATGCAAAATTTTAAAATCCTAGTACTTGTAGTTTCTGAGATTTCGTGATGTATGAGTGTGTGACAGTAATAAATAAATTAGGTGATCAAATGGAAGTTTTTTATTTTCACGACGCATCATTGACAATGACAGAACTTTTTCCATGTATGTAATATAATCTATACTAATACTTTTTTAGAAGTCGGTTAATAATCGATTAAACTTGCGGCCGATAGGTTCATTGTAACCAATTTGAAATTATTTTTTAAAGTTTAATTGAAAATAAAAAGAAAATAACGAGGTAATAATATTTTATTTTCAGTAGATGAAAAGAAAATATATATTTTTATTATGATAGATTTTAGATACATTTAAAACTCTCGATAAATTTATATTTTTATAGAAAATACTGGCGACGAGTTTTTTCTATGTAAATTTCTTTAATGCAAAACAAAACAATTTCTACTTAATTTCTTTTAACATACTTGTGTTAAGAAATTTACGTTATATTTATTTATGTACATTTTTATAATGTAACAAAATGATCATAACTTTACCAATTTGATGCGTTTTCATTTTGTTTAAAAGCTGATGTAATCGAAATAGTTCTTAGCAATTTATGAAGATCTGTTCAGACGCTCCAAAGTTATCAGCTCTTTCCTAGTTGGGAAAAGGATCTGAGCTACTTCTAATTGACATGAAATTAACTATTTGACCGAATGCTGGAACATCATCTCGAATTAGCGGGGTACACTCTTACCAACTTTCAGCAGAAATATCGTATTTAGGCTTGTTGAAATGATCACTGTCTGTTGTTTTTTTTTTAATTTTCAATTTTAGATTATCTATTTTAATTAAATCGAATCAGTAACCAACACCGTCATTGTCACAATTAAGCTAAAATGGTCATCAAAATCAGTATGAGTGTGTAGATAAAACATTGATCCATAAAAAACGAATCCCTTTATGGCACTTTAAAATCACGATTTATGGAACCAATTATATCGTTAGCACAAAGTGGCCGCCATGTTTGTTTTGCTCTCATTAGCTCAAGATATTTATGGCATGAAAGGTAAACTAATTTGTGTGATGCGTTTGTGTTTTATTTACATTTTAAAGTGTGCTTTATGCATTGTAAACTGAGTCAGAATGTGCTTGACGTTATTTTTTTTTACACAAACAGTTGATTTGAGTGTTTGCGTTTTTAAATTCGACTTTTTTTATTTGTTTGATTTTCTTATCTGTTGCTTATCGTCACAGACCATATATGGTTTTGAAAGATTTCATAATGCTTATTTTAACAGCTTTTTAAAAATGTGCGTTCTTTAATAATTTAAAAAAAATACGAGAAGCATTTTAAAAATATATTTTACTTTAAAAAATTCTAATCATTGTCGGGTTAAAGAAAAAGTATGACAAGGAAAAATTCTAAAATATCAAAAAAATAAATCAGAAGATTAATACAAAATAATATAATGTTTCTTATATTATAGCGACTTAAATAATAATTTCCATATAAATTGCAGTCGATAAATATTTTTTCCAATAAATCACAGCTAATAAAGCTTGTACCGCCATTATTGCCTCGTAAATCAGTTTACAATATAAGATAGTTTACCGTTACGAAAATATCGTTTAACTTTTATTATACGATCTAAAAATTTATTTTATCTGTAAAATTATTGTTTTTAAATATCGAACAATGTTTTTTGTATCATTCATCTCGTCAAAGAGTATGAATAAGTTTTTATATTATTATAACAAATTGAAACGATGTTAAAAAAATTGAAATTAAATGAAAATCAATTTGTTTTAGTTGATTAAAATTATTTTAAATCTTACTGCAGAAAAACTAATTTTTAATATAATTAAATAATTACGTTCAGGAATCAAAGCGTATTGACATAAAATTAATAAAATCAGAACGTCTCCAAGTTGAAATATTCATAATTTATTAATAAAATATTCAACCGGCCCTTGGTTTAATATTTACATAATTTTATAAAATGGTTACAATTTAGAATAACGTTATTTTAATGTTATTATATTCAGCCAGGAGTATGTTGTGAAAACATTTTTATTAATAAATTATTAAATAAATTAAATGAAATAATTGAAGGCTTTTAATGTTTTATGCTTTCAATTAACTGAAACATTATACAAAAAGCAAAAATCTAAATATACGTTTTTCTAGTAGGCTCGCAAGAGCACTTTTGAATCGACAATACATAAAAAAATTAGGTCAATAATGAAGCTCCCACCGTTTCTGAATGTAGATTCTACCGAGAAGAACGGGCAAGAAACTCGATAGATTAATGTTTAATTTTTTTTTTCGCAATAATATAATCGTAATTCTCAACCGTTTTTAATATTTTTTATTCTGAAAATTTCAGAGTGGTCCCATAGAATTTTTATCAAAGTCCTTTCAGAAATTTGGAGTTTAAATTAAAATAACTAGAATCAGTCACCGAAGTTAACGAAATTGTTTATTTTGCTTTTGAAAACGGTTTTTTTTTAATTCTTAGTTGTAAACGTTACACGTAGGTGCCACTTTTATGGGTCATAGATATGCATCAGATTTAAAAAAAAAAACATAAACAATAATTTATAACAAAATAATATCTAAAGTTCATCGCGTGTAGACTTATAGTATTTATCGATGTACCTTATCGATATCAGTAAGTTGAAATCCCTATATCCGTTTTTAATGGGATAATCGATAATTTTCCTAATTCGGTTCTTTTGTAATTTAATCAAATATTTCTGTTAGTGCGGGATTAAAATAATCCAAGTTTCTAGGGTTCCGTATGGTAAGCTTAATGAACCCTATCACTAAGCTTATGCCTCATTAAGATATTACGACAAGCATATAAACAAACATTAAAAAAATATACTCCCCCCTTTTTAAAGTCGATTGAAAATCATATTAGACTTGTAAGTTTCGATAAATAAATTACTGACAATAAGTAAATTCAGGTGAAGGGGGAAAATTACATTTGTAAGTATATAAAACATCTGTAACCTAGTAAAAGATACGTAGATAATAAGGCACTGACAGTAAATTCATTCGGATGTAAAGTAATGACAATAAACTAATAAATAAATAAACGCATCACACTCAACGGCCCCCATTAAGATCGCGTGACCTTGTGTCGGGGGTCCGGAAACACAACACTAACACAAACACCCAGACCACGACAAACATCCGTATGGCCAATACAGACATTTGCCGTGAGCGGGGTTCGAACCCGCGATCGTTAGCGCTACAGTCAGTTGCAGGGACCACGGCGCCAATGTCTGTCAACAATTTATGTAAATCTTTATGAAAGTCTGAGAGCAAAACTTATATATAGATGATTATGATGTTGCTACATCCATCCAACATTATATAATATATTACAATGATAAAGAATTTATGTAAATCCTAATAACACACCACTAGGTGTTCAATGTATTGTAAATGGACACGCCTGCCGTGTCGACGACAGTGAATGTGTTAAAGTCTACGTTAACAATACTTACAAGTGTAATTTTCGTTTATTTTTTTTTGTTTATAAATAGCGGGAAAACTAGCAGGCGAGCACCTGATATTAATTGATTATCAATGCTCATCAAAATTTTAAGCATCAAGGAGACCACAAATACATTGCCAACTTAAAATTATATAGTAGATACTTCATGATAGAACTTTATCTTTACATATAAAGAAAAGTCGCTTCCCGCCGTCTGTACGCTTAAATTAAACTACGCAACGGATTTTAATGGAGTTTTTATCAAGAAACAGAATGATTCAAACGGAAGGTTTATATATAATTCATGCATATTATAGTAGAGAAAAGTCAAGATTTGTAATGTGACGTCATAAAGAGAATATTATTGATAATAAAATTATATATATTTTGAATGAGGTCACAATTAATTAACTATTTTTGATTTTCATTTGAAACAACTACATACTTATGAATCCGAAGCGGTTCGCTAGTATAATATAAATACGAGTTATCAATAATTCAGTAAGCTACAATGAAACTCGCTAGACGTTATTGTGTTAATTTAAACATATTTTGTTAAACAGCGAAAATGCGCGCCATCCTGTCCGCCATTTTGCTGCTGTCAGCCATCTTGTCGTGTGCGACGCAGGCTCAGTACCCGCGCCCGCGCCGCCCGGAGCGCTTCGACACCGCGGAACAGATCTCGAACTATCTGAAGGAGTTGCAAGAGTATTACTCTGTTCATGGTAGAGGACGGTTAGTATGATCCATTATTCGTTTCGTTATATTTTTCCTCTATTGACAATATTTGCATTTTAGGGTGGACGTGCGTTGCACTTTTAAACATTCATCATCTTCCTAGTATCTTTCCCGGTTATACCAGAGTCTGCTTATTACTCTAGTCCAGATTGGCAAGTTACTGATTTTTCGACTGAGCGATTGCCATCTTACCTCCGCAACCACTGGAAGCAAGCTAGTAACCATTTAGACTAGAACAATCTTGCTATTAAGAGTAAAGAACATTATCAGGTAATTGTGATAACAAGCAGAGCCGACAGCTTTATGTGTTCACTGAGGAACGATGGGGAGTCCCACAAGGACAACAATTAGTACCACTGTAGCAAAGCGATCGTCACGTTGGACTTTCGAACAAAAACACCTCAACAAATAGATAAAACTTTACTATAGCGTATACGTCACATTTACACACATGCAACTTTTTATCTCCTTACCAAGCGAGTGGAGGCTAGTAGATTATTAATGATTCAATTTTTTTAATCACGATAATGAGCCAATCCCATAAAACCGAGATTACAAAAAATCACGAATAATCTCATACTATATCACACTATAAATAATCTGAAATCAACTCTTTCCGTCTGTCAATTTAGTATATTTTCTTGCGTAAGGCGTTGTACAATATACCTACATACATATGCTTTTGATGATTTTTTACGAAATAGATTAAACCGTGGAAAAGAACAAAGGCTACTTTTTTCGCAAATTGGGGTTAAGGTTAGGCAAAGAAACATTTTATAGAAAACCTACAATTTCACGAAGAAATAAGCTATTTAAAATAGTTACTCTACGAGCAGGAAGTCGTGAAGACCCAAGTTGTTTCATAAATTATAACTTTATCCGGTAATAAAATACTCCTCACGAAAAACAGCAAAATACAGAACGCATTATTCATACTCGGAGAACATTTCCTCAAGTTAAAACATTATTCGTACATAATAATAAGACGCTTGAATGAAAACTTTTAACCCTTCGAACAACTCTTAAAGGATATTCGACTCGATCGAGACCGTGGGATCTCGGGAACTTGATGTGATGCTCAGAGAATCCTAAACATTATTTTTACACTGATAAGCTATACTGTGTTAAGCGACACTGTCTTTATTTCGAGAAAACAGTGTCTAAACATGTCAAACCTATTAATCAATTTGTTTGAAGAGGTATAATAAATATAATAAAATTTTCATATATATAATGTAGTTTAGACGATTTGAAATTTATTTTGAATAATGTTAAATACGTGACGCATTATCAAAACATTAATATTTCCAATTTTCATCAGCTTCCAACTTATATATTTCTAACTTAAAAAACTTAAGCATTTTAATTTTATCAAAATCAAAATCAAAATCAAAATCAAAATATTTTTATTCAAAATAGGAATTTACATTCTCTTTTTGTACGTCAAGAAAATGAATCTACCACGGTTTCGGAAAAGTATAACCTCAGGCCTGAGAAGAAACCGCGAAAGAAACTCAGCGGGACTTTTTTTTTGTTAGTTTTTTTTTTTTAACAACGTCAAGATTGGTTACAGTATGTAAAATATATTGAGACAGCCTGGAAGCGATCGCATTATTCCCAATGTGTGTCATCATCTATGAAATGAATTATACTACATTAATCACTTCTACACCCCATCTCAGACCCCTGTCCCTCTACTCTGGTGATACTCTGCCATCTTGGTTCAAACTAACAACATAGTATCTCAGAATTATTTTTGGTACTATTATTTATGGAAAATTAAACCATCCTTACTACTAATATAAACGCAATATTTTATATGGATACTAAAAAAACTACTCAAGACATTTTGATGAAGCTTAACAGGAATATAGGTTATATACCAGAATAAAATATAGGCTATAGCCGGTAGCCACGGGTGGATTCTAGTGTAACAAAAAATGACTTAGAAGCCATGCGCTCAACTTCTCCCTTGTGACATCTCTCAACCTTATCAAGTCTCAAGTGATTCCTAATTCAACGAGCTAAATAACGCAATAAGAATTTTTAAAATAGAATTCATTGATTTTGTTTTCTGTCAGCTTTATAAATATAAACGCTTTAGGATCTTATGATCAACAAACAACACATTCAACACAAACACCCAGACCACAAGAAACATTCGTATGTGGACATGCAGACGTTTGCCGTGAGCGAGGATCGAATCCGCGACCGTTAACGTTTCAGTTGGTTACAGTGACCACTGCGCCTAGCTGTCAGTCTTATTACTAGATATTAAAGTATATATTATGAATTTTCTAATTATATAATGCATAGTATAAATTAATAAGAGTAACTTTATGTAATCTATCCTAAATAGGTAGCGATCAGAAGATATTATGTTACTAAATGTAGATAACTTTCTTAGATAATGTAGTTTAACTTTAACTTAACGTTACAAAGTAAAATGTTAATGAAGACGTATGAATCTTTAAGTTTAAACTATATAAAATAACGATGTCGAGGTCCCACGTTGGGCGCCATTTTTATTTATTATATTGTAACTATGAAACAAGTACAATTTGTATGGTTTCTGTTATTTATATATATTGTCTATGTATAGTATTATAAATACAGTAAAGTTTTCACAGCCAATCTCTGGCTCAATATTCTAGAACTAATTTTATTGCAATTTTTTCTCACAGCTCGAAAAAAAAAGCTACGGAAGCTAGCCAATTATAACACACTAGTTGACCCTCGCGGTTTCACTCCCGCTTATGGTTCTTGCTTTGCTCCTATGAGCCGTAACGTCATGTAATATAAACAATAATTCTTTAATAAGGGGTTATCTAACGCAATAAGATTTTTTCAAATCAGATTAGTTATTTTAGAGGTTACTCCCTACATACAAACGAACTTATTTAACGCCTTATCAATATTAATATATAAACTTGAAAGAGAGGTGTCATTTTGAGATTCTTTAATATATTAGATTTTTTTTAAATATTTTTTTAAACTTTTCAAATAAAATAAGACATACGGTCATTTTATAAACAATAATTTACGAAATTACTACCGCTTCTTCATACTAGATGGCGCCTTACGTTTGCTATTACGTTGTAATTTTACTATTTCCCGCTAGATTGTATCATTAATCTATCATAGCTTATATTAGAAATATTAAATATGTGCCATTTCTTATAATAAACAAAAACAATGAAAAAAAATAACAATAAATATTTTATTATATAATTCATAATTTATATTTCAGATATGGTAAACGACAAATGCACATAGCTGATGCATCTGTTATCTTCAGAGAAATGCCATTCTTCGAGAACAATCTGAACGACGACGCCATGTTTAAAAACCTCGGATACAAGTAAAACGACAGCTTTTCCCGCCATCGACAAGCGAATAAACGACCCAGATGGTCATAATTTATTTTATCTGTTCCTTTAAAAAAACATTCAATTGTAAATATTTATTTTTAATCTATCACTAGATAAGGCACAGCCAAAAATATCATGCCAAATTAAAAATAAGGTTCTATTTTATTTTTATTTTCAATTATTTATTTATCTGTATTATTGTAAGAAATTTCCAACGATCTAGTCAAACGAATATATATCCGTCTATATTCTAGTCAATTAACTTCATTTTTTCTTTCTATTAAATCATAGTAATGTTTTTCGGGCTGGGTGAAAATTGTTACTATGATTTTAAATAATTTAAATTTGACTGTTTTAATATAATTTAACTGTGTTTATTATACTGTTAGCTATGTAGTAATAAAGCAACTTAAAATGGATTATCGTTTATTTACTTGTTTTATTAAACCTTTAACGATTTAAAAAAAAGGCTTCTCAGCTCGTTCCCCGTTTGATTTGGTAAATTCTTTTGTTTGAAAATATACCCTTTAGTCCAATAGAATTTTCATCCAAATCGTTTCATTAGTTTGGTCTTCAAATCAATATAATTGGAATCTAAGCAAACAAAATTACGTATATTGCTTTCGAAGTTGGTTCTTTAAAAAAACTCTTGTTTAATAACTACATAATTAAAATTTAAAGAAGGTCGTGAAGAAGTTAATATAGCTGTGTTCCGTACGGTGAGTGAGCCGGAAGCCTAACTGTCAACCATTCCTTTACTTCCTCTTCCTCGTCATCCCTTATTACTTTTTAAAATGCCAATGCTTTAGTGATCCCTCTGATGTGTCCAATTTTCATGGCGGCAGTTATCAATTAACATTTGCTAGTAATTTTTATTTAAATACATCATATTCAGGGTTTCAAGAGTTTTTATGACTCACAACATGGCTATAGGTTTCATATGGAAGATGTCCGTCCAAAGTAAAATGTACAAAGATAAACTAGTCATTATCCGGGCATTACACAAGTAAGATAGTATGATTCTAAATGCTAATCTCAGTTTTTTAGATATTATATAAACCATTGTCATTGCCTTTCATTCAATGTACTAAGTATAAGAAATCATTATACTAAGGTAGAGTCCGGACACTCTATAATCTCAATATACATCTATGGTACACGGTAAAGTGTAGTTGATGGAGCTACCTAAAATTATTATTTTTCTATTCACTTCATTTCATTTACTTCATTATTAAAAAAATCAAACAAACGGTCAAGTTAGTTTGATGAATGCTTTGGTTCCGTAAACTCATTATTAATTGAAGAAAACAAAATGTTTCAGGTTCTTAATGACTGTTCATAATTCATAAAGCTGTGTAATTTATTTATCAAGCGAAACAATCGCGAGTCTTTTGATTTTAGTTATTTGAAATTCCTTTGTTCACCTCCAATAATATTCATAAGGTCGTAATCTAAATATATATAATTCAAAAGTGACTGACAGACTGACTGACATAGTGATCTATCAACGCACAGCCCAAACCACTGGACGGATCGGGCTGAAATTTGGTATGTAGGTAAATGTTATGACGTAGACATTCGCTAAGAAAGGATTTTCATTAATTCTACCCCCAAGGGGGTAAAATAGGGGATGAAAATTTGAATGAAACTTTGTCAATTTTAAACCGATCCGGCTGAGACTTTGTATGCATAAAGCTACTATGACATAGGCATCACAGACATCGCAGACGAAGTTGCGAGCACCAGCTAGTATATTATATGTTGAAAATAAAAAAAATCTCAAATCGGATCGGTAGTTTTAGAGAAAATCGCAATAATACTTGTTATTTCGTTTTTCTTTAACTACTAAAGAATCCTAAATTATTATATGAAATAAGATCTTATTTATTTGCCCAAACAAAAAACAAAGGATATATACTTTTTCAGACTAATTTCATTTTTAGTTACATGTAAATAGAGATTGTATTTCCTTAGCAAGCTAATATGTGTGTAATCGAAACTAAATGGATTATAAACATCCTGCGCGCGCATCTACGAAGTTAGCCTGGAGAAGGTTCTTTCTAGTCGACTGGTTGGTATCCACAGACACTATAATGTAATTTTGAAACACATTTTTATTAGGAAAACAAATAAAATTGAGAAAATTATTTTTCAAATGTTAATTAAATATTTTTAAGACAACTTTATTTTATATAAAACATAATAATTATACAGTTTCGTTTGCTTTTTTATCTGTGAAACATGGCTGTCGGAAATATATTTGCGACGACATAAAGAGCTTTTTTCAGTCAATGTTTTTTGAGGAAGTGCTCCCGATTGTGTTTTTGTACAAAAATATAAATTGATTATTAATTATTACAAAACAGTTTATATCTTTGGATTGTAGACGTATTTTGGGAAAAATATAAGTGTTATTTTATACTGATCCTTTCTGCATGCCATTTTGTGTAGTGGCGATCAATTAATGCAATGTCTTTGCAAGGATAAATACCTTCCTGTGTTAAGGTCGAATTATTTGGAAATATTTTAACGATTTTTGGTAAGTGATTTTTTTTAATATTCCAAAGTTAAAACTTAAAAGCATGTTATTTTGTTAATTTTCATTTTATTTTTAATTTACCATTTCAGTATTTTAAATATCGAAGTATATGTTTTAATGATTACATATATTTGTTACACAGTTATATACTAATGTAGTAGACCCGACATAGATCGATTTATTTATTATAAAGATGTTTCTAATATTTCTGAGGTAATAATAGATCTACGACGAAAAGATGTATTCGTAGTGTATTTTTTTAAAATTTATTTTAAAACTGCGTCATTTATTAACCGTTTTGGAAAATCCTTATTTATTTAAAAGTATACATTTTTAGATCTGTACCATATTTTTATGAAGATCAGTTCAGAATTTTGGTTTTAAATCAAAATAACCGAGATAATTATTCTGATTATTTAACAAAAATGATGTAGTCCGAGAACTGATTGTCGTTTTACCGCCATTATCTATTATATTATAAAGAGGTAATACTTGTTTGTAAGTTTGTATTAAAGGTTTAATCTTTGAAACTACTGATACGTTTTGAAAAAATATTTTTGAGTTAGATAGCCCGGTTATTGAGGAAGGATATAGGCCATTTAACATTATGCTACGACTCATAAGAGCGAGAAGTAACAATAATCAGTGACCTCGTTAAGAGCGGGAAATTGTGAGGGGCAGCTAATCGACCATAAAAGTAAAATTAATTATTTTATTTACTTTTTTAAACATTTATTTTATAATAAGATAAACAAAGTTGTATTCCCCATATACCCGAAAAATGATTATCTAATACCTTTAAACAAACAATTCTTGTATATGGATGTATATATAATCTGAATTTTGGAAACGGCTCAAACGATTTTCATGAAATTTAGTATTCGGGGGTTTTTTGGGCGATAAATCGATCTAACTAGATATTATTTTTAGAATACGTCGTTTTATCCGTGTTTTCAGTTACTGAAAAATTACTACAAGATTATTAAAATATGAAAGTAAATTAAATATAATTTCCTAAAACAAAACCAAGCAAAGCTCGGTTATCCAGCTACCAGATTTAAAAACTGTTCCGCTAAACTAAACAGAATCTTTACTAACTACTTCCGGTGCTATTCTGAA
This sequence comes from Hypolimnas misippus, assembly GCA_037950945.1. Classification (NCBI taxonomy): domain Eukaryota; kingdom Metazoa; phylum Arthropoda; class Insecta; order Lepidoptera; family Nymphalidae; genus Hypolimnas; species Hypolimnas misippus. The sequence goes on along the minus strand of JBBEEQ010000008.1, from coordinate 1,928,040 downwards.
GCTGTATCTCGTTAAATCGACGAAACGGTGCCAAAACTAAAAGCTTAAAATGCTGTTGTAATTCTGAATAACCAAAACCAAAATCATCTCATCGTTTATGACCAGATACTTTAAAAAAGCGTAATTCTTAAAGTATAGTGATGAAGTTTGATCAAGTTAACGATAAGCTCTTTTTTATTTCGTATTAATGATACCGTTTTTAATTATATATTTTTGAGAAGTGAATAAACGAGAAATCTGGTTAAAAATTGGAATAGAGTTAGGCTTTCGACTCTCAAAGGAGAAATTAATATTAAACTGTCAATAAGGTCCCGCCACTGTGGACATTGAGAAGCTCTAATTATTTTACCTATTTTCTACGCTTATTTTAATGTACAAAAACGGGTTTCTCGTTTCAATGATATAGAATTACCAGAGTCATTATAAATGGACATCTGTTTTTAAATAGTTTGAAACGTAAACACTCATTATAAATATTAGCGACGAATTCGCTTGCGTTGGTTTATTTGAAAAGTATTTGAAATATGTACTGTTCAAAATAAAATGTTTGATTTTTTTTTTAATGAAATTACTTTTTTAAAATCACTGTTTGATTGTAGGTACATTACATACATTATATTTTTTACATTACGTATAATTTATGTAGAATATACACAATTCGATTCGTATATTTATTATAGCGTTTTCTGGGACACTAAATTTCTGAGTGAACATCCTGGCCTTCTAGTTCACAACGCGCAATTTCCTTTTGTATAGAAAACATAATAACTTAAATATTCACATATATATTTTTAAAGAAAATGGCTCCAACAAAATTCGGCATATTCAAGACTCGAAGTCGAGATCACCCTGAGCAGCCCTCAACTGAAAATCTGCTTCAGAGCAGCCCCAGCAGTGAACGTGGTAAGGATCGTGGTAAGGAAATAGCTTTATCAAAACCGAAATAAATTATTACTGGGATTATAACAAATAAATACACAATATCACAATTACACAACAATAATTTGTTTAGGGAATACAATATTATGATTCCAATTATCTACCTTTGGACTATTAAGCCTTTTATGGAATAGAGCATTATTTTCGGCTATAAGTGTCTAGCCACGGGGATGGGCGGTGCGAACGACGATGAAGAGAGCGGAGCGACCATCCGCAGCACTGTTTGCCGGCCTAGGGAATTCGCGTTTGTCATATCATAAACATGGAGACTTCCACAAGAAATACAGAATGTATCCAGGAAAAAGCTAGTAATTACGGCATTAATACTGTCGGTGATTATTATTTGCGACGAAACAACTAAACTCATTTGATCTATGTATTAAGACTGCCGTTCGACTTCGTGACTCGCGCCGTACCAATTCATGCATTTGTTTCACTCGCCGATAGCGCCGCAAGTCACCCGTGCCGTTCGCTTAGTTCATTTCGCCATTCGCCGCTGCGCGTGGCTTGACAAATATATTTCTATGCATTGATTTCAGTCATTAGACGCTTCACAGTTGGAACTTTGCGAAATTTTACCACATATTTAATTACTGCCCAAATTAAAACAAAAAATATGAATGTTTATGGTAAGCTTAATAAACTGCTGAGCGAATTTAACATATTTACACGAGTGCACGATACACGAGTATATATTTATCAAAGGTGTTTTTTTTTGTTGTATATAATATCTCCCTTATTATTGTACCAAAATTAATATTTGATACGCCATTTTGAATACCATTTTAGTTTTAAGGCGAGAATTACACTTATTAGTTTTGCTCTGAGACTTTCATATAAATTTACATAAGTTGTTTGTTATTGGTTGACACCTGAAAGAATTTACTGTCATTGCTTTATTTTTGTCATTTACAGCTTTCGTAACCAATAACTTAAAAGTCATTAACCAAAGAATTGAACTGAATTCGTAACTACTTTCGATGTACATACCTGTTACGAGGTTATAGAATTGTTTTATATCAGTTACGAGAGTAAAACTTACAAATATAAATCTCGCCTAATTACGAAAATGAAATGAATATCTCAAAATTATTGTTTTTATAATACAATTATCGTTTAAAATGATTACATAACAAATCACTGATGGCGTGCAATATTTGCACAGACAACGTATTAATTTCAGTTTTTTTTTAATAGTGAACACGCCAGATTCTCCCATACCATCCACGAGCAAAGGAATCGTGGGTAATGACGACTTTTTCTCAGCGGACATATTCTCCGTGCTAAACCTTGACGACGATGACGATGACGTGAGTTGTTAAAAATTAATAAAAATCTATATTTATGTTGATCTTTAATAGTTTTTCTTCGCCGTTTCGGACCTGTGTCGTTTTATCGAAACTAAGTAACTGACTGACTGACATAGTGATCTATCAACGCATAGCACAAACCACTGGACGGATCGTTATGATGTAGGCATCCGCTAAGAAAGGATTTTGATTCTAACCCCAAGTGGATAAAATAGGGGGTGAAAGTTTGTATGAAACATTGTCAATTTTAAACCGATTTAACTAAGACTTTGCATGTATAAAGCTACTATGACATAGGCATCAGACATCGTAAACGAAGCAGCGAGCACCAGCTAGTAAACTATAAGTATGCTTAATTTCATAGTCCTCTGTCGTATATAGTCCATTAGACCACAAGAAGTTGCTCAGATTCCTTAATAATTAGAAAAGAGCCGATAAACTTCAAATCTCTGAATAGATCTTCATGCCCAAAAAAACGCACCAAAATCCGTCTATTCATTAGGTTACTACGACGCCACAGGCAGACAAACGGATACATAGAGACGTCAAACTTATACACACCAACAACAAACACCCCTTTTTTATGGTCGCGGGTTTGAAAAGTATTCTAAAGACGTTTTTACAAACATCGCGATGTTTACAGTTTTTTATGTACAGTTTGAAGAAAAAATATATATTTTATTTAATTTAATACACAAAAGTTCAAAATTATAGCATTCATTGCCCCGTCTAAAATGTTTACTTTGTTTTAGTTTATCTGCGACGAAGAATCGCGGCGAGCGAGTCTCTGCAGCAAAATTGAAGAACAGCAGGTAGATATAATTTAGTTTCTGATTAAATTATTTTTAACCGACTTTAAAAAAGGAGGAGGTTTTTCATTCGTAGCGTTCGTTTTTTTTTTCAAATGTTTGTCAAGTTAGAAATCTGTAATTTTTTTTTACCGAATTTGTAAATTATTTTTATTTGAAAGTTCATACTCTCAAATTGTTCCTGTAGAATTTTGATCAAAATCGGTTTAGTAGTTTGGTTTTAAAATGTATATTCAAGTGAACGAAATTACGTATTTATTTTTTTTGGAAACATTATTAACGTAACATATCTATTTATAGTTACAAAAAATCATTGAGTAACTATAAAGCATTAAGCTCAAAAACCCAGAACCTAATTTAAAATTTTATATTTGTAATGTCGTCACCAGACATTCGATTAAATCTATATAATTTTCATAATATTTGGTTAGTGTTTGCAAATGTATTTCAAGACGTTGTAAAATTTTCATTATTTGTATGAAAAAGCAAACAATCTTATGAAATTTTATTATTTTGTTGTATATTAACGAAAATTTTTTTTTAGTCTACATAAGTATATTTTATTAAGTTCTCCTCTTTGTGGAACTTCTCAAGAAACGGGAAAAGATCCTTTCGATACATCGATGATAGAATATCAAAATGTATCCAATAGTTTTAATTGAAAATCCTAACCCAAACTACCATTAATTCTTTCAATATTTACTAATCAATCTTATGGCCTTTGCCCATAAGTTGCCTGAAAGAGATGATTTAGCGATAAGGCTTGCTTTTGTATATTTTTACATTCTTTGTTTTTTTTTGTCTACAATAAAGCATATTTTTATTGTAATTCTATTTAGATAATCTACCAAAATCTACAAAATCAGTCTACGGGGACATCAACAGTGACACTAGAAGATGACGAACAAATATATGACAAACCGGAATCGAATCTAGCGTTCGATGACGACGCATCTACTTCATATGACGCGAATTCCTTGCAATATGACGCGAATTCCCTGCAGTATGACGCGAACTCCTTGCAATATGACGAGGGGTCTATAACAGCAAGTAACGATGCGTCCACATACTGTTCGCTGCTGAAGAAACCTAAGAAAAGTAGGTCAAAGGATCAACAGTTGACCGATTTGGATATGTGGCAAGCCAGCAATGTTGAGGTTATGGAGGTGAGTGGATACTTTAGCTATTTTATTCTAGGGTTGCCATTGGTATTGGGGTTTCGGGACTTTCCCCTAAAATAATGGCTAATGTTAGGTATCTTTATTGATTAAGGTAGTGTAGTGGATTATGCTTTATTCAGTTTTTTTTTACTAAAAAAATTAAATATTTTCTAGGATTTAGTGTTTAAGTTTTATTTTATTTTTGTCTCAAAATAAAAAAAATAAAAAATTTTGACAATTTTTGTTTGTTTATTTCTTTTGTACCTACCCTCACGTTCAAGGCGCATATTTTTAAATAAGATTATTTTTTGTTGTGTTTATATAATTGTGAATATTTTTTATAACGTAATGTTAGTTACTAAAAACAATTTTTATACATTTATAATTTTACGTCAATTAGTTAATAAATGAATCAACATAACAATGATATTATATAATTGTAGATATGTTATAAGCTCTTGGATTATGGCCAGAATGCCGACTACTTTGGACGGTGCACCAATAAGTCAATTGAGAGCTTATCAAAGTTGAAATTACTTATAGATTGTTAACGTCAAATAATATGAATGTAATGTATATATTTATAAAATATCATTGCAACATAATCAACGTAACCTAAAATAAATCATACAAACAAAAGTTCATAAATTATGTACGTTTTATACAAAATCTTGAAAGTTATTAAAACGTTAGCCGAGAGTTTCAGCTTACAAGAGCTCCCTCTGAAGTAAGTTTAATTACAGTTTAAAGTGAACGATACGACAGTTTCATTAATTTTCTACATCGCTTGTTAAAACGTTATTAGGTTGTTTTTAACTGAGTTAAATATGATGGAAGGATCTTTTTGCAACATTTGTACTAGACGTGTTACGTTACGTGTTCAATGAATGTATGTGTGTGTATAGCTTAAGTTCTTATATTGTCACAAGCTTCCAGCAAAAACAACATCTTCATACGTACAAAATTATTTTGTATTCAAACGGGTCTTAAGTTTAAATTGCTATTATATGCATGAGAGACTAAGTAGCATGAGACCTAAATACCACTGAAATAACTTAATATATCGTTTATGTACATTTTGATAGGAAACACACCAAAAATTAGATTAACAAGTTTAAAATTAGAATAGTTATGAGCCAAAAACCGCTTCAAAGCTTTTTATTCTCGACAGAATCTCCTAAACGGTAGCGGGACTCTTGATGAAAAGATAAAATGGGAGGCAATAGCCACAGCTCGCGGGCTCTGCACGTTGACGGACAGCTGCACGTGCGCTGATTGTACGGGAGTGACTTATCTGGCGGGGGTAACAGATGGGGATGGTGGGTTGGGGGTTGCGCCACTCTTTAGCGCTATCAATGTTGGGTGCCAAGTTCAGTAAATAACTTTGGGATGGGATTGTGTAGCCTTGGATATCCAATGATTCTTGAATAATTTTTTTATTCTTCTAAAAGGTCAAGCTCTATTCTACATCAGATTTTCCTTTTCGGGATGAGTGAGTTTGGGGTATGATTTTAACCAGAATTTTGCAGAGGGTTGGAGCAATATTCACTACAAAACTTTCGAAAATGGTTTAGCACATAATTCTTATTGATCTTTAACTCTGTCTAGTCACAACACACTGTCTTACATTCCCAAAGAGTTACTTTTAAATTTTACAATCCTTACTGACCTCCTTACTGAGTTTGAAGTTCAGAATGAGAGAAAAATTATTTGGTATATCCGAGGCTACACTACTCTTTTCTTTAGAATGGTCTAGCCATTGAGGATGGTATTGGGAATGTTCTGTCTCGATGCAATAGATGTCGCATGCAAATTGGAGAAGATGGGATCTTTTTCACCACTAAAAGTTTTTTCAATATTTAATTGAATAAAAGTCTCAAAATAAATGTACTTCTTCATTAATGGAAATATATTTTATTCGTTTATTTTTTAAATAATTCTATTAGTATTTTACCATAATCCAAGTAACGTATGATAAAAAAATTATATCCAAAAATATTTGTAAACTACTAGTTCGATTTTAAGTAGAGTCTGAAATGAGAGTAAGGTTCCACTTATTATTTGATATTTTTTTTGTATTTGTTCTTTTTATTGTGTTGTGAATAAAAGTTTTGTAATAAGTGGTAAAAAAGATCTCTGAAATTGTAAAAAAGGTTAAGAGACACAAGATGACTATTTTTGGCACACTTTTTATCTACATCTTAAATTAAAATCTATATTAGGTAAAATAAATATAACAATGGATATTACATGTTTTATGTACGTATCGTATTTTATAATTATTATTTTCTTTCTGAAACAATTTATCTATTACAAATGTATTAAATTACAATGGTAGACAATTTTCGATACGTGTTTAGACTATTTCTTTATTTTATTAGATATAATATGGCCTAATCTAATATGAATATAATATGTTTATATATTCACATGTATAGCTCGATCATAATAACTAGGCAAACATCATTTTCAGAAAGGATTAGTAAAATAATTTCGAAACTTAAAAGGACAAGAAGAATTATTGCTTAGCGTAACGATATTTGATGCAGAATAATGAAGGCAAACTTTTGGAGGAAGTGTCCAAATTAGTAAAACCTTGTGACGTACCTCATTTACGTAATTAAAATTTAATAATTAAACCAATAAATAAGGTCCATAGCTAAGAAATGGAAATTCAAAATATATTTCATTCATTATACAGTTTAGAAAATAATTTGGAGGCTGGAGGTAAAGAGAAATGAGATTTTTGTTGTTTGTCTAGTTAAAATAATCTATATGATATGTACTTTCATAAACACTTGTGTCACCAATCACCAAGCGGCGCTGGTGTTTTGCCAGGTCTAAATTCAGCCCACTGCTCTCTAAAAGTTAAAAGTTTCCCCAAACCACTTTACTACCAACATCAAAGTCAATGGTCACACGCTTAGTATTAAAGGGACCCAATTAAAAATGTCTCTGAAACTAATTTACTAAGCTGCTACGACTAGTCTAGTTTCACATTATTCTGTGTCTCACAATCTACTATTTTGAAAAAGAAAAATCACTGTTCTATCAACATGTTGTCACATTAAAGTGTATGGCTGAATTCCCAAGTGCAAAACGTTTTTTGTTATACCCCCACAAGTGTGAATTTTTGAAATTCACTTTAATACAAGGCGTGGGATATGATTACGTATTTTGCATTCGATTGCGAGCAAGTGTGAAAAACCGCTCGAACAAGCGCCAATTTTGAATTTGTTCAAGCAAGTGGTAGGATAGGAGAAAATCAATTCTAGTCACTTTCACGTTGACGTTCTTACTCGCCGTGAAAGACGGTTTAATTTAAATTCGACATTAAGCTACGCACACACTTTTGCTGACAGTTGAATGCAAGAACGAATTAATTGTTGTTGCTTGATCATACAATTATTTTGTGTCATCATTGTACATATTTACTATTTCTAATTAATTTATTACACGTTATAAACTAAAGAAACTGTTATTTTTAATAAATAATTTAACTAAGTTAATCGTAATACTTGATTTAAACTTAATTATAATTTATCTACTTTTAATATATTTACAAAGTCACTAGAATTAGAATATAATACCTTGTAAGATTAATTTATTTTCGAATTTAGGAGACTTATGTGTTATTATGTGTCATTACACTGTCTTCAGTATTTATTACCTCTATCATTACGCTTATTAAATATACAAGTTAGTTATACTGAAAATCATACAATTTATTGTATTTATTTTTATTCTTATTAATTTAAGTAATTTTTCATAATAAAGTATGTGGGTGTGTTCCGGAATATAATACAGCACGGCCAGAAGTAATGAAGTCTCGAATTAACATATTTTTTCTACGCCTAAGGCGAGAATTACATTTATGACTTTTAATCTCGAAATTGAATTAAACATCTTATTAACTAGTAACAGTTACCTAGGTGACCTTACGAAAGCTGTTGCTGTTAAAAAAGGCACTGAAAATTCTTCTTGATGTAAAGCAATGACAAATTATGAAAGTCTGATAGCAAATGTTATAAGCGTAATTCTTGTCTAACAACGCCAACTAAGTGCTTCGACGTCGATACAAGGTGTAAATAAGAATTACGAGCCAGTACATATTTTGAAACATCCTCGCATCACTTTATTCTTTCTCTGAATACATTTAACCATAAAGTATTACTGAGTTCAACATAGATTTCTGTCGAATATACGTCTAAACAAATGAAAGACATTTTAACAATAATATTGTATTCATTAAAATACATTCACAAAACGTACATTTATATCTAGTAAATGTTCTTTATCTCTTCGGTTAAAAAAAACTTGATTATTATAAATAACTTTCCTGAATCTTGTAACGACTTTTGTCGATCTTAACATTGTATAAACCGTAATATTTTCTCTATACGTATATACATATTAAACAAAACGATATATATAAAAGTCAATGTGTGTTAAATTTCATCTAATTGAGTTATTTTGTAGTTAAAAAATGAAGACAAGTTTAAGATTAGGTATTAATCGGAGGTGTGGTATAAGCATAGGATGTAAAGTAATATGAGAGCCGTACTTTAGTATAATCGTCAGGCACAAACGATGTCGGGGTTAAAAACTAGTCTAGTCGAAATATGAGGCCTCGGAATTGCTTTTAAGACTGATTCGGAATGTCATTTTTCATGGCTAGGTAAAGTATATTATGCGCTCTTGTCTAGCAGAGACATGACTTAATAAAAAAACAAACAAAAGTATTACTTACTCTTTCGCTTTCATACTTTTGTCACTCATGCTGTCTCTTTCATTCAATGCGAATGACGTCACGTCATTGGTTATATCGATTTTAAATTTGGAAGAATTTCGAAATATGTAGATTTGTGTCCATAGAATTTTCTATTCAACAAATATAAAGGTAAAGTATTTTTAATAAGAATATTAACTTTAATTTCCACATTGTTTCTCCCTAACTAGGTAACAATTTTATTGGTGTATAGTAGACATTAGAATTGGTGTACTTAGAATGTAAGTATTAAATGTAATGATTCTTTTACAAAACAGTACTTTCTTAGTGTTTTATACTATACATACTCGGGAGCCTTATTATAGTTCCTATGAGTATTTTCTTACAGGTATAAATCATATCTTTTATATTTTAATTACTAATTTTATACTAAAGCTACAAATTTCGGTTAAAAATAAGCTGTTTTAAATTTCGAATCTCAATTGCGGATATTAAGTAAATATTAGACTTATCGTTATTTGTTATATTATTAATAACGAAGATTAAGTTGCCATAATATGTGCGTTTACCTCGAAAAAAATTATTATGATTATAAAATTGTATCAAGATAAACGTAAGTCTGGTCGAGGCATTATTAAATTTTCTTGTCTATGGTCTATCTTAAATGAAATAGATTTCATAGTCAATCGAATATTTATTAATAAGAATCGTAGTTTAGTAGTTTTATGTGTTTAGATGTATTAATTATTTACAGAATCGATCATATGTGTTGTGCGTAGATTATTGATGTCGCATTTAACATTTGTGTTGTATAAATATTTGTGTTAAAAAATAATATTGTTGTTTTATTTTTTACATATCTGATGTGTGTAGTGAATAATATTTTAACCGACTTTAAAAAAGAAGGTTTTTAATTCGTAGCATATTTTTTTTAATATATGATACCTTATTTTTTATTTTGTTTAAAAAGATATGAATTCAGATTAATTCCATAGAAATTTCTTCCACATTATTATTATCTAAATAATTGGTAAAAGTGTGTAAACGAAAATTTTGATTTTGCTTTTAATATCCGTATCTTTTATAAAAAGTTTACTTTTAAAGACCGGGCAAATAATCTTTAACTAGTTATTAAAAATAAGTAGAGTTGTTAAAATTGGAAAAAAAGTCCACATACTGAACTTAAACATAACATTTATTTATAATTGCAAATTAAAGTTGTTTGTTATAATTTAACATACCTACATTTAAATATTTATATAATATCAGAGTTTGTTACTCTTTCACGCACGAACTTCAACCGATCATTATGAAAATTTTCGTACATATCTGGGATACGAAAAATGATAAAGTAGTACTTTTTTCTGGATAGAAAACTTTCCGAGGAAATAAAATATAACTTTTAGACCGAACCTACTTCTAATAATCTTCTATTTAACCGAATCTACATTAACGCAAGCAACAAATGGCAGTAAAGTATAAAATTTTAAAACATGAAACATTTTTCTTTTAAAGTAGGGTCTGTATAAAGCATACACATTTTGATAAAATTTAATAAAAAATAAAGAAGCTAAAGCAATGAAATGAAAAAAAAAACACTTTTGTCTATGTATCAAACAATGACGTTCCATCACACACAAATTAATGTAATCACAAATAATGGAAATATTTTACTTAATATACGTTATGCAGTTTTTATTCTTTTGATCTTATAAAAAGTTTATTAACTTAAATGTGTTAATTTTTTAATATCAATTTATTGTCTAATATACATGTAAATTTTGTGTAATACGTTCCTTTCAACGCAATGGGATTTATTGTGTCAATGCCATAATAGTTAATGTCATTGAAAAAAAGGTAAACTGTCTCGCTCTCGTAGTTTACATCGGTTACGCGCCGATTTTGTTAACTAAAATAAAAATATTACTTAAAGTTAAAAATTAAAAGTAAAAATGAGTGGTCCGAACGGTATGTTATATGGTGGAGACGAAATAGGTGCATTAGTTTTCGATCCTGGGCATCATTCATTAAGAGTTGGTTATGCTCAAGAAGATACTCCGAAAGCTGATATCCCAGCGGTTATTGGAGTAGGACCAGCTACACATATTCCAGAAGCAGAGGAAAAGGTTCCAGATGGAAATGTTACTCAGACCGGTACGTGGATGTTAAGAATTGGCAATTTAACCAAATTTATTGAATTACGTATTTTTCTAAGTATAAATTACTAACGAGTGTCTTGCCAAAATATACATACACATCGATATAGGTATTTAAAACATACACATATAAATAAAAAGTGACATGGTTAAATTTGAACTATTGTTATAATCTGCGATACAATCAGGCCCTACTTGTGGTAAACCAATATAATAATAAGAAAGCTTAAGTTTCATTATTCACTACAGATTTATTTGTAGTAAGAATCTTAGAATAGTAAAAAAATCTATGATTCTTTATTATGCACTTCTAGTTTTAATTTTTTTTAACCGTTTGTTAAGTTGGTTATAGTGTCAAATTATTAAATTGTTGCATCTGTAACAATAAATAATTAACACTAAGAATTAGGATAAAAATAATACAAAATACATCAATCAAAATGATAGCATTTTTCATCTGCAAATTACAATATAGTCTAATCACTTGATACTTATCTATGATAATATACAAATGATCATTGCAGCTTTATATAGCACATTTTGCAAATATCAAAACTGTAATTAAATGTAGCATCCGCACATATAAATAAACACTCTACACTCGACAGCCCACATTAGGATATCATAATATTGTATCTGGGGTCAGGAAACACACACAACACAAATATAAATACCCAGGCATATAATCAATACAGATTTTTGTCGTGGCATCATACCTCCAACCAGTGCTTTAGTCAATTGCACTGACCACTGCACCAACATGTCGTCTGTATTTGTGAGTAGATGGTTAAACCCGACAGATAGAACTGGGCACCCTGTATATTTTATTTCTTTGTGTGTCAAGATGTGCCCAATTTCACTCTTAGTGTTTTTTACAAGTACTAACTTTAACAAAATCGACAAAACAAATAAATAAGTATAGTTCAGCTTGTAGTACTTTTGCATGAGTAATGTAGTTAAGTATTACTCATGCAAGTTTTATCAATTTTTATTAAACACAAGTAACAAAAACCCACGCTTTACAATATGCTAGTCATTCCGTCTATTTCATAATTACGTATTAAAGCACATGTGGGAAAATACAGTGTGATCTGTTTACTATGATTTCACCTGTGATGAGTGACTAATAATTATAATCTGTATACTTTCGCTTAACTTTTATTGAATCCAACACCTATTGCTTGCTATTTTCTACGGTGGATAAGATACCTTTTAAAGTAGGAGGTTCTCAATTCATCGGGGACATTTTTTAAAAGTATTTTTTTCTATAGATGTTCACTGATTACAACCTGATGATGGTATTCTGGAGAAAACTCACTTCAAAGTCTTGTAGAATATTTTTATATATTTGCCTTTCAGTTTATTTGTACCTGTTAAATTCGTTTTTAAAGTCATTTAATTTATATTTAGAAAAATTTTATAAGCAGTTAGTGATGTAGGTAAATTAAAATCTGCAGAAATGCTGGTAAAATTAAAATATTAAACATTCATATATCACACCCATCGCTGTTACACCTGTTAATTAAAATGTAAACAAAATTTTTTAGAAGGTTTTTGTATTGTATTAGTATCATAAAATTTTTGAATACTCATTTCATGTCTTTTAGCTACAAAGAAAGATGAGCTACGCTACTACATAGATGTAACAGAACTGCATGTGCCACGTCCGGGCATGGAAGTGCAGACGTACATGAAAGATGGACAGATTGACAACTGGGATCTATTTGAAAAAATGTTGGACTATTGTTATTCTAAGGTATGAAATGTTAAATAATTTATATGTATTAAGCATAACACTTTTAATTTATGAGTAAATTCCAGTTAATATTACTCAGTCACTAAATTCCTCATTACTACTTTAAAAAATTATCAAATGAATTACTTAATATCTTTTGCCAAGGTTCTAAATAAATCCATTTAATTCATTAAAAATAGATTAACAGATTATAATAATACTTTCATTTATAATGTATTTTTAATTTTATTATGTCATAAATTTCTTGCTAGTCTTTCACATAGGAGTTGAGTTTCTAAATTTGTGGTAACGCTTGCATAATTGTTTCCTTTTTAAAACAATCCTATATAAGGCTATTTAAATAAACATTAGGAACATAAATAACATAATAAATACTGTATTTAGTAGAAATAATATGGAAAAACAATTTATGTATAATGTACTGCTAATAATTTTATGTCTTGTCATAGGTCATAAGATCCCCATCAGAGCACCATCCAGCCCTATTCACAGAAGCTGTATGGACGACCAGACCGGCCAGAGAGAAGTTAGCAGAACTTCTCTTTGAGAAGTACCAAGCACCAGCATTTTTTCTCGTTAAGAATGCAGTATTAGCTGCTTTTGCTAATGGCAAATCAACTGCTTTGGTAGTCGATGCAGGAGCTAGTCAGACATCTGCTGTACCAGTAATTGATGGGTGAGGATTGAAACTTATATCTAAATCTTTATCAATTAGGCGATATTCATTTAATGTGTAATAATGAAAAACTTGATATTTTTATTTGTTGTTAAAAATTAAAAAAAAACTGTCACTTTAAGGCGAAACTAACATCTGTAAGTTTTACTGCAGTTATTGATATAAAACACTGTAACCTGGTAACCATACGATAAGCTTTCAAAGATAAATGCACTGACAGTAAATCCTTTGTGGTGTTAAACAACGACAACAACTTTTGTAAATCTTTATAAAAGTCTGAGAGCAAAACCTATAAGTATAATTCTCGCTTATGAATTAAAATATATTATTATAAATAGTAGGTTAATTTTTAAGTCAAAATTATGCATTTAAAGTAGGCTCCCCTTTTCAATAAAAGAAATCTAGAAACAGTATACTCTCCCGTTGGTTCTATAGAATTTTATCAAAATCCATTCTGTAGTTTAATTTTTAAATCAAAATTATACATTTAAAATCTGTTCTCCTTTATTAAAAAGGTTTTTCTTGATATAATAATAAATTAAAAAAAATTTTATTCCAGTTATGCCCTAGTGAGTGCAGCGGTGAGATCACAAGTCGGAGGCGACCACCTCGTAGCTCAAGCTAAACACATGCTCAACAATATGCACATACAGATGTTACCCATTTACAGTATACAGGTATGACTTATATAATACTAGCTTTCACCCGCGACTTCGTCCGCGTGGAATAGTAAATATAAATCCAAGATATAAGCCATCTTCGTTTCAAGTTTCAGTCAAATCGGTTCAATACTCTCTTAGTGAGTTATTCCTGTGGGAACTTCAAATTTTTTCGGGATAAAATGTAAATCCAAGATATAAACCATCTTCATTTCAAACAATCAAATCGATTCAGTAGTTTTTGTGTGAAAGAGAAAAAGTACTGTTTAAATTATTCCTGTGGCAACTTTATTTTTTTCGGGATAAAATGTAGCCTATGTGTTATTCCAAGGTATAAGCCATCTTTATTTCAAATTTTAGCCAAATCGGTTCAGTAGTTTTTGCGTGAAAGAGACACATACACACTTTCACATTTATAATATTAGTAGGATACTAGCAACCCCGGCTTTGCAACTATACAATGTAGTTTTTACGACTGCACATTACAAATCATTGAAATTTTTTCAGCCTTTCTTTACTGTATTATGCATGTATTATACATATTAACCTTTCTCTTGGATTAATCTGTTTTTTAATGAAAACTGAATAAGGTAATGTGTTTATCAGTGTATGTGGACGCTGATAAGCAATAATGTGTCAAGCCACACGGACTTCGTTTTGAGAAAATGTCGTCTAAACATGTCAAACCGATTCTTAATAAATTTGTTTGAAGTCGTGTATATTCATTTTTTCTTTTCTATTTTGTTAAAATGTATAATGAATCAAAAGTAGATTGGTTTATTAAATATGTTATCTAATAATAAGTTTTTAAATATTTGATATTATTTTATAAATCGCAAAATATGGAACGCATCTGAAATTCGAAACATTGAGTTAAGAAACTTTTTTCCATACTTATTTAGTTTAGATGACTTGAAATTTTTTTTGAATAATGTTATTTAGGTAACGTAGTATCAAAATACATCAATATCTACAAATTTGACTTTCTGTGGGTTGACACATTATTGCTTATCAGCATCCATGTATGTATGTGGGTTTGTATCTTTGTGACACTATTTTTTATACCAAACGCGTGACCGATTTTGATAATCACATGTCGATTCGTCATAACGGCGCGAATGTCATAGAAGGTATAAAAAATTTGAAAAAATAAAAATGGCGGATTTTAGTCGCCAAAATGTGAAAAGGAAAAAAATGTAAATCGACAAACAATATAAAGTGGTGTATCTTTGAATATGTATTTAAAAATCTTATAGGTTTTTCATATTGTTTTTCAATCAGAATCACCATTTCGGTTCCATAACGATTTAAAGTTTCTTATAAACGATTCTCAGTTATAGGCTTTTAGACAGAACTGATATTGATACGGTACTGACTGGAGATAGTCTTCGCAGTCAGGTATCTAGTGGGGTATCTTTGAATAGGTATCAAACTCAAACTCAAAATATACTTTATTCAAATAGGCCTTTACAAGCTCTTTTGAACTTTGTGATGTCAGTTTCCCGTGAAGCTACCACCGGCTCGGAGTGTAGACTCTTCTAAGAAGAGCCGGCGAGAAACTCAGTAGTTACTCTTTTAAAAATATTTTTGTACAATATTGTTTGATACAATTAGCTACAGTTATCCTGCGAGAATATCAACGCCCTATTCCACGCGGTTTTATCATTAATGTAGTCATATACTGAGCAGTATGCTTTTTCTATTAATGATTTTTTTATATAAACTTTAAATTTGTGAAGTGGCAAATTTATTATTTAAAAACCATATTATAGGTTTTTCATATTGTTTTTCAATCAGAATCACCGTTTAGAATCTATAATGATTTATAGTTTGTTAGTAACAATTCTCACTTATAGGCTTTTAGGCTGACTGCAGATGATCTTGTTACAGTCGGGTTGTTGATTTTTTCAATTAACTTGATAAAGTTAGAAACATGATTGTTTTGGTATTAAGTTCTTATTCCTCGTTCACAGCTAATAAAATCATTTATTTTCAGAGTAAAGAGGTGATAAGAGAAAGAGAAAGAGCCCGGTATACACTAAAGACGTTACCAGCTGGACTCACGAACTCCTGGCAGCAGTATATGTTGAAACGGCAGTATGAGGACTTCGTACACTGTGTAGCTCAGGTATCATAGCTCCTATAAGACATAGTATATAATATAGCCTATATCCTTCCTCGATAAACAGGCTATACAACGCTCCAAAGAATTTTTAAATCCAATCAGTAGTTTCAGAGATTACTCCCTACATACAAACTTACAAACATATTTTACCTTTTTATAATATTAATATAATTATAAATTAAAAGATATCAAACTACCCCCAAAACATAAATAACTATTTATTGCCTCAACAGGTATCAGAAACAGCCTACGATGACAGAACAGCAGCGTCAGTCCCAGGGCTCCACTACGAGTTCCCCGGGGGTTATCACCAGGACTTTGGTCCGGAACGCTTCAAGCTCACCGAGTGCCTCTTCGAACAGAGTCTTGGAGCTCCACATTTAGGTTTGTCGATATTAACTATTTATTATTGAAATTACTATAGTTAATAACATATTATTGTATTTAAATTTACTGTAGATTAAAATGAATAATTAAAGATTTTTTAAAATGTGTTTTAAAATTATTCAATATAATTATATAAGGTGTCAACTGGGCATATGTTGGATGTTTATCAGCTTTAGCAGAATCGATATTTAAAAGTAAAACACTGAACTAAATTTATCCTGTATAAAGTTTGAAAACCAAAACGATAAAGACAGTTTACAATTTAAAAAAAAAGTAATTATTTCAATCAAAATTTCATATAATCGTAGATTCTGGTCCTTAATAATGGATTCTGGTGTTCATTATAAACTCATTCATATATCATAAACCACGTAAATGTTTTCATGCCATGTGGCGTGCGTATAGAGTGCCCTTAGTACTATTCGTATTGGTCCTTCGAGCTGGATTCGCATACTAAAAGTTTGTATTCCGCTCTAAAAAGTGTTGTAATGCAAATCTACTCGCTGCCCTTCGCGGTTTCACTCGCGTCAACAGTTACTGCTTCGCGTCTATGAGTCGTAGCGTGATGTAATATAGCCTACAACCTACGTCAATAAATGGGCTAGATTAACGCAAGAAGAGTTTCTCAAATTGGATCAGTACTTTTTGAAATTGCTCTTTACATACAAACATACAAACAATTTCTTCTTCTTTATAATACTATATACTCGATTCACGTGTGTTAGGTTAAATATTCTTATGAAAAAGAATTAAAAAAAATATCTTCAGTTTCATACATTTAAATATCCGTTAAAATATTCCACACACGCCCACTTGACGTGCCCTGTATATTGTTCAATCGTTGCTTCGAAAATAAAACAAACCCTCCGCAGTGTGCGCGGCCGCGGGCGCGTGCGACGCGGACGCGCGCGCGGCGCTGTGGGGCGCGGTGGTGGCGTGCGGCGGCGGCGCGTGCGCGTCGGGCTGGCTGGAGCGCCTCGCCAAGGAGCTGGCCGGCCGCGCGCCCTCCGCGCACCGCCTCAAGACCACCGCGCCGCCCGCGCCCGCCGAGCGCCGCTTCGCCGCCTGGATCGGTACCTGACGCTTGACTTACTGCCGCGCGCGTCGGCGACTGACACCCACACATACACTCACACTCACACATTCTCACCAACAATCACACTCACATTCGAACAATCACACTCACACATACTCATCGACAGTCACATTCACACATACTCACCGACAGTCACACTCACACATACTCACCAACAGTCACATTCACACATACTCACTGACAGTCACACTCACATTCTCACCAACAATCACACTCACATACGAACAATCACACTCACACATACTCATCGACAGTCACATTCACACATACTCACCGACAGTCACACTCACACATACTCACCGACAGTCACACTCACACATACTCACCAACAGTCACACTCACACACACTCACCAACAGTCACACTCACACATACTCACCAACAATCATACTCACACATACTCACAGTCAACCAATCAAGTATACTTAAACTCAAACAGTCACAAATGTATAAAATTTTAATTTTTTTTAATAAGTGTTCCCAAAAATCATCTTTTACGCAATTCATTTCATTACCAGGCGGTTCGATCCTCGCTTCGATCGGTTCCTTCCAACAGATGTGGATATCCTCGCAGGAGTACGACGAGGGCGGCAAAGGGCAGCTGGAGAGGAAATGTCCCTAAAATGACAAATATGTAATATATAGTCTATATTTCTTCACTTGTCTTGTTTAGCAGACAAATGTGGCGCACTTCTAACCACAGATAAGAGTTAGATTAGAAATTATCGAATTTTTGAACTGAATTATTTTTTATAATGAAAAATAATGTTCGAAAATTCGTGATTTCCGTTGTTACCTAATGAGACTAGTAAAGAAAAATAGGCTATACATAAATTAATGGACTATTATTTTAACAAATTGACTTTGTATAAGAATATATTTTTACTGAACAGTTAATAAAAAAGTGTGAATAAAGAACTATGAAAAAAGTCCGTTGATATTTGACGATCCCTGTTTGTTGTCGAAAGTTAAGTTGAATTTTTTATTCATAGGTATATTAAACTTTGTGTGATATTTTAATAAATAAATTCTTATGCGTAAAAAAAGTTAATTTTTATATTAAAAATGTTTTGATAACTAACAATATTTTTATGATAACAATATTTTTAAATATTGATGCGACAAACATTTAGACTACGTTACAAACTTCTGTGTTACAAATCTTAGGCGAGATCATTTTGTAATTTTTACACATATAATTGACATAATACGACTGTGTAATCGTAAAAAGTTACCTGGATAACCTTACGAAAGCGGTTATTGTCAAAAATAAAGACATCAACAGTTAATTATTTCAGGTATAAAGCAATGAAAAAAAACTTATGTAAATCTTTGTGATGGAAGAAAATTTATAAGTCTTTCGCCTTATGGTTAGCGTTATCACGTTAACGTAAATGCCTCAAATTTCAAAGGAATGTTGATTTTAATATGTATTATTTCATTGTTATTTCATAGTTTAAAGTTTTACATTTATATGGACAGTCTCCATTACTGTCT
The DNA here is from genome assembly GCA_037950945.1 of Hypolimnas misippus. Lineage (NCBI taxonomy): Eukaryota > Metazoa > Arthropoda > Insecta > Lepidoptera > Nymphalidae > Hypolimnas > Hypolimnas misippus. The sequence goes on along the minus strand of JBBEEQ010000008.1, from coordinate 1,908,742 downwards.
ATTTTTTTATTTCACAAAATGCAAACATAATATTGTTTTACGTCAGAGTTCAAAATTATTCTATTTCACGCTCAAATTTATTTTTAAACGGCAGTGTTTTTTGTGTATATTTTTTTCAGGTTTTTAGTGTAGTATGCACTTTCGACAGGGATCGTCAAATTTTGCCAGTATTTCGTTTTATATAAATAAAATCATCATTTTTTTTCTATTCACATAGATTTTAATGTGTAAAATATACGTGTATGAATGATTGTGAGTGATTAATAAATAGTTGTAAGCGATGGGTTGGTTTTTAATTTAAAAATTCGTAAAGAAGTTAGAGAAAATTTAATTTAATTAATCCTTAAATGCAATATAATTTTTTTATTTCATCAAAATAAAAAAATAATTTATATACACAAACTGTATAACAGATCATGTAAAATATAAACATACGGCCAAAATAGATGTTAAATTTTTATTTAACACGTTTTGAAATATGCATATCGATTTTGATACACGATGCATTTAACGCTCAAGACTTCAATTGATTTATTTCGCTTGTTGAAATTACCCTTTTTTCGATCGCCTTTGTAAAATTTTCTAGTAAATTTAATTCTCTTTATTTTGAGCTTATGCTTTGTACAATTTAGATAATTAACATCTATTAAAGAAAAACAGTTTCAAGTGTCAACAGTTCAGTATTAGGTATAAATGCCTTGGTTGTTGACTTCAACGACAAAAGAAGTGAGATCTAAATGGGTACCAAGTTCAATGATCAGTCCTGAAATTTATTTATAAGTAACAGTATAACATATCTTCTTATAACATATGATAATGTATTGTAGCCTAAGGTCTGTCTTGGCTAGTTTTCATATTTGAATTATAGCCTTCGCAAGTTCTACACCTACAAGTATTTGATACATTTATGTGAAATAGTTTTTGATATATGAGGACGTCAAAAGTGGTTCCAGATGGTTCGTGACATATTACACACGGTGCGGCTCGCCAGTTCTGTTTCTTGAACTTAGCTTGACACGCTACCGCGTGTCTAGATTACATCGTGGCTCCATCATTTCATAAGGGATTTAGAATTTTTTTTTGTTTGAAAATATATGCTACTAGGTTGGTTCCATAGAAATTTATCCAAACCGATTCTGTTGTTTGATTTTAAAATCGAAGTAACTAAAATATGCGTCGTCCAAGTAATGAAATTATGTTATAATTTTCTTTTTTTTTAAATTTTAGTCATTGTCTTCGTGTAGTAGTCTGTCCACCAGGATAGATGGTTTTGTTAAATTATTGTACATTTATAACAAGAATGATATAAATAAAACAAAATTAATTTCGCTTAAATTTTATTAAATATTAGGCAAAGGCACTGTAACATCGGGTCGGCTTATAATACTGTTACCACACATAAGATCTTCCAACTATTATTACTGAGCGAGAAACAACAACAATAAACATATAAACGGACCCAGTTTTGATTTTACAGATAAAAAAATCCGATAGAACATAGATTTCTCAAATAACACTGCAAAGAAAGCCAATTTTATGTATTTTAATAATCTCGCTCACGAATAAACCATAAATTGTGATGTAGTAATGCTTACAATTATAACAAATTATATACTAGGACGCGCCCGGTAGCCATTAAAATGAGATTTAAGCGTCTCCGGGCGGCGTCTGAAGTAAATAAAATAATAAATAAAATAAGTGTCTAACCTAACCGTGCGACTAACAAGAGCTTCAATATGTATTTAAAACAAACTATAAAATACTTGGACATTATCATAATAACTTGAATAAGACGTCGCTGGAAACTTAAATTTATTTTTAATTAATTTATATTTCGAATCATGTAAAATACTTTAGTCGTCGTAAAATTCTGGTTAATTTTAATTTTGGCGCCAAATCAATTTATGTAGATTAAGAATTATGCAATCGTAAAAATACAATTCAAGTTCCCATAAAAAAACGGAATGTGTAATTAAAAAAAAAGTGTGTGCCTAAAATATAATTTTATTATGCATCGATCGCATTTTTAGAAATATCAAAAAGATGTTATTATATAAAAAGTTTTATTTCTACAAAAATATATATAAAAATATGGTATTACACCATAAAGTTTATATCTAAATGTATAATTATTTACAATGTGTAAAATATTGCGACCTGCTGTGTGACCAGGTACAAAAAATATCGTAAAAAATATTGTTCGAAAGCTTTATCATACAAACATATTAATGGGAATTAAACTAAAAATTCCCAGAAATATAACATATATTTTATGTAATAACAAAATAGTTTAAAAAAAATAATTTATTAAGTAGCCAATTAAAATCATAATAATCTCTCAAAGTGTTGCCATAACAAAAAAAATGCTTATTTTCGTGGAATGATTTTAAAATGCAATTTTTCATATTGGTCATGAAAAGAACTAAGAAATACTTAAAATTATTGATTTTTTTAATAATTTGTTTCAACTTTTTTACTGAACATAAATATGTTAGTATATATTTATACAAATGTATTGCTTTTCAAATATTCTAATAAGCAAATCACAGAATAGGAAAATTTTGTGTAAAAACTCGAAATACCGACTACGGCGCCATTTTAAACAAATATGGCGCCAAAATTGCTTTTATACATTTTTAAAAGCAAAATAACATATTTTATTGTATCGTTTTTATATAGTTATACTTTATTTTACATAGAAGCGTATTCAAAGTTTCATATTAGTATTAGTGGCATATTATAGAATATATTCCTATGTGGCATATTTTATATTATATTAGTGATGTATACTTCTGCCTCCAAGTGTAAAGATGGCCTAAGTAACATTTTTTACAAAAATAATTGATCCCATTTCAATGTTTTCTTAAGATTCAAAATGGCTTCACCTTTAATATGACAACAATTATGTTAACAATAATTTCTCTATTAGCCATCAATGGTATGCCACATGGCAATCAAAACATTTGTAATAGGAATTTAATTATTAAAAAAAAATGTTATTTACGCCATTTTTGTACTCATGGCGTCATTTCATGTCATACTATTCTACACCAGTTTACTGTCTATCAATGGTGTTAGTTTTGATAATGTATGTTATTAATGGCGTGTATGTGTCACATGTGTTAGTGTAATATATATTTTTAATGGCATGTTTTGTGTCGTGTATATTATGTCGCTTGTGTGGGAATGGTATTTTTTGTGTGAGACTTGTGTTACACGACTTGAATCATCATGGCATAGTCTGTTTAATTTTTTTATTGCTTTTAATATGTGTATAATTCTATATTAACAGATTTGTAGCTTATGTAACATATATGTTACGTGGCAAATGTATTATGTCTTGTATGCCACGTGGCTTACATGTTTTTTTATCTTATTCTTGTATGTAACGTGGCTTGTGTTCTGTATCTGTTGTGATATGTGATATATGCGTTGCGTTGTGGCGCGAGTGTTTTGTATGAGATGTGGCATGTGTTACATCGTGACGTGACTTGTGTGAGTGCCTGTCGTGTTTGGAGCGCAGCGAGTCTCGTCAGCGCGGCTGGTCGGGCCGCGCGAGCTCCACGTAGTTGGCGGGCAGCATGCCGGTGCGCCCCGTGCGGAGCACCTGCCCCGTCATCCAGCCCTCGTCGATGGAGGTCACGTTAGATATGTAATCTCCTTCACGGAATGACACCTGGGGATACATATAATGTAATGAAAAGTAAAAAAAAAAGTATTAAGCGAGAATTACGTGTAAATTATAAGTACAAAACATCTTGTTACTTTACTTTATTCATATTAAAAAAAACTTACTTCGTCACTATCGTTCGCTTCGTAATCGTACATCGCGATGTAAACTCTCTGGAACAAATATTAAATCATTAGTCAATTACAATTAATACAGTTATTATATTAAACAAAAAGTTATCAAAGTCATAACAAATGGGTCAACTTGTCATATAATTGGATTTTCGAAAGGTTGGATTGTCGTGTAATCGGATCATCAGGTAGTCATGATCAGATAGTTGTGTGGTCAAATTGCTATATGATCGGATTGTCACGTGATCAGATGGTCGTGTGGTCAAATTACTATATGATGAATTGTTAAGTGGTCTGATGATCGGATTGTCACATGGTCAGATGGTCGCGTGCCGCTCACCTGGTTGTGGTTGCTGGCGGGGCGGTGGTTGTGCTCGGCGGCGAGCGGGTCGAGGTCGGTCACGCGCCCGATGTGCCGGCTGCTCTGCTGCTGTTGCACCTGGTGCGCTCCTGGCGATGTTATGATGTTATACACGTGTAAGAATGTCTGTTTGTTTTAAATGTTTAAACCTAAAAGGTTTATTGTTAAAAATAATCAACTTTTAAAACCGTTATATAGAAAGCTATATCTTAACAGTTTCTAATGCTTAATTTATAGCATATTTCTTTATTCCACTGATTTTATGGTTTTAGATCAAAAAAGTAATTTAGTAAGCTGTAAAAAAGTTTTTTTTTTTTTAAATATTTTATAATTTATTTTCCTCTTGGGCAAATTAAGCTAAGTTGACGAAAGTGGTTATATTTGAAATAATTGTCAAACTCGTCTAACAATTTTTTTAAGAACCAACAAAGTAAATCGAATATATGAAACACAGATTTTAATAATAATGTATGTATGAATGTAATTTTTTATTCAACAAAAACCCAACACCACACAGAACACACAGATAAAGCATGACGTAACCAAAATAATTTACCTTTTATGTTTAATAGATTTCAAGATAAGTCATTTTCATATTACATTTTTTTATCTATTTATTTGTACTACTAGAAAACATTATATTAACTATTTGATAATAATTAGTTAGACAAAATACTGAAAGTAATAACTTTTATGAGAAATATAAAAAGGAAAAATTATTCCCAAGACTATCTACAATCCGAAACCGGTGGTAGCTTAAAAAAAAACTAAATCCAATTTCCCTCTAACTTGACGATTCGAAAGTGGTTTAAAAAGCCCATTCCGATAAAGTATACTTTGAATTTGAATATAACTACTCACAATCGACTCATCCAACTCATTTATATAAAAAAAACTCAATCCGACAACCTAACCCAAACCAAATTAACTGAAACCTAACCCACTCACCTCGCTTCCCATCATTAGAACTGTTATAGATCAGAGTAGCGGACGCCCTTTGTGTATTAGGAGGCTGTCTCGGCCCATCACTCAACGGATCATAATCTTGAATCCTACCGATCTTCTGGTTCCCGTAATACTGATTAGCATTCTGCGGTACATCCTCGTACTTCGGGTAAGGGTAATATTCTTCTTGACGGTACTCTGGCTGGTATTGGCGATGGGTTTGCGCTACTGGTGTCTGGTAGTGGTTCTTCGGCGGCAAGTGGGGAGGGGGGACGTTTGGCGGTAGCATTTCCGTAGCGTAATTCTCGATTTGCTGGTGGTAGTTCTCATTCGTGGCTACGTCTAGCGCGAGCAGATATGTTTATGAGTTTAATGTGACCGAGAAGTATTCTATGTATTGTACTGATGATATATAAAGTAAAATTTAATTGTATGTTTGTATGTAGGGGTTAACATCTACTGAGCTGAGTTGAAAAATGCATTTTGCGTTGGATAGCCCATTTGTTGAGGATGCTTATAGGTTACATTTCATCACGCTACGACTGGGAGCGAAGCAGTAACTATAAACGCGAGTGAAACTGCTAAAGGCAGATAGTATAATATATATATAAAGAGTATGTTTTAATACGCTAATCTCAAAAACTACTTAAAACGATTTAAGACTAGTTTGTGATTGATAATCCATTTATTAAGGAAGGTTATCACATAACACTACTTTTCATAACATTTGTGGATCCAGAATTTTGGTTTAAGAAGTGGGTTTGGTGCAGGTCATATTCATTATAGTGGGGGTAAACACTCAAAGGGGTGAATTTAGATTTTTTTTGGGGGCATGGGAAGCTTTAACCCACTAATTCCCTAGCTCGAATTAACAGTAAAATGCAAGGCACATCTAGTCAAATACAATTATTTGTTCTTGACAAATCGGTTGACGTTTATAGTTAATACTCCACTCCTTGAAATCGTAGCGTGATGTTTTATAGCCTATCACGTTTCACAATAAACAGCCTATCTAATGCAAAAGATTTTTCAAATCTGACTGACAATTCCTGACATTAACACCTTCAGACAGTTATCATTTATCTATACAAATGTATAGATAAATTATTTATTAAGGAAATGAAATCACTAAGATCATGAATAATATCTCATACGATTGCAACACCAACGTAATACTCCTCGGTCTCAGATGATGAACATAAAACAATGAATCAACGGTATAATTGCATTAGTCATAATATTCAATGCGGTGAGTCCCACGACCGACACAATGGACTTGTGCAAAATTGATGAGGTTTCGTGTCACAACAATTAAATTAATTAACACACGAGAAAAAATGCAAAGATTTTTTTATGTGAAATTTTAATTTGCATGTAAAATGGAATTGAACATGTGCATGTCGAATGGAAATAATAATTGAGCTTGCATGAACGGCCTAAGTAACAGTTTTTATAAAAACGAGTTAATAGTTTAAATAGTCCAATATATCTTTTTTTTAATAAAAAAGCGAGTAACCGAGCAATTTTTGTAGCACAAAAGGAGCCACGAATTCGTCACCAACTTAAAAAGGGATGATCGAAAAATAATAGGAAGTCGGGAAAAGAATGAGAGAGGCGTTTAAGCTTTCGATTATCTCATTCACCGTATGAAACATAGCTATGCTAATGTTATTTTGTGTGAGAGTGTGACACTACCCTTGGTAAAACAAGCCATAAACGAGCAAGTAGCCGATGTAGTTAATGAGCTACGAGTAGGCTACATTGCAGTAAAAAGTATAATACATATTTTCTTTAAAGAAAAGAAAAATAAATCTAGGTCCACTCATTTGTAAAAAACTGTTTCTTAGACCATTTTAACGCAGCCAGAATCGTAATTGTGTTTATGTCTCGATAAAACTTAGCAACACAATTTTGTAATGAAAAATACGTGCAAATGCACGAAAATGAAATTAAAACATGTAGAATGTCCAAACCAAGCGACATGTGCATGTTATTTGGAACGAGACTCACCGACGATCTCTCCGTTCTCGTTAATCTGCCGCTGCTTCTCCATCTGCGCTTTCTTCTCTAACTCGCCGTGGTATGCCACGTTGCTTATTATTTTCGTGTTGGCTTTGATTCTGAGGGTCTCTGGGTCGTCTGCTACCTGAAAACCAATTAGAATAAGTTTTTTATAATTATATCAATTTAGTTTTTTATAATTTGTTTTGATTAGTATTGAACTTCTTTTTGAGGGTAAATGGATGTCATTAGTTCCGCTAACATTTTAACCGACTTCCAAAAAAAGGATGTCTGAATTCGTCGAGGACTTTTTTATGTATGTACAGCGTTTACTTGAAAACGGGTTGACTGATTTCGTTGATTCTTTCTTTGTTTGAAAGGGTATACTTCCAGATTGCTCCCGTTGAATTTTCATCAAAATCGGTCATTCAAGTAAACGCAATAGCAAATATTGTATTTGAAGTTCGTTCCCATTTTTTTTTATGAAAATCGTTTTTTTTTTATTTATGTACAATTTTTTTATAACCGTGCTTAAATTCTGTTTGCTTATTTTTATATTTTTAACGTAATATTTAGGTGATTAGACATCAATCTTGGTATATATTATTTAATCAATTTGAAATTAAATAAGCAGGAACCTGGGGAAGGATGACCAAATTCCTCATCATTCATACAATCATTATAAAGATATACACATCAATAAAACAGTCTCAAGTAAAAAAATTAATACTTTAAATTTAACTATTATACTTTCTAAGCTCTTATGCTAGAATTACACTTTTAATTACAGCTGTAAGTTTCAATAGATAAGCCACTAACTCTGAGTACTCTCAGTTGAAAGGGGATAATTACATTAGTAAGTTTTACTCTCGTAATTGATATAAAACAACTCTGTAACCTAGAAGAAGATACTTCGTAAATAGTTCCGACAGCCGTGAGTGCCAATAAGGCACTCACAATAAATTCCTTCAGGTGTAAAGCAATGACAAACGACTTACGTAAATCTTTATGAAAGTAGCAAAACTTATGAGTATAATTATCTTAGAGTCTAAATGCCATAATCGTTTTAATTACGGTATCGCTTTCCGTTTTCCTGTCATTCAAAGGACGTGACGTCATTAAAACATTTATATAATCGTTAAGAACATATAATACAACCTGCTACATACAGAGCCAGTTTACACTTTCGCGGTTAGATTTTTTTCTCTCCTTGTACGAAGTATTGTAATTGCGAACATTTTCTCTGTGACTGTTTTAACTACTATTATAAAGAAGGAAAATTTGATTATTTATTTGCATTGCATAGGTTCCGAAACTACTAGATCTTTTTGAAAAATACTTTTGACGTTGGTTAACCTGTGAGGGAGATTATAGGCAGGGGCGTAACTATAGTGTGGCAGGGCTGGCAAAAAGCCACGGGCCCCCGACAGGAGAGGGCCTAAAATTTTATTAATAAAAATCTTATTAAATTAAATTGGTATTTCATTATATATATGAATAACCCTATGCGTTTGATAATAAAACTTATCAGATTATTTAACTAAAATGCACACAATATTATTAATACTCTTAGTTTTGTGTAACTACTTATGTGGTTTATGACAATTAAATAACGTGACGATTTTTACTGAGAGGCTCTATCCAAAAAATTTGCCACGGGCCTCAGATGGAATAATTATACGCCATAGGCTATATTACATTACGCCATTACTCAAAGGAGGGTAGGAGAGGAGAGTAACAATAAACGCGAGTCAAACCGCGAGGGGTAACTAGTCACTCATAAAATGCAGTAATTCTATTAAATACGTGAACTTGATAAATAGAATTTATGTGAATTAAAAAATATAAAATTATGACTGATAAATTTTTCAAGACTTCAAAAAAGAAAATACGTAACGTTGTTTTATTTGAATGACAAACTTATTCCAGTTATTTTGATTTTAAGGCCAAAGTACTGAACCGATTTTGATGAAAATTATATAAGTCCAATCGGAGAGTTGCTATGCTCTTTCAAAAAAAGAATTAAACAAATCAGTCGAACCGTTCTTGCGTAATCGACGAATGTACATAAAAAAAGACGAATTCTTTTTGAAAGTCGGTTAAAAAATGTTTAATACTTTATTAAATGAAAATTATTTATCAGAATACACTACACGGATACTGATAATATGCTAATATATAGTACAGACTACACAAGCCTATTTTTTTTTTAAATAATTTCTCACCTGTGTGAACTTCCCCTTGCTCTTCTCAAAGTCGGCGTGGTACTTGACGTTGCTCTGCAGCTTCGTGTTCTCCGCTATCCGCTTCAACTCCGGCGTTTCCGCCATTGTCGTGTGCTTCGCTTTTGGTACGTGCCTGGAATGTGATAGACGATAAGTTTAAAATTTAATACAATGTATATTTTTTAGTATGAATTGACGAACGCTCTGGTGTAATGGTACTGAAAGTATTTCTAACGCGAAGGTGGCGGGTCGATCCCCGCACGGGGATATTTGTTCCGAGGTCTGAATGTTCGCCCTTTGATCTCCCTACCGTGCTTCGGAGAGCACATAAATCTGTCGGTCCCGTCTTTTATCACAATCACCTGATAATAATTGTTACTCTTAGTAGGGAGATTATTCTAGTCTAAATGGTTACTGGCTTGCCTTCGGGGTTGCGGAGGTCAGGTGACAATCGCTCTATGTAAAAATTAGTAACTTGACAATATCTTGACTGGGATAATGAGCAGACTCTAGCATATTTGGAAATAATGCTAGGTAGATTACCTATAATATAAGTATGAATAATACCACACTATACAGTTAATTATACAAATAAAAAAAAGTAATATTTCTCATGTAAACTTATGACGTGTTACGTTTTTGTTCTATAATATATTTATATTAGTAACAAAGAAACAGACATTCTAACCGAGTCTTTAACAATCAGAGATGAAGGGGATATGAATGAGAGCATTCACAAAGAAAGTTCAATTTAAATAAAGCTAAGAGCACATTCGTATTCGGTAAAACTGTTTTAATTTAAATTAATCATTGAGTTACTAAATTTAGTTTTAGAATTTAAGTGAAATTTTTATTACAATTTTAAAGAAAATAATTATTAATTGTAAATAATTATGATAATTTTAAGTATCGTATATAACGCTCCATTTTTGTGGCGTAAAAAAGTAAAGTAACAGCCTGTAAATGTCCCACTGCTGGGCAAAGGCCTGCTCTTCTACTAAGGAGAAGGCTTATAGCTTAATCCACCAAGATGCTCCATTGCGGGTTCGCGGATTTTGACGTAATGTTAAACAGCCCATGGCCTTCCTCAATAAACTGGTTACAAGACGTAAAACGAATTTTTCGCACGAAAACTACTGTATACATGTATATGAAACTCTACGATTGTATAACTTATGTCATAATTTACAAAGATTTAATCAAATTATAAAAATAAATCGCCTAGTAGTCGGAATTCGACCTCAGTTAATTAAATTTTCAATCGATTTCAAGACTGACCACAGATAATCTATTCTCAATTTAACAACAGACTTTAACAATAAACAAAAGTGTAAATGTGCGTGTTTGCGTCATGTTGTTTTTATTGATCTAATTAACTTTTTTATTGCATAATTTAAAAAAATAAATTAGCATTCCGCAATCCTTTATATAAATTATAAGTGTATGATATTTAGTCTACCGTCCGCGCAATTTTCGTCAAAAGATGTACAAAATTTTTGCTCCACGTATTAATATATCGATAAATTAAATGTAGTATTGTTAAAAAAATCTTGATTATAATCTTAAATCAAGATAAAACTCGAAACATTAAACTAACATCAAGAAATAAACCCTTCAAACTAAAATAGCGTCCTTGTAACGTTTTAAAATCAATAAGAAAACCGTATTAATAAAATAATAAACATAGTTTTCACTACCGGAACAAGCTTGACCCACATAAAACAAAGACATGACATAATGTCACATAATCACACACAAACCAATGACACACTGTATGCACTGTGCATAACAATGAATTCAGCACACACCATGCAAATTTAGACTCTAAATTAAGAACAATAAAGCATAGATTTCCTTGTAATATTATGATAATGATTTGACAATTTCAAATGCTCGATTTTATTTGGTAATTTCAATGCTCGAGTACAATTTCTATTGTATTTAATGAACTGTACTTCCTTTTAATAAGAGCGAGTTTAGTGTAACATATTTTGATGCCGTATTTATCATATAATTAAAGTCGAAATTCGTATATCTCGTTATATTGAAGTTATTCAGGTGTGAGTTTTAAGGTATTGGAATATAGGCTTTATGTGAGGGTAGATGTGGTTGAAATTCGTGTATTGATGATGCGAAGACATTGACAACGGATGTCAGATTGTGTAAGACATTTTATTGGTCACCACTTTCATTTTTATTGCATGTGTGATTGTTACTATGGACGATTATTTGTGCACTTATGAATATCAAGTTATTGTCGAACCTAGCCGTAGCAAATTGACTACATTGCGTATTTATATAATGTATATACTCAATAAACAAGATGCTAAATAAACACAAAACGTCGGGGATGGTGCAAAACCATAACTAGCTTCTGGAATGAGGTTCATCTTTGTTTCAATTGTAAAATTTCATTATTGATAAACAAATCGTCATGATCATCATCTACCTAGCATTTTTCCCGGTTATACCCGGGTCTGCTTTCTATTCTAGTCAAAATATTGACGAGTTACTGATTTTTACACAGAGCGACTGCCATCTGACCTCCGCAACCCCTAAGGGCAAGCCAGTAACCATTTAGACTAGAATAATTTCCCTACTACGAGTAACGATCATTATCAGGTGATTGTGATAACAACCAGGATCGACAGCTTTACGTGCTCTCCGAGGCAAGGTGGAGAGAGCCACAAGGATAAACACCCAGACCTAGGAACATTTATACAACTATATCTGCCCCGAGCGGGGATCGAACCCGCAACCGTCGGCGTTAGATTTATTTCGGCATTTAGCACCACTACACCAGAGCGGTCGTCCATTATTGATAAACAAACTAGCTAAAAATTTATAGTCGATATTTGTAGAATACTTAACATAAATAAATTTTAAATAAATTTATCGTCGGTGACACTATCATGCGCAATGGAAAAAAACCCGTAAGGCCTTATTTTTATCAATAATGTAATTAAATTTATGTCTCATACATATTTTTTTAAATAGCTGGCAAACGAGCAAGCGGAACACCAGATGTTAAGTGATCACCGCCACCCGTAGACATTTATAGTACCAGAGGAGCTACAATATATGAATCACAAGCTGCTCGATCATGCTGCGTTTAAATTCATCTCAGCTGTGAATATCGCAGTGGAGCAGCGTGGTGGATTAAGCTCCTAACCATCTCCTTAACCGCAGAGACCGGCGGAACTTTTACAGACTATTACACTACATTACAGTGCGAAAGAGCCGAGATGGCCTAGAAGTTAGAACACGTCGATCTTAACCGATGATCGCGGTTCAAACCCCGGCTAACACTGAATTTTCAAGGGCTAAATTTGTGTTTAAATTCATCTCGTGCTCGGTGAAGAAAAACATCGTGTGAAAACCTACATATGCCGGGAGAAATTCTGACACATGTACATCCGCCCCGTAGAGCAGCCAGGTGGGTTAAGCTCTAAACCTTCTCCATAATAGGAGAGGAGGCCTTTGCCCAGCAGTCCCACTGCTACATTATTTACAGGCTTTACTTTACTTTTGCATTTCTTACACCATTCAACCCCTTCACTTTCGGTTGTATATAAGAAGATAAATAAATAATAAATAAATAAACGCATCACACTCAAGGGTCCCCATTAAGATCTCATGACCTTGTGTCGGGGGTCCGGAAACACTCACAACACTAACACAAACACCCAGACCACGACAAACATCTGTATGGCCAATACAGACGTTTGCCGCAAGCGGGGATCGAACCCGCGACCGTTAGCGCTTTAGTCAGTTGCAATGACCACTGCGCCAACGAGTCTGTCAAGGTAAGTTGTATATAAGAACTAGCTTTCGCCCGCGACTTCGTCCGCGTGGAATAGTTACTTTAGGTTATAATGCATTATTTAAGAACAATTTTGTTTAGCATAAAAAATGTTACAGTGAGGTAACCTTAAAAGATAGACAAATGCTGTCGCGGATTTTTTTTTAGAACTTTTAAAGGGGAACAATTCTGTCATATATGATTTTTGCGAAACTTTAATCGTTTACGCAGCGCACGCAGCGTAAGCTCGATTTTGAAACATTCTTCATTGGTGCTCCGCTCCTTTTGTCCATAGCGTGATAATATATAGCCTATAGCCTTCCTCGATAAATGGGCTATCTAACACTGAAAGAATTTTTTAAAACGGACGAGTAGTTCCTGAGATTAGCGCGTTCAAGCAAACAAACAAACAAACTCTTCAGCTTTATAATATTAGTATAGATATAAGTATATAAGACATAACTGTCGATGTTGAACATGTTGACGTACATAACTGACTGTTAAAATAATGAATACTTAGGGAGTACTGTCGCGTATGGCTGGGGTATGAAATGTCACTTCACAAGTGCCACTGGTCCATGCCAGCCGCTCCACCACCAGCAGTGGGACGCTATAGACTGTTACTTTACTTCACAGTTCAAACATTACACAACGCTGAACTAAACGTTTATATCAATATTAATAACGCAAGTGCCCATTGGAGTGTGACTTTAACGTTTAATAGATTTCTTGATCGATTACCTAAGCGTTATGATTGGGTGAACGCGATTAGTTGTGTCTTTGTTATGTAATTCTATATTATTATAATACTGTTTGTTTCTTTGTTCGATCATAATTCACCATCATTAGACGAACTTTAAATATATTTTTAAATCCCGACGCAAAAAGAGGTGTGTTGTAAGTTTTACTACTATGCGTGTGTCTGTGGTACCGTAGCTCCTAAAGGCGTGAACCGATTTGGGTTTTTTTTATTTGGAGATTTTCTAATGGTTCTTACACATGGTCTACCAAAATCGGTCAAGCAATTTCAAGATCATGAGCTCTTTTTTTAGCTGCGGTAGGAATCTTAGATGCACAATAAGTATTTGATTTACTTTCAAACATATGTGTGACCTAAAATTTTAAACACCTATGCATGCAACATAGCTATACAAAATTAAATAATTCTTGGTTTGATGCAGCAGCCAGGATCAGCAGAATACACAACTCCTCACTAACTCACAGCAGATGTATCGTGTTGAAATGGTCTTAATTGGATGCTGATAAGCAATAATGTGTCAACCCACAAAAAGTCGAATACGAAGATATTAATGTATTCTGATAATGTATATATTAAACAATTTAAGTATGGAAACAAGCATTTAAATTTAATGTTTCCAATATTGAAGTGTGCTTAATATTTTGCAATATTCAATAACCGCATATATGGATGCTGATAAGCAATAATGTATCAACCCACAAAAAGTCAAATTAGGAGATGTTGATATATTTTGATACTGCGTCACCTATTTAACATTATTAAAGAAATGAAATCATATAAACTAAATAAGTACGTAAAAACGTATCTTAATTTAATGTTTCGATTTTCAAGTGCGTGCCATATTTTGCGATTTATATAATAATCTCAAATATTTGAAAAACTTTTAATCAAATAATACAATTATTATATCAATCTGCTTTTAATTCATTACAACTTTTATCAAAATAGGAAAGAGAAGATGGACTTCTTCAAACACATTTATCCAGCATATGTTTGATATCTTTAGACGCCATTTTCTCAAAATGAAGTCCGTGTGGGTTGACACAGTATTGCTTATCAGTGTCCATATTTGAAAACATTATTATCAGATAAAACCTTTAATTATACAAATTACCTCTTAATTTATAATCATTTTATCAAAGCAGAAAAGAAAGGATGGATAAATACGTCTTTAAACAAATTGGTTAAGAATAGATTTGACATTTTTAGACACCATTTTCTCTAAATGAAGTCCGCGTGGTTTGACATAGTATTGCTTATCAGCGTCCAAAGACTAATAAATAGTTTATTAAAATATTGTGACGAAACGTTGGTATTCCTATTTTAATAGTTTCTTGTGAAACCTCTATGACAGGTAGCATTTTCTTTCATTTTTATTCATTTTTTTTTTAATTATAAGATCTTTATACTGAAAAACTTACGCTTCACAGTAGGGTAGTTTCCCATAACCCTTGTAGGTCCTCATGTTGAGTGTCATTCCGCATTCTTGGCATTTGAAACAGCCTTTGTGCCACACCTGAAAAAAAGCCAATAATTTACATAAAAAATATATAACAAAAAAAAGTGATTAAAAACCGAAATATCCTATCAATAAAAAAACGTCTTCAAAAAACAATTTAATACAAGTAAGCCAAAATGCAAAAAATAAATATTTTCTACAACGTTTTTGAATCGGTATCCCGATTGGAGAAAATTTATTTTTTGCTGTTTAGTTTTCTTATACTTAATTCGTTTCTGAAGTTAGTTTTTCTAATTTTTTTTAATTTTTACTTCAATCGATGATCGCTGGTTAAAAGCCCGGCTAGGACCGTAAAATTTTCAAGAACTAAATTTGTATTAAAATTCATCTCGAGCTCGGCGGTGAAGGAAAACATCGTGAGGAAACCTGCATGTGCCGGGAGAAAGTGTAACACATGTATATCCACCAATACAGAGTGTAGCAGCGGTGGATTAAGCTCTAAGCCTTCTCCTTAATAGGAGAGGAGACCTTTGCCCAGTGGGATAAATCCTAGATTACAGAGGTAGTTTTTATAAATCACAAAAGATAAATTTACAGATGTAATTCTCCCTTAAGAGCTGTTTAAGTCCCATTTCAAAATCAATAAACAAACAACTTAATTTCAATACGAAATTCTAAAACCGTAGTTCGAATGTTTCACCATAACGGCACGCAATACAACATTTCTACCATCTATGGTGAGTTGTACGTGTTGCCTAATTGCTATATTGTTAGCGCCTGCGAACTCGGCCAGTGGGCTGTTTACGAAAATTATTATCTTTTATACAAATCTGCGATCTGTGTATATTGTAATAAGGTTACGGACGTTTACATTACAGAGGGTAGATTTCGTCAAATGATAGCTTGACGAGGCAGTGCCACACTCTTACAAAATCGACGTAAGGTCGTTAATATAAGTGCTTTAATAGTAGTAGAGTAAATGAGCCGGAAGTCTATAGGGGTAAAAAAGGGATTCTTTGACTTTTGACCCGACTGCGCGACGCAAAGGAGAGTAATGTGTTTATCAGACTGTGTGGGTTTGTACGTTTGTGCCACTATTCAGACCAAATGCGTAAGCCGATTTTGATAAATGACACGCTATTTGATTCATGTCATGATGACGCGGATGTCATAGAAACAATTTGGAAAAATCAAAATGGCTGATTTTGGACATCATAATTAAAATAAAAAATGAAAATCGACCAACTGTGTCAAGTGGGGTATCGTTGAATAGGTATTTAAAAATTCAGTTTTTTTTTTCAACTTTTAGTTTTTGCTGTCGTTAAGAAATTATAATGATTTAAAGTATCGATTCTCACTTACAGACTTTTTTCAATCAATTACTTCTTATTTTCAAAGACAAAAATATTGAAACATTAAAAATGCAAAAATAAATTACGTAAAATTACGTAAATACTGTGCGACTGAAGTATACGCGACCAGGAGAGTTGCCTAGCAACGAGCTTGTAATGTCAAGAAGGAGACCAGGGTGAAATATTATTACAAGAATTGGAAAATGCAGTCGTGGATAGTCCAATTTTACTGCTTTACTACAGAACACGAAATAAAACAATATTCAACACGTGTCTAGTTAAACACTGCCTTACTACAAAAGATTTAAACAGACGTTAAACGCGCGTCTAAGAGAGTTTTGAGTTAAACATGCTTTAGACATAGATTAATACATATATTAAGTACGTGTAAGTGAGTTTAATAGATGTCTAAAACCTATTTCAGCTGTCAAATGTAACGTATAACATTTTGTCAATAAGTTTTTTTATGAGTTTATTCACCATTAAGCAATTTAAAAATAAAATATTATCTATATTTTAAGCAATGTTTAAATCTTAAACACTGTTTAGCTAGACACGTGTTCAACATGGTTTTAATGCGTATTTTGTAGTATGACAGATAGTATTTAAAAATTAAACATTGTTTAAAATCTCGTCTAAATTGCAGTACAGCGTGTAAAATTATAAAGAAACTTATTAATAAAATGATTGTGATTGGTATGATGACTATGACTCGTAGTGTGATGTAATATTACCTATAACCTTCCTCAATATAAAAACTATCTAACACAAACAATTTTTCAATTCGAACCTGTTAAGTAATTCTGAAAAGTAGTTCCTAAGATTAGCGCCTTCACACAAACAAACTCTTCAGCTTTATAATATTAGTATACTACAGTTACATAACATCATGTAATTAATAAAATTAAAATGTAAATAAAATACTTTATGTATAAATGAATTCAAAAGAATTACTATCGAGTTTCTTGCCGGTTCTTCTCCGAGACTACATTCCGAACCGGTGGTAGCTTTATAAAAATCTAAAATAAAAATATGACATGTAACTTGACGATTCGAAAGTGCTTTAAAAGCCCATTTGAATAAAGTATATTTTGAGTTTGAGTTTGAGTTTGATTATTAATAATGAAACATTTATAATAAAACCCATAGCTCGAACGCTTTGCATTTTCCTGTACCATATACCGTGAAACAACAATTGGTGAATCAGGCAACAGAAATAGATTCGAACGTGCCGTTTTCCGTTACTAGTTACTCGTTTCGCGTAATGTTTGTAACTGAATGAAATTAACGGTATTCTAAATTAGTATAATTATTTTAAAGACTAACAGACACGTCATAGTTTTCAAATCAAAATATACTTTATTCAAGTAAGCTCTAACGACCATTTTTGAATCGTCAATACATAAAAAAATTACATCAATAGTGAAGCTACCACTGGTTCGGAAGATTCTACCGAGAAGAACCCGCAAGAAACTCTTTCTGATCTTAAAAGTTTTGGTCTTAGACTTTCATAGGGAATTAGATCAATTTGTCATTTTTTTACACCTGAAAGTATTTACTCTGAGTGCCTTAGTTTGGATACTCATAGCATCATATTTTGACAGGCACGTTGGCGCAGTGGTCACTGCAACTGACTGAAGCGCTAACGGTCGCGGGTTCGATCCCCGCTCACGGCAAACGTCTGTATTGGCCATACGGATGTTTGTCGTGGTCTGGGTGGTTGTGTTAGTTTTGTGTGTGTTTCCGGACCCCCGACACAAGACCACGAGGTCTTAATGGGGGCCGTTGAGTGTGATGCGTGATGCGTTCATAGCGTTTGTACGGTCACATAAATAACTGTAGGTCACAGAGTTGTTTTATATCAGTTATTTCATTATTCAAATATCTTTCAAGTCACTTAAACTAAATAAGAACGGGAAAAACGTTTCTTAATTTAATGTTTCGAATTTCAAGTGCGTTCACATTTTGCTATTTATACGATAATTGAAAAACTAATTATTAGATCAAACTTTTTAGTATACCAATTTGCTTTTAATTCATTTTACCTTTTTTTAAAATAGAAAAAAAATGAATATATGTATATATACGTCTTCAAACAAATTTGTTAAGAACGTTGTTGACATCTTTAGACGCCATTTTCTCAAAATGAAGTCCGTGTGGCTTGACATAGTATCGCTTATCATCCAGATATTAATAATCATAGTTCGTAGAGTACCTAATCTTATCTTATCAACACATTAGCGGTCCTCTTAAGCGCGTGCCTGAGTGCGTCATATTGAGTATAAGATGTTATATTTTTAAATAGAGGCTGGTTGTACCTTCATCGTTTACAATTTTATTAATCATTAGTTAAAACAAAATGTACTAGATATTAGAATAGTCTTCCCTCTATACAGCGGGAATTGCACTTTCAAGTATTTCTCTCGTGAAGTATAAAATAGAAATGAAAGTAAAGAGTCAGTAAATATCCCACTTGCTCGGCAAAGGCCTCTCTTATTAGGAGAAGGTTTATAGCTTAATCCACCACCCTGCTCCATTGCGGGTTGGCGGATGTACATTTGTCAAAATTTCTCTCTGCACACACAGGTTTCCTCACGATGTTTTCCTTCACGAGCAAAAAATGAATTTAAAACACAAATTTAACACTTGAAAACTCAAAGGTGTTATCCGAGATTTGAACCCGCAGTCATCGGTCGTGATCGGCATGTTCTAACCACTTAACCATCACTCTCGTAACAGATAATAAAACAACTCTGTAATCTTATAACAGTTACCTAGGTACATAAACTGTGAATATCAATTCATGTCATTGACAGTTAATATATTCAGGTATAAAAGCAAAGATTAACAATATATGGACGGTGTTAAGCAATACTGTGTCAAGCCACATGGACTTCATTTTAAGAAAATGGCGTGTAAACATGTCAAACCTATTGTTAATAAATTTGTTTGAAGAGGTATATATCCATCATTTCTTTTCTATTTTGATGAAGGGTAGAATGAATTAAAAGCAGATTGATGTATTTAATGTGCTATCTACTAAAAAGTTTTTTTTTTAAATATTTGAGATTACTGTATAAATTGGAAAATATGGAACGCACTTGAAATTCGGAACATTGGATTAAGAAACATTTTAGATTATATGACTTGAATTTTTTTTGAATAATAATAAATAGATGAGGCAGTTTTAAAATACATCAATATCTCCGAATTTGACTTTTTGTGGGTTAACACATTATTGCTTATCAGCATCCATATGTAAATATTATGAGTCTGCGAGCAAAACTTACAAATATCATTCTTGCTTAATAATGTATACTATGGGCTGTAACCGTGATGTTGGGCTATCTATTGCAAAATATTTATCATATCAATATATTTTTATTTATTGCTATTATATTAATCTATTCAAACCAACACTACAACCTGCAGATGTGAAGTGTATCTACGCTTATCAGCCATGAATGAATGATAGATAATTTAAAACGTTTTATTGGTGTCGTAAAAAATATGTATTATTTTAATTTTTTTATTGCCTAAGAGTAGTTTTAATACAAAAAGTTATAACAACAAATCCCTACTGTCTAATAACAAGAAATTAAACTACAATATCTGTCAAGCCGTTGAGACTACAAGAGATTACAATTGAACGGACATACATACGGCAAAAATTTTACCCTTTAAGTCACTAAGGCGGTAACAAAAAATTTTTCTGTTTCGTCCATAACTTAAATGCATTATATTTGTAATCGATTAACAAAATGAATGTGTCAATCTTTCACGGGTATAAAATCTATACTAATATTAATATCAGAGGAAAGATTTTATTGTTTGTTTGTTTGCTTTGAATATCCTCTGAAACTACTAGACCGATTTTAAAAATTCTTTTTACGTTAGGTTAGATTAGGTCGTTTACTGAAGAAGATTATAGGCTATATTACATCACGCTACATCTATTAGGAGCGAAGCAGTAGCCATAAATGCGAGTCAAACCGCCACAGGCTAGTATACGCTAAAATGGAAAATTTATATATTATTTTGCCTACTTGACTTACATAGTAAAAATACACGAAACGAAAACCACGAATTTTCGATCATTATTCTTCATGATAAGAAATACTTCAGTTAAATTATTCGAACGAGAATTTCTTGTGTGTGGTTAGAAGTACGCCATATTTGTGTAAATAAGACAAGGAACATAAAATAGACTATAATTACTTATTTATCTAATATTATAACACAATTTAATAAACGATGAAATAAATCAGTAGCATTTAGTCTAAATTTAAAAATAGAATCAAATGTAAACTGTAGTTTAATCTCCAGTTAATTTGCGAGTGGTATCGGCCTCACGTCGACCTCAGACGCCATCTGTACATTAAACGGGGTCACAGTGCAATCTACTTTCTAGGCATCTGCGTTTTTAACCAACTTCAAATGATAACTAAACGTTACATTTAATAGTATATTATAATACAATTAAATTTAAATGATTTGGTAATTACAATTACATTATTACTTTTTTCTAAATTTCATTAAACTCTTTTAGAATTTTCGCTTCGTGTCTTTAAGTTCCGCTCGCCTCGCCTGATTTTCTACGGACCTTAAGAAAAATTTTATAAAACTGTATATATGGATGCCGATAAGCAGTATTGTGTCAATCCACAAAAAATCTAATTCGGATGATGTATTCTGATACTGCGTCACCTATTTAACATTATTCTAAAGATTGAAAGTCATCTAAACTAAATAAGTACGGAAAATAGTTTCTCAATTTAATATTACGAATTTCAAGTGCGTTACATATTTTGTAATTTATACAATGATCTCGTATATTTAAAACTTTTAAATACAAAAATGATTCATTGTATCATCTGCTTAGAATTCACTCTACCTTTTACCAAAATAGTAAAGAAAAGATTGAGGTTTCAAATACCCTTCAATCTTTTCTTTATTATTTTGGTAAAAGGTAGAGTGACTAGCATTCATTTATAGTAGGTTACACATCTTTAGAAGCCATTTTTTTTTTAAAATGGATCAGCGGCGGATCCAGAATTTTGGTTAAGTGGAGACAGGAGGTCAAATCCAGTTCGAGAATAGGCTTTGACAAGGTAAACACTAAAACCCTCAAAAAGAGCACAATATTTCACCAATAATGGATGCTGATAAGCAATAATGTGTCAACCCACAAAAAGTCAAATTTAGAGATATTGATCCCAATATTGCATATCAGCATCCAATTGGCCTTTAAGTTTAGTACAAATACAAATATTAGAATGAGCTCGAGTCCTTTAGTCCTTCCCCCCTTCCTTGATCTGCTAGGACTCGAAATATGACATACTTAAAGGAAACAAAATCAGTAATCAAACTGATTCAAACACACAAATCAGCTCACTGTACCTCCTATTTTAAAAGTCGATCAAACTGTTAACCATCACATTCGAATCATAATTTATAAATATTTAAAGGAAAACAATTTAAACTAAATTAAATTCCTCGTCAACGACCTCGATGTATGAATTATTTTATACCAGCCTTATTAATTAGGGCATTCGACACAAATAGCTTCTTTGACCCTGATAGTGATACTGATGCGTCAAAACAATTACGCCAATTGTGTCTTTTTATAACCCGACCTTTCCAGAAGGAGGGTACTGTTTTTATCCGACTGCGCGATGCAAGGGAGGCTAATGTGTTTATATCCGTCCAATCCTCTATTTTTGATCCCTTTTAAAGCCCTTACTTATAATGTTCCTATCATCACAGATATTGGTTTAATTAAAGGTGCTCCAGAAACATTTTCTAAATTTTTAACAATTATTCATCAAAATTGGTCAAATCACCTTCTTATTTACACAGATGCTTCGAAACTCTCCCCAGACGGTTGTGTTGGAGCAGCTTGTTGGATTCCCAAATTTAGGATTATACTACAATTTAAATGCCCCCCTGAAACCTCGGTATTTTCCGGTGAAGCTATTGCTTTACTGGAAGCCGTCCTCTTTGCCCACTCCCATGACTTACGACATACAGTGATATTGACTGACTCTTTAAGTTGCCTGTTAGCTATTAAGGAGAATCCCTTTCGCTGCAAATTGAGGTTCTCCATTATTTTAAAGATCAGAGAGGCTCTGTATTCGTGTCATCTAAAAGGATTACAGGTCTTGCTGGTTTGGATACCAAGCCATTCTGGTATAGCTGGCAATGAGACTGCTGACTCATGTGCCAAGGCAGCTATTGAAACCGGATCTCTTGAGCATTATAGGGTTACAACTCTAGATTTACGTGCTGTTGCGAGATCGCACTTAGACAACTCATGGAAATCATCTTGGATTGCATCAAAATCGGTTAAAGGAAAATTCTATGCCTCAATTCAACCAGAAATCCCAAGGCGTCCTTGGTTCTTTCTTCATAAACATGCTGACCGGTGGGTCACTTCCACAATCTGTCGTTTACGCCTTGGACACGCTTGTACTCCTGTTCACCTAGTTAAACTTAGGGTCCGAGACCATTCACTGTGTGAATGTGGTCTTGACGATGGCAATGTATCCCACATCCTCTTCAATTGTCCTAAACTTCTCTATCCTCTCTATGACGTTCTTCCTCCTAAAGTCCCGCGTCCTGTAAATATTGAATGTTTGTTGATGTTTGTGTTTAGTCCATTGTGTAAATTTTTATGTAAATATGTTAAGAAAAACAAGATTAAGTTGTAGATAAATTTGTATTCGTCCTTAAATTAATAATAACGGGTGTATGGGTTTTGTTTATATATATACATATATTTGTGTTGTTCTAGGTTAAGGTCTAACAAAGAAAAGTCTACTATTTGTATAGTCTTCAAAATTTGATCGTGATTGTATTCTCGACCGCACCGAACAATCTCCTTCGTGTCTTCTCCATCCTACGTGACATTGGCGAAATAATATGTGCTCATATGGCACAACTAAAAGCCATCAAAACAAAAACAAAAATGTGTTTATAATTCTAGTATGTTTGTATGTATCTTTGTAGCACTATTTAGACCAAAAGTGAGGGTCGATTTTGGACCCCATAATGTGAAAAATAAAAAAATGAAAATCGATGAACTGTGTTAAGTAAAGTATCGTTGTATAGATATTTAAAAATCATTTTTAGTTTTCTCATATTATTTTTCATTTTTTTATCGTTTAGAATCCACTAGCTGCCCCTTACGGTTTCACTTGCGTTTATGGTTACTGCTGCGTGATGTAATTCAGCCTATAGCCTTCCTCAATAAATAAATTCCTGAGATGAGCGCGTTCAAACAAACAAACTCTTTAGCTTTATGATATTAGTACAGGCACAGCCAGGCCCGGTTTTACCCTAAGTGCCGCCATGGGGTACAGCGAAAAATGCCGCCCATTTATCTAAATCATTACCTATGTTTTAGTAGTAGAAAAAGCAACGTTTAAAAGTAAAGAAAAAAGTTTAGTAGAGTATAATAACTTTTAATTGAAAATCTTTAAAAAAGTCTCACATTTTTTCCCGCTCTGGCCAATGGCACCTATAACAAATCCATCGCTAGGCACAGTTTTTGAAAGGTTATCTAGGTAATTGTTACCTGGTTACAGGCACAGTTTTTGAAAGGTTATCTAGGTAATTGTTACCTGGTTACAGAGTGTTTTTCAATTACTAGAATAAAACTTACAAATATAATTCTCGGTTTACGAAAGTAATTTACACATAAATAAGATTATATAAATCTAGCTAATTGGTTAATAGGTAATCAATATAATGCATTTCCCATTAGCTCACGGGACAGTGAAAAATGACTGAAGTTCCTGCCATTCGCCAAATCGAATTATCTAATCAAGAACGGGCGTCCGTCGAAATAAGGGCTTGGACTGTTTCAAACTGATTGTATAGAATAGACCAGTACCTAATGTTTAATCGGGAATATTGCAAAACTACGTTATCTAGTTTTTTCATTAACGTCCATCTTTGAATCTATATATAAAAATAAATCGTTGTTCGTTTGTCTCGCCAAACTCGAGAATAGCTAGACCAATTCGGCTAATTTTGATCTTGAAATATTTGTGTAAGTTCAGTGAAAGTTTGAACGGTGATAAACATAAATAATAATTAAAGGAAAATAGTAAAAATGAACATTCCGCTTAACCACAGTCGGGGTGGATAAACTGAAATCGTATTTTAATTTTCTCAATAACACACTTAAATTAAATTTAAAGAAAATAAATAAAAAATAACTGTACCTTGAGGTGGAAAATGGGAAAAGCAATTAGAATGAAACTCCGTTTATCCAACCCGGGGAGGACAAACGGACACGCGATCCCGATCCCCTTTAGGTACTTTTGGGTGGACAAACGGAATCATCCGCTTGTGCCCAGACAAGTACGCATGTGAATGCAAGACATACTGTTTATAAAAGTCACGTTAAACAGCATCAACTAATGACGTCTTGTACACTTTCACAGTTAATTACAACGCAACGAACGTGTGTATGTGCTTACGTTACGCAAGAATAGGTTTATTTTTATAAGAAAAATCTTTTCCATTCGCCTAAACATCGGTGTTTGCTTATCAAGTCGGATGTGTTGGATAAAATGTATACTACACTAGCTGGTGCCCGCGACTTCGTCTGAAATTGTTTAAAAAAAATAGTAACATAAGTTACTCCATATTAGCTATCTGCTAGTTAAAGTCCCCTGAAATCGGTCCAGCCGTTTGAAAGATTAACCGGAACAAACAGAGAGACGAAAAATTTAAAAATTGATTATTTTATGTACCGTGTATACTTTCATATGCATTTAGTGAAAAGCTGTTAATTTGAAATTACAAACAGACACTTCAATTTTATTTATCAGTATGGATTTAACCTCCAACACAAAAGGGGAGTGTCATGAGTTTGACGTGTGTATCTGTGACTGTCTGTGGCATCGTATCTCTATAACAAATGGACTAATTTTAATGCGTTTTTTTAATGCTCATTTAAATTAATATTGTTATACATATTATAGCTCTTTATAAAGGACTGACTGACATCAACAGTATCATATTAGGGCTCATTCAAACTTACAAATACAGA
Source organism: Hypolimnas misippus (assembly GCA_037950945.1). Lineage (NCBI taxonomy): Eukaryota > Metazoa > Arthropoda > Insecta > Lepidoptera > Nymphalidae > Hypolimnas > Hypolimnas misippus. The sequence goes on along the minus strand of JBBEEQ010000008.1, from coordinate 1,882,975 downwards.
AATCCACACGTCAAACTTATAAAAAGATCTTTTCTTAGTCAGGGGTTAAAAAACAGCGGGCTGTTGAGATTACAACCCTCCATATGAAACTAATTGACAATCCCTGATCTAGAATAATAAAACTACCAGATGTCACCACTTCTAAAAAAGATTCTACAGTTCACTTCGCACGTTACGCAAAATTCGCACTCTATTAAATTCCGCTAGGTGGCACTGTCGTGTACATCGGCGATAACACAGAAAAGGTAATTATAACAGATAAACAAGTAACCCCAACCCACATTAACCGTTCGTTGCGGTATTAATCAATGGTAATCGCTCCATTGTTTCCGTTCAAGGTCGACCGTGAGTTTTTTAAATACATGCGCACGATCATTGATCCTAGCTTTTCATTAAAGCTTTGTAAGTTTTACCTATTGTTAAGTACGTTAACTTAAAATTTATTAGCTTTTAAAAATTTATTCTTTTTGAAAGTTGATATTTGTTTATGGGGAATGAAGGTGTGATGTTTTTGTGGAAGAAATATCTTTTTAAGATTATTTAAAAGGAGGGGTATTATAAATTTAATTGTATATATGTCTCTGTCTGTGTTATCATAGCTCAATTTAATCAATGATACTAATATATATTTCTAGTTGAATTAATATTTTTATAGACAACTTTATATTATTAAACAATGTATAAGCTTGTCGGATATTATATTATAAGATAACGGAAGCTTTTTAAAATGCAACAAGTATCTTGCACGAGATAATTATGTACACATTTAGAGTTATACTTTCCAAATCTTTTGCTTGCAACTATTTTTGGCATCTGGCTTAGTAAATGTTACTTAACATTCAATTTGAGTTTTTGTAAAATATTAAATTATTAGTGAGTGTTTTAAAGCGATTTCGTATTAAGTTCTTTTTACAATTTCCTTGAAAATGCATTTTATGTTGCATATTTGGACGCTGATAAGCAATACTGTGTCAAGCCACACGGACTTCGTTTTGAGAGAATGGCGTCTAAAGATGTCAAATCTATTCTTAATAAGTTAGTTTGAAGTCGTACATATATATTCATCTTTTCTATCTTAGATAGATTTATTTAATATGTATGTTATCTAATAATAAGTTCTTAAATATTTGAGATTATTTTATAAATTGCAAAATATGGAACGCACATGAAATTCGAAACATTGAGTTAAGAAACTTTTTTCCATACTTATTTAGTTTAGATGACTTGAAATTTTTTAGTATAATGTTAAATAGGTGACGTAATATCAAAATACATCAATATCTCAAAATTTTACTTTTTGTGGGTTGACACATTATTGCTTATCAGCATCCATTTATAGATGAGCCAAATTCAACCAAATCGATTGATATCTCGACAATTTCTAGACAAATCTGAATATAATTTGAGTGTCAATATAGTATCGATAAAAACGTTACTCTACGGCCCTAATATGAAGTTTCAATATTCTCTGGTTTCTAAATAAACAATATTTCAAAGTAATCTATTCCAATAATGTTTAACCTATAAACGAACAGGACTTCGCTACAACTTTGCGGACTATTTTTTATATATCAGGCAAACTCACAGACGGGACACCTGATGTTAAGTGATTTCCACACATGGACATTTTCAGCACCAGAGGAGACACAATGCGTTGCCTTAAAAAGAAATAAGGGCAGGAATAGGAAGGAGAGGAATGAAGATAGGTTGACTTCTGTCTCTCTCAGTCACCGTACGAAACACAGCTGTACTAAGTACTTGACGTTGTTACTCTGTGCTCGTGAGGTACAGCCCTGGTCGCACTCGAATACGAAATGTCAGTAGTGTACAGCTACGTTCCATCTGAGTATTTTTTTTTAATTTTAACAAACGGATAATGAAATGCAAGTATTATTCCTAAAATAATCTACGCTCTGAAAATAAGGAAAATGTTTATTCTTCAAATGAAGTAATGACCGTGATATTAATTAAGGAATTAAATACCTTATCTTTTCATACACACAATTTCTGACTACATAAAGATTTTATTTCCTTACACGAAACACCAGGAAGTATTGTAATCGCGAAAAAAAATTGGTTTTCAGTCCGTATTTTAAACGGAAACGTTAATTACGAGCATCCTAGAAGCCATTTTGACTAATCTCCGCGTGACGTCTTTCGTGAACGTTTAATCGTAGTACGTTGTAAATTCGTTGTTATTAGAGAATTACATTTGCAAGTTTTCCACTCGTAAGCGATGTTAAACAACTCTGTAACCTGGTAACAGTTAACTTGGCAATTTTACGAAATCTGTGGGTGTCAAAATAATAAACGCATCACACTCAGCGGTCCCCATTGAGATCTTATGGCCTTGTGTCGGGAGTCCGGAAACACACACACTAATACAAACACCCAGACCGCAACAAACATCCGAACGGCCAAAACAGACGTTTGACGTTAGCGGGAATCGAACCCGCGACCGATAGCGCTTCAGTCAGTTGCAGTGACCACTACGCAAACATTTGTCATCTTTCTTTCATGTAAAGCTATTTGTACCGAACACTTTTTTTATTATATCGTTTAATTATAATGCTCCATGCGTTTTCATTCGCGTTTACGTTTACTGCTTGCTCATACGAATCTTAGCGTGATGTAATATGGATGCTGATAAGCAATAATGTGTCAACCCACAAAAAGTCAAATTCGGAGATATTGATGTATTTTGATACTACGTCAACTATTAAACATTATTTAATAAAAGTAAAGTCAAACAAACTAAATAAGTACGGAAAAAAGATTCTTAATTGTTTCGAATTTCAAGGTCGTTCTATATTTCGTAATTTATATTTAAAAAACTCATATATTTAAAAAACTTTTTATTAGATAATATATTAAATATATCAACCTATTACAACCTATTATATATATTTTATTAGATAATATATTAAATATTATACCTTTTATCAAAAAAGAAAACAAAATATGGATAAATACTTATTCAAACAAATTGATTAAGAATAGGTTTGACATCTTTAGACTACATTTTCACAAAATGAAATCCGTGTGGCTTGAGACAGTATTGCTTATCAGCGTCCATATAGCCTATAACACTTCTCAATAAACAGGTTATGCAACGTAAAAAGGATTTTTATAATCAGATCAGTACTTACAGAGATTATCCCCTACATACACACTTACATTTTCATTTATTATGAAGACGTAATATTAGTATAGAAAAATGACAGTGAAATTAAAGGTTAAAAGAATGCGGATAATAGCAAAGCGCGTATAAATTCCCGTCATGTCACAATCAAAATTAGATTGTCAAACTGCATCGCGTATGAAGAAACTGTTCCGCCCCAAAAACCCTGTCATTAGAGCGGCTGTCATGGACCAGTGACACTCGTGAAGTGACATTTCATACCCCAGCCATACGCCACAGTACTCCCTAAGTATTCATTATTTTAACAGTCAGTTATATACGTCAACTCTTATCTACTTAAACTGAAAGTGAAGGTGTTGAATGTTGTAAGAAACAGCTGTGAAATTAAGTTTATTTTTTTTTAATAGATAATTCTGGCTCTGGACTCCTGATGTTAAGTGACCGTCGCCCATGGACATTTGCAGCACTATAGAAGCAACATGCTTTGCCAATTTAAAAAGAATAAGAGGGAGTTATTAACTTTAAAAAAATCATAAGAAGAACATCTGCAGTCAGCAGTACCGTAACAATATCAGTTCTGTCTAGTAGGAATCGTTCCTCACCAATTTTAAATCTCTACAGATTCTAAACGGTAATTTTGATTGAAAAACGATACAAGAAACCTATAAATGATTTTTAAATACCTATTGAACGATACCACACTTGGTATAGTTCGTCGATTTTCATTTTTTTTTTCTTTTATACATAATGGCAATCCTACTAATATTATAACTGTGAAAGTTTGTATGTGTGAATGGATGGATGGATGGATGTTTGTTACTCTTTCACTCCAAAACTACTGAACCGATTTAGCTAAAATTTGAAATGAAGATGGCTTATATCTTTGATTAACACATAGGCTACATTTTATCCCGAAAAAAATAAAGTTCCCACAGGAATCATTTTAACAGTACTTTTTATTTTTTCACACAAAAATTACTGAACCGATTTGATTGTTTGAAATGAAGATGGTTTATATCTTGAATTTACATTTTATTCCGAAAAAATTTGAAGTTCCCACAGGAATAACTAACTAAGAGAGTACTGAACCGATTTGACTGAAATTTGAAATAAAGATGGTTTATATCTTGGATTTACATTTACTATTCTACGCGGACGAAGTCGCGGGTGAAAGCTAGTAATCCATAATCGGCTATTTTGATTTTTCCATATTTTAATGCTGTCCTAACATTCGTGCCGTCATGACGAATCAAACGACTTTGGCTAGCTAGTTTGGTCTAAATAATGCTACAAAGTTTCGTATCTTAAGTACTAAAAGATTTCCGAAATTTTTTTCTCAGAGGGGATTCAAGAGTTTTAGGGATAGTAAACATGTCCACTATTTTAGCAGATAATCGACTTACTAATAAAAGTAATCTTAATTTAAATCAATTTATTACGACAATTATTTCGAATTTCATTCATGACGCGTCAAAAATTCTTTTTGGTGAACCAAATCATTGAAGCGTAAAACTATGGTGATGAAGTATGGCGATTCTGAACTGCGGTTACCGTTACGATCATTGTGTAGAATCGCATTCTTTGATCTCGATTTAGAGTAAGAGTTCAAGAATAGATGTTTTTTTTTAATTTTGTATTTCGAACGCAAAAAAAAAGTTTGCTTATGGAAAATCTGTTTGTCACCGACGTGTCTTATTAATGTTTTTTTTTTTAAACTCGTATTTTGAATTTTTGTGTGGTTTAGTTTTGGGTAATCAAATTTTGTACCTAATTTTTAAAGATTTTCTTTTAACATTGAGAAAAAAAAATCTATTAAAATTTTAATGTGTATACTTTTAGTATTGAGGTTAACTTATCAATTTTAGATCGGAACTGAGGCGGAAAGACGCTTTAGATATAGTTTCCGTTAGACGAATCTACGTCAATTATTTAATTAAATAAAAAAACTTTCTAAAATATATATAGGAAATAATTTAATATTTCCTGTTTTATGTAATTGAATGATAAATAACATTTAGATTATATTTTGTAATCCGTAACTATTTATTGGTTAATTTCATATTATATATTTTATTCAAAGACTGTTATAAAGAATTTAGTGCGGATTTTTTACCAATTTCAATATAAGACAATAGGTTGAATTTTACAGACACGTTAGCTCAGTGACCTATGCAACTGACTGAAGCGCTAACGGTCGCGGGTTCGATCCCCGCTCACGGTCAACGTTTGTATTGGCCATACGAATGTTTGTCGTGGTCTGGGTGTTTATATTACTATTGTGTATGTTTCTCAACCCCCGACACAAGACCACGGGATTTTAATGTGACCCACATTGAATATGATGCCTTTATTCATTTGAAACGTCTTCGATGCGAACCCGCGACCTACGGCTAAGATCATCACTGTGCCACCTCGGCTCAATAAGTTTAGTAAAAGTGTTGGACGCAATAACACTTTCATCTCTAATCCAGAATATAAAATAGCACGAAATATTCAGTGTATTAATTTGAGAAATGTGTCTGTTTGCTCACGATCACCTATCACGCAAAGTTGACTGTCCTTGGACATGCGATAGTGATGAAGGAATGCGTCTGACTTAATTTAGTGAGGTGTGTTTTTACGTCAAAAATACATACTGGTAAAAACGATATTATATGCTAACTTCGTACCTAACAGTCGAATCTTTATTTTTTAACTAGCTGTCCCTCGCGTTTATGATTACTGCTTCGCTCCTGTGAGTCGTAGCGTGATGTAATATAGCCTATAGCCTTCCTCAATAAATAAACTATATATCACAAAAATATTTTTTCAATTCGAACCAGTGGTTCCTGAGTTTAGCGCATTCAAAAAAACAAACTTCAGCTTTATAATATTGGTATAGATACTTATCCTGCTATTCGGGACACCGGGTCAGCTGGTAAGAGAAAAAATAAAGTCAACAATAATAATTTATAATTCACACTGAAATTAAACAATGTGAAAAGAAAAAAAAATACAATAAAAATATTAAAAGAAGACTTAAACATAGAAAAATTAAACTATATAAAACCTACAAATCTGTCGATGTCATGTCAAAAATTACATTATGTCAAAAATTAAAAAAATTAAAATTCTTATAATTATTACGAATCATCTGTGTGAGGGATTGTTAAGTTATCTTCAGGGTTCATGTCACTACTTTACTTGTAATTATGTATATATTTATGAGAGTGAAAACAAGCGATCTATCCTAGAGAGAGGGAGTGTGCATACTGACAATGTATAGTTACTAACTAATCAAAGAGTTTTCATAGACAAAATACGGTCTATATTTATTAATGATATATTCCTAACAGGGATAAAGAAAAGTGTTGTTTTTAGACTTTTTCAGTCAAGTTTTAATTTTTTTTTTTGCCGTAACAACCATCCTCGTACTTCAAGGAATATTATAAAAAAAGAATTACCGAAATCGGTTCAACGAGAGAGGTGCTCTCGAGATTTGCTCTTAGCAACACGTTCAACGATTCATTTTTATATTATAGATGTTTATCAGCTGTATGTCCAATGAAATCCTCTGGCATTACCTGTTTATTTAGTTACTTTAAAAAAACTGCTAATACGATTTTGATAAAATGGAATCAAACTAAAAGTATACACTTTCAAACAAAAACAAAAAAAAAATCGGTTAATAAACGACGGAATTCTGAGGTAACAAAAATATATTTAAAAAACACGAATTAAGAACCTTTTATTTGAAATCAGTTGAAATTTTAAATAACTTAATAAATCTAGTTAAAATATTGAAAAAAACAGGCCAAAATCAGTGCCGTTAAAATCGGTTCATAATCAACGAAAAATCAATATGTCGCAATTACAATAGTTTTTAATACATAGTTAATACATATAATAAACATATAAAAATATTTTCGCAGCTATACGCTCAATTTGTTTTATATTTGTTATCTATTGACAATAATCACAAAACAATATCCAATGTCATCAAGAAAATATAAAGTATATAAATATCTTATTAAAAAAATAATAATAAAAAATAAAGTGTATTATTTATTAAAGAATAAAAAATAAAAAAAACAAAAAGAAAAAAATTATGATTCCGGCCAGGATCGAACTGGCGGCCTTCTGCGTGTAAAGCAGATGTGATAACCACTACACCACGGAACCAGTTGAACGTAAGTTTTAAAACATCAATTAGGTTCGTAAAGCTGCAATTTCGATTATGTAATAGACAATTCACGTTAATCTCAACTAAAATTATTTTGAAAAGATTTTGCGTTTTACGTCCATCTCGTGTGAAAGAAAACAGACATCTAACCATTATTATTTCTAAAGTCAAATAACATATTTAGCTGTGTATATCAGTATTGGCAACAATATTATTTAACTAACATATTACAAAAAAAAATTCATATAACCTTCTTCTTAGTAATCGGTTAAAAATAAAAACTAACCTCAAATGAAATCATATTCCTACATTTCCTTTTTACTGGAACGGTTTACAAATTTTATTGAAAGGACAGTCATATTTATATATTGGTCACGGTCGAATAAGGAGATGAAGAGATTATTGCAAACATATGGACATTTTATTGCATTACACAAATATGGTCATAATAAGGACTTGACACGATTATGAAACATCAGTGTTTATTTCAAAACATGGTGTTGAGGGTTTTGTAACACTTTTTTTAAGCACTAACTGCCCATCCTAGCTTTGCTTGTATGTTCAGTACATACAAGACACAAACTTTTTTATAAAGGTTTATTATTATTAATGCAAATTTTTTAACCATCTACCAAAAAAAGAAAGGTGTTATAAGTATTCTGTGTATCACTCTGTGGAATCATAGCTCTCTAACGAATGGAACAATTTTGATGCATTTTCGTTTGAAAGCTGACATAATCTAGATGGTTTTTAGCTAAATTTTATGAAGATCTGTTCAAACATTTCCAGGTCAGCTCTTTTCTTGATGTTGAAAGGATCTGAGGAACTTTTACTGGTCTTATCGGCTCTTATTTTACTATAGCATCAATGATATTAAAGTAGCATTATTTCGTAATACTGCAGCATTATCTGGAATCACCAGGATACACAACTCCTCATCAACTCACAGCAGTCAACAATCAATAATATTAAGACCATTTTAGTATGTGTAACAAATCTATACCAATATTATAAAGTAGTCAAAATTGGTTTGTAAGTCAGTATGTAGGGGGAAGCTCTGAAACTACTGATCTGATTAAAAAGAATCTTTTTGCATTAGATAGCCTGTTTATTGAGGAAGGCTAGGCTATATTACATCGCTTTACGACTCATAGGGGTGATGCTGTAACCATAATCATGAATAAAACCGTGAGGAGCAGCTATTAATTAATATTCTGCAATTCACTTGCGCTATAGTCAACCTTGGTGATATACATACATTTAAGTTCAGCAGATCAAATGCCTAAAATACATATGCAATGAATCATATGACCTTTACGTAATTCATCTTGGAAATTTGAAAGTGATCTCTTAATCGGGTAAGGTTAGGTTATCATTCTGTGTAAAATAATAATAAACTTTTCACTTTAAACCATATCAACTTATTTTAAATGGGCATTGTAAAATGTTTTTTTACTTTGATGTTAAACATAAGCAGTTGTTCATTGAAGAGTCTCAATTTCTATCATACCTCTACGATATTTTAATAAAATTTATATAGAATTAATGCATGCGGTATATCTAGTACACATAATACATACTAAATTTATTTAGTAAAACCAGTTCACAAATGGAAGACTTATCTCGTATCAAAATAATTGTACTCCATTTTTGTACTTGGTAAAAAGTAAATGTGTGCTCTTTTCCAATTGGAAAGTTTGATATACGTACAAAATATATTTTAATGTTCTTATTAAACAGAATTCAAAATACATTTTTATTCTTCTACATTATTTTAAAGTAAGATTATCCAACTATGAACACAAATTTAAAATTTATATGAATGAAAGTCGTTTAACATTATGACTTTGTAAATTTTAAAATATTTACCGTCTAAGACATTAATTTTATTACACAAATGATTTATACTTCAATAAATAGAAAATTGCAACAATATATATTTTTTGTTAAACGTAATTTTTCTTTATTACTCAATGACATCAAATATATAACGTAAATAAGAAATATTCAATATATTATCTTTTAAAATGTCATAAACATGTATATTATGGTGAAAAAAAAAACCATATTATTAGGAGCTTTTATACATTCACTTATTTACGCCTACACCTTCTTCAGGCCTATTCCAGAATCAAATTTTTTTTTTTCTCTTCTACAAATTTACTCAAAATATAAACAAGCTCGAGATCTCTATAGGCTATATTATACATTGCTACCACTAATAGAAGCGAAGCAGTATAAATGGATGCTGATACGCAATACTGTATCAAGCCAGGCGGACTTCATTTTGAGAAAATGGGGTCTAAAGATGTCTAACCTATTCTTAACAAATATGTTTACAGAAGTATAGACCCATCTTTTATTTTATTTTTTGATAAACGGTATAACTAATTGAAATCAGACTGACATATTTAATATATTATCTAATAAAAAGTTTTTCAAATATTTAACATTATTTTATAAATTGCAAAATATGGAACGCAATTGAAATTCGAACCAATTAATTAACAAACTCTTTTCTGTACTCTGTACAAGTTTAAATTACTTAAATTTTTTTTTATAATGTTAAATAGGTGATGCAGTATCAAAATACATCAATATCTCCGAATTTGACTTATTGTGGGTTGACACATTATTGCTTATCAGCATCCAGTTGTGAGTGAAACATGGGCAGCTAGACATAAATAAAATCAAATGTTATATGCACATTTCTTGTTGAGTTAAACAAGGACTTTATTTATGTCATAATGTATCTGTATTTATAAATAAAGCTAAATTTAAAAAAAGATTTATAAGTGAAGAATATTATAAACGATAAAATGTCATACATAGCAGCAAGGCAGTGCCGTAACTAGGTAAAGCTGCAAGCAGCATCTTGTTACGAAAATAGCCATTCTGAACAAGACATTTCATTATTAAAATTAAGTTTAATCACAATACCATTTATTGTAACGTACAGTTAGTCACAATTGTTTTATATCTAAATATTTTAAATGAGAACAAAAAAAACATGTTTTTATTCTATTATTTCATTTTTAGTGGCAAATTTTATGACTGTACTGTTTATTTTTACATCTTTGTGTTGTTATTACTTTTAATATATTATGAATTAAGTATATCATATTGTATTTCTTATTGCAAAAATAAATTTTTAACATTATTTTTGCATGGAAAAATTACAATAGTAAAGAAAATATTTCACAAATAATTATTTCTTATCTGAGATTAGATATTGTTTATCAAAAGACAAATATAGCTTTGCATGTGTTATCGTGAAGAATAAATAAAAGCATATATTTCCGAACGAAACTACATATTGGAGAAAAAAAAAATACGAATTAACTTTTTTAAATTCAACGATGTCAATGACATAACGTTAAGATCCGAGGTATCGATACAATCGATGTATTGTGATACAAGGTCACCTATATTGCCTAATAAAGAGCATACGGGACGAGTACACTTAGATATGGTATTATATCGCTCTCAATGATATCAGCACTAATTTTTATAATTTAATGACTCACCCGTCCGGCTGTTTAAATTGGTGTACCGGCCGATGACAATGAAAAAGTTATTTTTTAAGAAACATTTTTTTTTTTCAATGAGAAAAATAATTGTTCTCTATGTCTATGTAAATACCATAAATTTATAAATATGTAGATGAGTATTTAATAGGTAAACTTTTTATATGTATGTGGGAAAATTACCTTGTCTAAACATTTCAATTCCTCCGTTGGATAAACTGTTTTTTCGCACCTTGCACAAGTTTTATTCATTGTGACAAAATGTAAAACACAACCACTGAAGAAATATGAACAATATTTTTCGGAACGGCACAACTTTCACGTTACACAAACAAAGTTCAAAATTCACTTGATTTCATGAAAACACTCACGAGCACGATTTTCGTAGCATCCTCGAACGCGCATGCCAAAAAAATGACAAATGGCGGCGGTGAGTGTTGCCGTCGTTAAATTGGAAACTACCAATTGTTCGTAACATTGCTACAAAATTAAAATTCTACCATTTAGGTAGACAATAAATCAATGCGTAGCATTCGCAAAATTTTAAGAAGTAATTTCAAACTAATTTCGAAATTTTTAGCCGATTCTACATGTTTGCATCATAAATGTTAAATATTAAGGAAATGCTTATGCTATTTAGCAGAATATTAAAAAATAACTTTACAATTAAACACATCTTTTAATAAAATTAAACTTTCATGAAAATTTTTACGAACATTGACATTTATCACGTTTTAACACCGATAGCGCTTCGTTAAAAAGCTGTTTCGAGGTTTGTATCATTTCTGTTAAGTTTTTATAGTCTTCCTGTTTTTCTTCTTCAATCATTTTCAATTTATCTTCCATTATTTTGAGTTTTTCATCTGCCAATTCTAATTTGTACTTTAGTTCATCTTTATCCAAAGTATCATATCCTGTAGGAGTTTCTGATGAAATTGTTTCACTTGGTTTCGCAAATACGTCCATCGACGACTGTTTTTTCGTCAACGATGCTATCCCAAACGAGACATCGTACTGTTGTTCTTTATTTAAAAACGTTTTAGATGATCTGGACCCCCTTCTAGATGCTTCTTTTAAAGTTCTTAGTTCATCTTCCAAGGAGGTTACCCTTCTTTCTAATCTTTTCTTCTTTTCTTTTAGCCTTCTATGAGTTAAATCTAGTTCCTCCCATTTGTGACGCTCATTATCCAACCTCTCATTTAGTGTGATAATCAGATCAGATAACTTTTTTATTTCATTATCTGTGGCTGTTTTCATTGGAGTAAAGAAAACGCTTTGTAATGAACATTCTTCATATCTTAGCAACTGAGCCCTCAGTTCTTCGATTTTCGTCGCCTTTTCTGAGGCTTGTTGTCGAAGAGCGTCTATTTTTGCATCCGTATTACTGATAAGTTTTTTATATTCAGAACATTCGTTATTCATCTTGGTTATCTTTGATGAATTCTCTTTTAGAATTTCTTGATAGTAAATTTCTAAATTTTTAATCTGATTCTGCAAACAAAAGGCACAATATTAAAGAAATTTAAATTATCACACCGTTAAGTATGGAAATAGCTCGAACTTATGATCTAGGAAAATTATGAACAACGAATTAGTAAACCAATAATAACCAATAAATGTACATATGTGAATTTTGGTTAAGCAATCCTAAAAGTTATAACTACGGAATTATTTTCTGCGTATAGCAATTGTACGCATTCTTCTTAGACAACCGAAATATACGCTTTTAAAGACGGACTTTTAAGCTCGTATATGATGAAAAAAAAAATGCTTTATTATTATACTAACTCTTTGTTCTGTTATAAGAAGGTCATCGTGGTTACTTTTTTCAACAAACGTTTGCATTTTCTGCCTCACAGTAGTCGAATCACATTCCAAATTTCTTATTCGACATCTCGCACCGTCTAATTTTTTCTTCAGTTCTTGATTCTCTTCTCTAAGAGCATTTAAGTCTTTTATTGCTTGGTCTGTGTCTTTCTTCCTTTTCATTTCTAAATCGCGAATGACCTGAAATATCTTAATTTTATTCTGGTAGATATTTGCGGTACCCAGACAACTTAACTTACAGTTTGATTGTAAACGTACCACAGTGGCAGTGTCCGTAACATCTCGCACTTTCCTTAATTTCCTTCTACAGCCAATAAATCCATTAAATTATAATAACTACACCGACGAATTCGATAGCTTGCTATTTTTATCATATAAAAAAAATACAGCAGTTACGGGCAGTGAAAGAAAATTTCCGTTAAAATTAATCAAAAACTTACTTGTGCCTGATCCTTCCTCTTCGTTTCCATCAAATCTTTACTTTTACCATTCAGTTTTTCTTCGAGTTCGCTAATTTTCGCTTGCAATAAAACAATCTGCTGCGCTCTGCCCTTCCATCCAGCTAAATCGTTTTGCAACTCCTTTATACTCGTGAATTTATCACCTAGTTCTTGCTGTAATATTTTCGTTGCTATTAATATGTCATTCTTTAATTCTAGATTTCTATTTTTACTTTCATACAGCCTTTTATTGACAACAGCAAGTTTACTGTTTAGATCTTTGAGTTCGTCTGAGTTAACATCATTCGTTTCTTCTTTACAAAGACATGCTTCTAATTTTTCGTTTTCTTTATTAATAATATCGAGTTGCATTATTTTTCTTTCAAGAGCGGCATTCTTAGTTTTATAACTTTCAACTTCAGCTACTAAGTGTCGGTTTTGCTTGCAGAGCTCTGTTATTTTGGCGCTAATAACGCCAGCTGATTTAGAGGAAATGGCTGGTCCAGTGCCGGATATTATGTCGCGTATCCGTTGTTTGAGATCCGATATGGTTTTGTTTAGTTCTTTCATCTCTTCGTCTTTCATAAATACACATTTTCTTAGTTCGTTATTTTCACCAGTCATTATCTAAAATCAGATTTTTTTTACCTTTTAGATAATGTTTAGAACAATGATTAATATTTGAAGTATAAAAAGTCATTTTCAAACTTATAATTCTTATAAATACGCTTAGATTAATTCCAACTTTGAGAGCTTTGGAGGGTAGCGGAATAATATTTTACTATATTCACCTTAAGTTGTTCTATCAAATGTGCATTAAGTTCTGCTGGATATAGAATATCATCAGTTTCTGGTTTACCAAGTCCAGCTAACATTTTTAATTTCATTTCATCCGTTTCATCAATTTTTGCTCCCATTTCTGTTAACTTATCCTGTTTTAAATTGCTTTTGGAACTCATTTTAATATTGGAAGCCATTTTTTGTAATTAATTTCAAAAATTCCCATTAAGAATTATTGGTTATTTGTCAATTAATTGTCTATTAGCAAGAGAACCTTCTTTAAATCTTATTTAAATCATAATTAATAATAGCAACCAATGTTATTTTTAAACGGACTGTTCTTCTATATAAATTCAAAAAAAATCTTGAAATCTCTGTATATCTTTTTTTTCTTTTTAATATAACTTTTTAATTTTTTTTTGCAGTTTTCAACGCAATAACAGGACTACATTTTTGTATCGTTTTCTACAAAAATAATTAATCGATTTGACAACTGACAGGTGACAATCAGCTGTCATAAATTCATTGATTATTTTTATCATATTGCGTTAAAAATATTGAAAAAATCCCAAATTTTCCTTCAGTCAGAACTAGTTAGCCCATTCTTATGGGTAGTTTTTGACAACCAAATTGTTCTATTTTAATTTCGGGCCGTCCTAACAGGAGTCAGGTATGTATAGAATTATTTCGTCCTTGCTTCATAATAATATCTTATTTCTTATCATTTTCCTATGCAAACAAAACGTTTTCACGCTGAATTATAGACTTTACACTTCATAATTTTACACTTTGCCTATTTATAGACTGTATTCAATAAAATAACATTGATTTTCTTAGTTTTCTAAATCGTTAATTTCAGTCAAGATGCCTGGTACGAATCTTATAGTGCCAGTGGTTCTGTGGGGAAAACATGCACCTACCCACTGTATATCTTCGGTTTATTTATCGAGAGATCAGAAAACGTTAGTCACAGGGTGTTATGATGGTCAAATTTGTATTTGGCAAGTGGACCCGGAGACTCTTAAGATGACTCCTCGTTGCCTTCTTGTTGGGCACACTGCTCCAGTTACTTGCTTGTCTAGAGCCTCTATTATACAGGTAAGCTTAAGAAACTTCAATTACGATTTGATCCACTTTTTATTATGAATATCTTATATAAGATAATATTAAATATTTTCATTATTATTTTTTTTTAATTTTGTTAGTTTTTTTGTAATTTTTTTAAGTGTGACATGTGATCCATTTTTAAATGTAATATTTATGTTACACATATATTTAAATCATGTAATCATATTTATTTAATATCTTAAAATTGTTCAAATTTCAGCAATGTATTGTTACTTCTGAAAAATGCAATCATTATTTCAGAATGTATATTAAAAATGTATCAAATTTTTGGGATTTTTATTATTTCTTTGCACATTTAAATATCTTGTTAGCATTTTCAATGACTAATTGTATAAAATATGTAATATTTTAATAATTACTATGAATAGAAGTGGTTTCTAAGCTATATATCCTTAACATTAATAAGATTAACAGAAACCTTTTTCATTACAGGATAACAACTTCATAGTGAGTTCTTCAGAGGCTGGTGAGATGTGCACTTGGGATCTCGTGGATGGAAAATGTCGGGAGAGTGTCAAGCTTACACAAGTTCATACTAATATTCAAGTATTAACATTTTATCTTTCTCATTATGAATAATATATTTTGTGAACTTTTTGCTTACTTGAATTTATTTTATAAAAAATCTTCTAAGTATAATAATTTTGATGATTAAATAAATGAATGCTCTTTGTGGGTTAGACCATGTTGTTTAGGTTTTTTGTTATATGAATTGTTTGACCTTTGAATAGTAGCGTGATGTTTTGTAGCCTGTAATCTTTTTCTTTCTCTCGTAAATGATTTATACACTACTATTATAAAGAAGAAAGATTTGATTGTTTGTTTGTTTCCATTGAATAGGCTGTAAATCTACTTGACCAATATGAATAAATCTTTCATCATTAAAATCCTACATTATGCCTGCTGAATATAGGCTATAAAAAATTATTATATTTAATTTTATTCCTATGATACTTATGTAAAGCCGGGGTGTTTGTATTTTATAAGTTCATTTATACAAACTCTTCATTTTATAGATTCTACTCTGCTAACAATACATGTGTCGTTCTTTGTGATTCAATGGTATTATATTATTTTTATTTACCTAATAATATTTTTTAAGGCCTATCATATGTGCAATAGTGAAGACCTACGTCTCTTCTGCAATGGGTATTATGCAGAAATATTGATAATGGATCCATTTTCACTCGAAATCTTATTCTGTTTGAGTTCCAAAATGAATCCTGATTGGATATCTGCTTTACATGTGAGTATACCATTATTAATATTATTTATAAAAGTCATAAAGGTGCTGACATAAATTCGTTTGAGTGTTACGGTAGACCAGTGTCGTCAACTTTAGGAGAACATTAACAAATACAGTATTATACATTGAATTGATTATTTATTAAAAAATATCCTTTAGGTAATACCATTATTAATATTATTTATTATTTAGAACAAAAAAGTCGAAACAAATAAAGTGACATAAAAGTGCAAACATAAACTCTTTTGAGTTTTACTGTACACCAGTGTCGTGGACTTTACGAGAACATTAACAAATACAGTATTACACCTTATTTTTCTTATATTTTAAAAGAAAATCCTTGAGGTATCACCTGCGTACAGAGTGCTGCTGCAGGGTGATGTAATATAGCCTATAATCTTTCTTGATAAACAATGTAAAAATGAATATTTTGAGTAACATTGCCTGTTTACCTATTTAATATATTTTTCTATTAACAAAATGTATTAACGTTTGTTTTATTTTATTTTTATATTTCCAGGTACTCCGTCCATCGTCAAGGAAAGACGACGTAGTTCTCGCTATTTCTATCACTGGCACTGTCAAGGTATATATATGGATTCTTCTTATATTCAATTTCAAATTTCAAATTCTAATATAAGGCCAAAATATCTCTACTTTTATCTGTTTTGACAGTTCCTATTTGTGGTTATTTCTTATCGTTATTTTTGGTATACCATTTAAATATTGGATTTAAATTATAGTAACAGCCTGTAAATATCACACTGCTGGACAAAGGCTTCCTCTCTTATTAAGGAGAAGGTTTTAGAGCTTAATCCACCACGCTGCTCCACTGCGGGTTGGCGAATGTACATGTGTCAGAATTTCTTCCGGAACATGCAGGTTTCCTCACGATGTTTTCCTTCACCGCCGAGATGAACTTAAACACTAATTTAGCACTTGAAAAATCAGCGGTGCTAGCCGGGGTTTGAACCCGCGATCATCGGTAAAGATCGACGTGTTCTAACCACTAGGCCATCTCGGATTTAAATTATATTGATATCCTTTTCATATTTAATATAACGGGTCTTATCGCGATAACTACTGGTAGTAATACCTTTTTATTGCCCGACGTTTCGACGAAGTTACATTCGTCGTGGTCACGAGCTGACTCCCCCTAAAAAGATTAGATTTTCGCGATTATTATTCATTGAAATAAAACTATTTTAAACGGATTTAAGTCGCGTATATTAATTATTTTTATCATCCCGACGTTTCGAGCACTTTGCAGCGTTCGTGGTCACGGGTAGACTAAGGTGACATTTGTCTATTTGAGGTTTTAGAAAATATTATTTACAACTACCGCCAACGGTTTCTTAGATGGTATTAATACGCGATTTAAATTCTTTTAAAATAGTTTTATATCAAAGACCGTTATATTAAATATGAATAGGATAAGTCGCGAAAGTTTAAAATATATAAATTGATTAATTTGATTAGGTTATTATTAGGTAGATATTTATTACAAAAATTATAACTGTATAACAATAAAATTGTTTATTAGGAGTGGGATCAATTCCTAGCGTTATTAAAGTCGAATTTAGAAAAGATGTTAGTTCCACTGCAACAGACGGTCATTGTCTTTTTAATACATACACATTAGATACAAAAATCCCATCTTATATAAAATCGTTTTTATTTTATTCAAACGTATTGAACTAAACGGATTAGGATCTCATCGTCGAGAGTTACACACAACACAAACATCCAGACATATAATATGGCCTATACAGATTGTTGTGAGCGATGATCGAATCCACGACCCTTAGCGCTTCAGTCAGTTGCAATGACCACTACGTCTACTCGTCTGTCTTATAAGTTATAAAATCAAAAAAAATCGGTCAAGCGCGAGTCGGACTTGAACATAAAAGAGTTCTGTACCATCGTACAATAACACTGTCATTTTTAAATACTTATTAGTGATGTGCCGGATCATTAAATATATATACGCGGATACGGATCCGAAAATTACTACTAGCTAACTTTGTTGCTTGAAACAATAGCTGACGCCACTTGAGACTGCATGATAGGCAAGACATGTTACGATTTGCATTTCGTAGGGTTTTTCTTGTTAATTTAGCATGTCACTGAGAATTGGTATGTAATAATATACGGTGACGGATACGGATATCTCTTCTCTCTCGAATATCCGCGGATACGGATTTCCGGCACATTACTAGTAATAGGACATCACGTGTTTAATTCTATAGTAAAAATATTACAGCCTCATGTTTTCTAGGTATGGTCGTTACTCGGTCACGAGAATAAACAGTCAGAACCGATATATGAGAACGAGTCTAAGCAGATACGTTGTCTAAACGCGTTGTCACTCAACTGCTGCGCTTACAACCAGCGCACTGTGCTGATTGTGTGCGCTAAATACTGTCAGATATATGATGCGGGTGAGTTATGACTCATTTGTAACTCACTAACTCACTGTTGGCTAGAATTACACTTGTAAGTTTTACTCTCGCGACTGATATAAAACAATTCTATGATTTGGTGTGGTTTTGCTATGAGTTCCAATAAGTCACTGTCAATTCAATATGTAAGTTATATATAAAAGCATTGATAAACGATTTGTGTAAATATTACAGAATTCTGTGATTGTGTGAATAAAACTTACAAGAGTAATTTTCGCCTAAAATTAATTGTCATTTCACACTGTATATGTTATTGATTAATTTATCAATAAGAACTCAAAATTATTCTAAAGTTTTACGTGAGTTTACACTCTTATATAAGTCACTGACTGGTATAAACTTGTTATATAAAAATATTGTCATTCCTTCTAACATATAATGTGTAGATATTAAAAAATATATATGAATGCTTTATTCCTTCTTATTTTTTCTTATTATATGAAATTAAATTATTTTTTACATTTTTCACCAATCTAGGGAACATAGTTACCTAAAAATTTATAAAAGCTTTCTAAATTATTCAGTGTAACCATAAATTCATAATAAAATTAACAATATATGTTTTTAGGCGATTTCTCTGTCCTGTGTTCGATCCAAGCACCATCTGGCGAACGTTGGATGTCAGGAGACTTTCTGGCCCCAGATAGAATCCTTGTATGGTCCACGGAGGGAAAGGGTTATCTTTATAAGTTACCCGCCAAGTAAGTCATTATTATTACTCTATACACCATTTAGAATAAAACTACATTCATTTTAAACATTTAAATTTAATACAAATTGATTTTTTTTCATATGATTGATGCTGTCGAAAGCTTGACTTAAATCTAAGTTGATACAGATCGAACACAATTTTGTTAAATATTTTGTTGAAGCATTAGATTATCATCAGAGCACAACGCCTAAGTTTTGTTAAATCACTATTCTATAATAAATTAAATGAATTTTGTAATATTAATGTTGATAAAATTATAAATGAAATTCAGTAAAAATGAATTTTGTGATTCATAACTTGTTTTAGTGAGAATTTCGTGTTTAAAACTAATGTTATGTCATACTCGACGTGCGTGTAAGCTAAGTAAGACTATGCTTGCTAAATCTGTGATTTCTTTTATAGCAAACTACGCGGAAAAGCTATCAGTAGGTCAGCACTGTTTGTTTTTATGGTATATGTAATTATTAGTAGCTAAATTTTGTTTAGCCGTTTTGTTTTGTTTTTATAAGTTTTGTTTTATTTTATAGATGTAATGTTGAGAGAGATAGGTCTAGTGACGTCACTGATAGTGTGCTATTTCTTTGTAAATTTAATTAATATTCTGTGTATAGAATGAGCTAAGCTTTTAAAATTTATTAATTTTTTTCTTATAGTCTTCTGAAATAAATTGATTTAGTTATGAAAAGATTGATGGCAAAATAGTCGATAATTAATTTTAAGTTTCCATTAAGTGTCAAATTTTGAAGGTAACTTAAAATTGAGTAGCGTTTCTCTCTCCTTTGGTTTCTCTTTCCGGAAGAGTTAACATATTTTATTACAGTTTGCCAGATCGGTCGATGTATGTGTGAACCTATGGGTTGTAGCGTGATGTTATATAGCCTAAAATATCTTAAATAAATAGACTATTTATCTTAAAAATCTAACAATTACTTCCGATGAATGAATAAACTTATCAAATGAATTATTTTTTAATGTTCAAATTCTTTGGTTTTAAAATAATGATATAGAAATTATTCATCATTAATATATTTCGTAAATTTTACAAGATATAACTATTAGGGCGGTTCAAATTATTTTAATTTGTTTTTAAAATGCTTAGCTTATAATGTGCACTGACTTGTTAGTGTCCATTTAGTTTCTAGTTAGTATACGTGTTTATTTGCGTATAGCACATCATATGAACCATTATTTTGATTTTGTTTTTCGTTAACAATTTACACATACACTAAATTGTATCGAAACTACTTCAACGATTATCCCATACACCCTGTATAAAATCACCTATTTTCGTTTATTACTGTTGGTGTATTTTGTTATTTAATCTACATAATCCAATTTCGTTTTCTAATTGTCATAAAAATGTGTGTTTTGGTCCAATTAACTTCTAAAATTGATGCATTAATTAGTTTAGGGGGTAAATGGTTTAAGTTTTTTGTGTGTTTACAGTTCCGTGCCCGATCATAAAGGGTTCCATGGACCATCTGTGGACCATGATAGTCCTGTGCTATTCAGTATCCTGGCCCACCCGGATAATAAGGTGAGAAAGAACTTTTACCATATAAATGGTTGATGATGATATTGGTAAATGAGTAAAAAAATCGATTTACAGAATGATTAATGACGATAGGTAATGATAAATCTGAAATTTGAGATTTGAATTTGTTAAATGGAACAATGTCATCTATTTCGTTTCTCGAGTCGTATAGTGCAAACTCTAATTTTTTTCTGAAATTCGGCAAATCTTTAATTTTTTTTTGCACCAATGTTAAAGATAAGAAAACTGCCTTTTTTATAAATGGTTTATCTTAACTTAAATTTCTATATATCTAATATTTTCAAATTTCTTAATACTTACACCTCATCATTAATAATCCTGTATAGCTTCCATAATTTTTGAACCATATGTTCTCTTAAATGTGACCATCGTTAATTAATTTTTTTTTAATGGAGCTCAAAAACAGATGAGGAATTTTGTGTATATACATATGTATGTTATGCAAAACTTTTCAGATTGTGAATAGATTTTAATGATTATTTTCATTAAATAGACTGTTGATGTATGGAAAGTTATTCTTTATAGCTTTGATCAAGTACTTAAGAAAACCTTTCGAGCTGGAAAATGGAAATTCTCGATATTAATGATGATTGCAATAAATTATAGTAAATAATATACATTTCAACAAATAATGCCATATGCTAAACGGTATCATTTAAGTCTGCTATATTATTAAGTAAAAATAAAGTTAAATAGGTATGAGATATTAATGGGGAGCATGAAGTAGGAATTGAGTTACGGTGTTTGGCATCCATATAATTATATTAGGTACTTCTCATCTATTTTCTGTAAGATATCTATGTTTTGTAAATATTCTCCTAGTTGAGCAAAGCTGTATAAATACTAACAATAAACTGAAAAGTTTACCAAAAAGTAGAAAATAACTTCATTATATTGACAATTTCCATTTTTTTTTTACTTCAGCTGCTATCGTGTCCGCCAGCGATGCGTTTTGTGTTAACATCAGTGGGTGGTAAGCAAAGGAGGCTACTTCTCCGAGGAGATTCGGCTGGTGTGGTGTCATTGTGGAACGTCGATGATGCTGCTCAGCCCCAGCCTGGAAACTTATCTTGTGAGTATGGTTTAGAATACTTCGAAGAAGTTGGGTGTAGGTAAAATCATATACAGAATATTTAGTGTAAAAATTTTTTTAACATTTCTAGAACCTTCTGTGTATGTTTCTAGTTTAGTTTTATTTATCAAAAACCTACACATGGTTTTAATTGGCCTTTGTAGTAATAAGGTAAATTTTGTAAATTTTTCCATTGGACGTCAGTTTTTTTTTTATAAAAAATAGCTAGCAAACGAGTAGAAAGAACACCTGAGGTTAAGTGATCACCCGCCCATTGACATTTGTAGCACTAGAGAAGGTTTAAATGCGTTGCAACTTTATAAAGAAATAAGGGATGATAGTAGAAAGTGAGGGTTAGGCTTCTAGCTCTCTCACTCGAAACGAGGCTTCTTCACGCTGATTTTCTGAGAGTGAGGTACAGCCCAGGCCGAATACGAGCTATAGTAATTAAGCTACAGCTAGGCTCTACCCTAATTGGACGCTGATAAGCAATACTATGTCATGCCGTTATGTTTTACATTAGCAGAAAAATTGGTATTTTAGACTAATAACTATGAAAAATGTTAAAGAAGTCATTACAATGAGGATTTGTTCACAGCTCACGCTCCCATCGTGCTGACGAGTTTAGAAATGGCGTGGGCGGAAATGAACCCCAGTCCCGTCGGAATATTGGATCAGTTCAGCCATCCTGACGAACCTGGTTAGTAAACTTTTTTTCATATCTAAGTTAAGTGTTGGTAATAAAATTAAAATCCTTACTAATGTTATAAATGCAAATGTAATTCTGTCTGTGTGTTACGCAATCAGGCCTAAATTACTGAACTAATTTCATTTAAATTTGGTATAGTGATAGTCTAGAGCCTGAGAAAGGACAGACGTACCCTTTTAATTGAAAAAAGGGCCGTAACGGGGTGAAATAAGGTTTCAACATATTTATTAAAACTAGAAGCTCTAAACTTATTTTGTGATTTTTCAGTTTTCAAAATCGCACCTATCAGATTGTAATCTTTACGCAGGCGACACCGCGAGCAACTGCTAGTTATTAACCCATTTAGCGCCGTCGTACTCGTTTGGGAACAGTTGGTTTTTGTAACTTTTACATACGGACGATTCAATATGTTTGTAACCGCTGTACTCGTGCGAGTACACTCTTCTAAAACTATTCATAATCGGAAAATATTTCTTTTTTATTTTTTATTCAAATATGCCACTAATAATGAGAGATATATAATTTGAGTTTAAAATGCTGCTAGTTTTATAATATTGGCGCTTAATTGGTTAATATTGTTGATGTAGCAGTTATTGATTGGTATACCATTTTATAATACACATTGGTGTATAAGACTCATATGTTTTGCCAATAGATGGCGTTAGAAGGCGATTAAATCGCGCTATCGTTTTGTATTTCTGATTGCTTAAAGAGGATTTCGGTTAAATTATAAGAACCACGATTTAATATACTGGTTATTTAATTTTGACAACAGATGGAGTTGGGGGTATTTCATAGCGTAGATAAAAAAAAATCAAAATCATAAACAAAAAAAGAAAATACTTTATTCAAGTAGGCTCTCACGAGCACTTATGAATCGTAACTACATGAAAAAACGAAAAAAAAATTACGGAACGCAGATTCTACCGAGAAGAACCGGCAAGAAACTCGATAGTTACTCTGTTAAAATATTCTCAATACAACACAGTATATGATTACAAATTGATTATTTATCCTGTACGAGATTCAGCATATACTAAGCCCACGCATCTTTATCGTCAACGTAATCTTGTATAGAGTAAAGTGGATCAAACACAATGACTCTTAAAGATGGCAAAATTTGGCAATATTCCCTCCAATTTTGTTTCCAGAGATAAAGTTAACAGCATCCATATACCTATTGGCTGCGAACCGTCTCGTGGTCGGTCGCGACGACGGCTCCATCGTGATTGTGAATGCGACCCACACGGTACAGCTGCAATTGTTACACGGAAATCATCAGCAATTGGATGGTGAGCATATACCTACTTAATATTAATTTATCTTAATACCTTTTAACGAGCAATTCTTGTATGTTTCTTGTATATATGTATGACTAGCTTCCGCCCGCGACTTCGTCCGTGTGGAATAGTTACTTTGGGTTAATAATGCATTTTTTTTTAACAAATTTGGTTAGCTTAAAAAAGGTTATAGTGAGCTAACCTTAAAGGCTAGACATATGCTGTCGCGGACTTTTTTTTAGAACTTTTAAAGGGGAACAATTCTATCGTACATGATTTTAGCGAAACTTTAACGCGAAACGCAGCGCACGCAGCGTAAACTCTCGATAGGAAAATATCCCCCGATTTTGGAACATTCTTCATTGATGCTCCGCTCCTTTTGGTCTTGGCGTGATAATATATAGCCTATAGCTTTCCTCGATACATGGGCTATCTAAAACTGAAAGAATTTTTCAAATTGGACCAGTAGTTCCTGAGATTAGCGCGTTCAAGCAAACAAACAAACAAACAAACTCTTCAGCTTTATAATATTAGTATAGATTTACGACTGTGCAACATAAAGGAAGACGAAATAAATCAAATTTATTTAAAAGTAATTTTCGAAAGGCCACGAGTATAAAGAATTGTAACTATTTCAACTATAGTATTAATATTTATAATCTTACTAGAGAGATTACATTCTGACGATTTTTGTAGAAAATTGTATGATCTACAACTTTTGTCTGACCTATTTTTTACGATAAAACTTACCGTTTTTTTTTTTGGGAAAAATGGAAAAAACCTCAATTTTGCACGTTTGACCGTGGATAAAATTTTTGCAGACGTAGGATCGAAGGGGACTTTTTATATTCTGGGTGCCAAAATTGATTAGCTTAAAACATATTTATAGTACATAATATCGAGAATGTTTCCACTTTAAGTGATATTTTCTTCTAGATTGGCCTCCACATCAGCTCCTTCTTGGACATATCGGTCGAGTTAATTGCCTTTTATATCCCCATCATGTACACCCTAGGTAAGTTTAATAACATATACATATGTAGAAATACTTTTAAAAAAATCCACATTAAAACTTAATATAATAATAATGAGAATATTATCCACAGGAGATTTAAATTTCTGCTGTAACATTAGACATAGAATAACGAGAAATTGCCTTCTTTTACACAAATTTTAATTGGTTATATGTATGGATACCAATGTCTCTACCACAAATAACTAATATCATTGGAATTTGTCATTATTAGTGTTCTAAGTATTAAAGATGAAGTTTAAGATACATTAACTATCTCTCGTGGTTACACTCGCCTATATAGTTATTGCTTTGATCCTATGAGTCATAGCGTGATGTAATATAGCCTATAACCTCCTTCAATAAATAGTCTAACCAACGCAAAAAAAAATCAAATGCAGGTTTCCTCACGATGTTTTCCCATCAGCATGTAATGTATATTAATACAAATTTAGCTAAAACACATCGGTGCTAGCCAGGTTATCGCATCAGTACGATTTTTTTTATTTGACAATGTTATATGTACTAGTAAAATCTAGTCATTGTTACATTTCGTCATTAGGTATGACAAATCTCACCTGGTGTCGGGTGGTATAGACTTCGCGGTGTGTCTGTGGGACCTCTTCAGTGGGGCTCTTCTGCACCGCTTCTGTGTGCACGCTGGGGAAATTACTCAATTGATCGTTCCTCCGCTGAATTGTAGTGTGAGTTATTTTGATTTTACCTAATTTTTACACAGACATTAAAGAAGGAGTCATTCATTAGCCGATTCTGAAAATTCTATTTTTGATTGAAAGGTTTCTGCTCGTGATTGGATTCTATAGAAATTAAAATCAAAATCTATCGTTGAATGTGTTCCCTAATTATTTTTTAATAATATTCCTTGAAGTACGAGGATGGTTCTTACGGCGAAGAAAATAAAAAAAAAATGCCTGAAAATGTCTAAAAACAAATCTATATTCCCATACAGAAGATTCGTAATAATATTTAATACTTAATTTGAACTTTAATACCATGCTATAAAGTTTAAGTGTTAGTGGAGAGGTTACGTGAAAATAAAACAATTGCCGTTAGTATCGTATTAATGAATCTGTTAGGCGGTACGAAGTTCGCCGGGTCAGCTAGTAACTAATATAAGTGAGTCCAACCAAACGAAAATTCGTATGTTACTTTTGAGGTCGGTTTTTCTTTTTTAAGTCTTGGTTATTTTATGAATGTAATGGGTTAATGACCAAGCGGGTCGCTCGATGTTAAGTAGTCACCTAATTCTTACCTTTTCTCTCCTTAATAGTAGTGGAAGAGACTGAAATTGGAGATGGTTTAGGCTTGTGACTCACTGTACGAAACGTGATTACTTTATGCGGATTTTTGGTGACTACTTCATGCTTTTTTTATTGAAAATAGCGGGTTTAATAAGGTGGGTCACGTGATCGACGGAACATGGATATTTGCAGCACCAGAGGAGACACAACTGTGTTGTCAGATTTGGGAATAAGAAGTAAGGAAAAGTTCTCAAAGGCAGGGGTAGAAGGTTGTTAGGTTACAAAAATATTGGTCACAGGTTAAAAAATCATTATCTATGGCTTTTATGTAATTTAATTGATCCATGAAAAGGTTGTATCTATTTCAATATGCTTAAAGTTAACTGATATCTCTATTTTCAGCCCCGAATCCAAAAATGCATTTGCTCAGTAGCTTCTGACCACAGCGTGACATTGCTAAGTGAGTAAAATTTATTTTTCTACTTAAAAATAATGAAGTGATTTCAGATTGTCTTTGAGGATATTGTGCTAAAAATCGGTTCATAATTGGTGAAAAAAAAAACTCGTGGGCAAACTTGCTTGTGTCGAGAGAAATTATGTCCACCACGCAGAACAGAGTGGTGGATTAAGCTCTAACCTTCTCCTTAATAGGAGAAACTTAGATCAGAAAGTGGTACATATATAGGCTGATACACTTATTAATTAATCACACTTATGTATATATGGACGCTGATATGCAATACTGTGTCAAGCCACACGAACTTCATTTTGAGAAAATGGCGTTTAAACATGTCAAAGCTATTCTTAATAAGTTTGTTTGAATAAGTATTTATCCATATTTTCTTTTCTTTTTTGATTAAAGCTGTAATGAATTAAAAGTAGGTTTATATATTTAATATATTATTTAATAAAAAGTTTTTAAAAATATAAGATTATTCCATAAATTACAAAATAAGGAACGACCTGGAATTTCGGAACAATTAATTAAGATTTTTTTTTTCAGTACTTATTTAGTTTATATGACTTTATTTTTTATTGAATAATGTTAAATAGGTGATGCCGTAGTAAAATACACCAATATCTCCTAATTTCACTTTTTGTGGGTTGACACATTATTGCATACCAGCATCCATATATTATAAGATAATATTTAATTTAACAAATTGTTAATAATATTTCAGTTTTCATACTTGAAAGATAAATTCTAGGGTCTAGTCTCTGTTAGTGCCTTTTTTGACACTTACAGTTTTCGTTGTTTTATATAAAACTTACGAGTCCGGTCTTAGGTCTGATTCTCGGACTGTGTCTAAATAACCTATTCTATCTCCCGAGGCCTGTCGGAGCGCAAGTGCGTGACGCTGGCGTCCCGCCACCTGTTCCCCGTCGTCACCATCAAGTGGCGGCCCGCCGACGACTTCATGGTGGTCGGCTGCAGCGACGGCACCGTCTACGTGTGGCAGATGGAGACTGGCCACTTGGACAGGGTGTTGCATGGTGAGTGAGTGAGTGACGGGGACACCTTGGGCTACCCTCAGATTGGTGGTTAGGGCTGTCATAGTGTCGGGGCGTTGGGTTTTCTGCTATATGTACCCTATAGTCAGCATCAGTGGTGAATAGTTTATGATATTATGGTGATAATCATTTTACATGTTGAGTTATGGTGGATTAACTTTAGGTGTAAATTATGGATACTGAATATTTTGGGTTTGTTTTTTGGAATATAAAAAATAAAATAAAAATTCTTTATTTCTGTAACTTATACCTAGATACAAACAGATACAGCTGGGGAGCTCCTTTTAAGTAATGGTATTAACTTGTGCTAGGAGTCCCCGCTCTTCCATATTAGACAGGTAGATCAAGGCAGAAGAATATTTAGAATAATTTCAAGAGTTCACTCATCCGTGAACATTTTTACACAGTAACAATTAAATTAACTACATAGTTAAATTGTCTGAATGTGTGTGTGTGTGTGTGTGTGTATGTGTGTATGTGTATGAGTGTGAATATATATGGGTCAAATATGCTTATAATTGGGTGAAGTTATATAATATTCTAAGGTTTCTTATTATATGAAATTAGATTGAGAAGAATTAGAGAATTAGAAGATCATGAAAGTTTTCTTACGCATCAATATAGATTTTGTTATGTAGATCGAACAGTTATTGTTTCTCTTTTGGGAACAGTATTTATTTTTGGATGAAATTCATCCAATCTATGTCTGTTTCTGTACCCCTAAAAACGTGGAAAATGTCATGATAATCAGTTGAGTAATTGTTGAGTTATATCAAAAAGTGTTTATCCAATTTTTTTCCTACAGGCATGATAGCGGAAGAAGTGTTGTCCGCTTGTGATGAAACTCTCGCCGATGAGTTGGGAGGGGCGATGACTTCCGGCACCGATCTCCAGGGTCTGGCCAATCCCGCTGTGCACTTCTTTAGGTATGATTTAGTGCTTTGAAATGATTTTTGGTATTGATTGTTTATTATATGGTTTACCATTTACCCCTATCTTTTAGTGTTACTATGTACCCCTATTTCAACCCCTTATAGCTTCTTTTTTTAGCCTTTCTTCTTTCTTAGGCTTTAGACTACTTGTGTACCAAATTTCATTTAAAACTACTAAACCGATGTTCAGTAGTTTGGGCGTGATTGCGTAACACACAGAGAGAGTTACTTTCTCATTTATAATATTAGTAAGGTTTTTTTTTTTTAAATATTAGTAATGTTTATAAAATCAACGTAATATTATGTAAATTTTGCTTTATAAAATGTTATGAATTCACTAGCTGTGACTAACGGTTTCACTTGCGTTGCGTGATGTATTATAGCCTATATCCATCGTAATTAGAGATTTTCTAAAATTTTTTTAATGCAGTTTTTCTCGACTTCAAAATCGGTGACATGGTTCATCACAATATATCTATAACTCTTATAGTTTTCGGCTTAAGTAAACTGCTATTTTATTCAAGCTTTCCCGGCGTAATCATCAAAATAAAAAAAAATGGCGTTGTCATCAATAGTACAATATGAAGGGTGAATTGTACTTTGCTGTTTGATCTCTATCAGGTTTTAACACGCCTTCGCTTAGAAAATGATCTTTTTAACATCTCATATTATAGCAGAATTTTCAGAATAAAATGCCTGTGGTTAGGGTCAGAAAATAGTTTTTTTTTGGTAAAAGTTTGCAGTGTGGACGATTCGAGGAGAGAGGTCATCTCCCCATTCTCCTGATATTCATCAAAACTCGTTTCTCAACCCAGGGGTCTCCGCCATCGTAATCTAACAGCGATGCGGGCGGCCACTCAGCGTGGCCTCGCCGCTCTAGCGGCGGCGGAGCGCTCGGGGGGTTCAGGTCCGCTGGCCGAGCCGGCCAGAGCTCGCCGGGCGCCGCTCACTGTGCAGGGCTTCCGGTCCAATCCCGCTGGTGAATATTTACAATCACCTTAAAAGAGTTAATTTTTAGTGGTTTTTAAGGGTAATGGTAGTGGAGACTTGGTCTTGCAGAGTCAAATGTTATGATAGATTTTAAAGTAGTAAAAATTAAATTTCAAAAATTAAACGATGTTTTTATCATTTTGTTGAAGTAAGTACGTTAAAGTTTACGCGTAAAGAACGTTTTTTCAGTTAAAAAAAAAAAATTAAATATGTTTGTAGTTATCGTTTTGCTCCTGTGAGCCGTAGCGTGATGTAATATAGCCTATAATTTTCCTCAATAAACAGGCTATTCAACGCAAAAACAATTTTTCAAATCGTATCAATAGTTTCTGAGATTTTTAGATTGTAGAGGTTCCAGTACCTTTCCTCTCCTAAGTTACAAATTAATTTTATCTCCTTATAATATTAGTATAGAATAGTGAAGCGCAATTTATTTTCTCATCATCCAGACCCTGAAAGCCACATCCTGTTCTTCGACATCGAGGGTCTGATAGTGGAACTCCTTAGTGAGGAATACTCCGCTATGAGTCCAGCTAGCCTTGAAGTGAGTATAAATAATATTTTATAACTATATACAGGGTGGCGCAAAAGTAATGTCATTGTCGGACGCCATGGCCCTTGCAAGACTTGAATTGCCATACTACAAAAGACGCAATAAAAACATTTGAACACGTGTCTAGCTGAACAGTGCTTAAAAATTAAACATTGCTTAAAGTATTATCTAAATTGCTTAACAGCGAATAAACTCATAAAAAACTTATTGATAAAATGTTATACGTTACATTAAACTCACTTAAACGCATGTTCATCTATATCTAAAGCATGTTTAACTCAAAACTGTCGCTAGACGCGGATTTGTAGGATTTTTTTAAACACGCGTTTAACGTCTTTTTAAATCTTTTGTAGTGAGGCAGGAAATATCTAATATCTAAAGTTATATAGTATCATTAATACGTAGAATCAACTCTAGATATTTTCTCATATCTTAGATATTATTTAATCAAAGTATTGTAATTGGACGATGATAAGCAATACTGTTTCAAGACACACGAACATCATTTTGAGAAAATAGCGTGTTTAGACGCATTCTTAAAAAAATTGTTTAAAGACATATATACACATCTTCTCCTTGCTATTCTCATAAAATGTCTAATAAATTTAAAGCAGGTCACGGGTAGTCTACCCGTGACCACGAACGCTGCAAAGTGCTCGAAACGTCGGGATGATAAAAATAATTAATATACGCGATTTAAATCCGTTAAAATAGGTTATTTCAATGAATAATAATCGCGAAAATTTAAAGCAGATTACTATAATAAAAATAATAAGTTTTTAAAATATATTAGATGATTTTATATTGCAAAATATTGACCACATTTCAATATTAAATTAAGAAACTTCTTTCCGTCCTTATTTAGTTTAGTTCACGTGAAAATGTTTAAAATAATGTTAAACACATTATGTATCATCAGAGTACATCAATAATCTCTGAATTCGACTCTGCGTGGGTTGACACATTATTGCTTATCATCATCATCCAATTACAGAATTGTTCGAAAAATTACTGCAAAACCGTTTACTTTAAACGTTCATCTTTGAATCAATAAAAAACGGGCTAGCCAAAAATTTAAACTTTACAGGGAAAAGTTATATACGCGGTTTTGCAGTATCCCCGACGATATGAATACTAATTTCTCTTCCCCAGGCCGCTGGTCTCATAACTAGTGAATATATGAAGGTGGCTGCCTTGACTCAGTCCGCGAGTCCGGATGCTGCGAAACGGATATCCGGTTAGTTTCTTTTACAATTTCAAATCATAAAACTCTATGTGTCATATACAGGGTGATTTTTTTTATTGGACGTGGTTGGCGTGATTAATTTCGAAAGTATGAGGAATAGCAATAAATACTTAAAGGATCTTCAAGTACGATTTCGATAGAAACTAAAACTGCATTATTCGTTTATTAAAAAATAATTTTTCTAGCCAGAAATCGAACTCGATGATTTAATAAAAACACCTTATTGGAAGACGATCGCTTTGGTGTAGTGGTGCTGAATGTATCTCTAACGCCGACGGTTGCGGGTTCGATCCCCGCTCGGGGCAAATATTTATATTTGTATAAATATTTGTTCCGGTCTGGGTGTTTGTCTTTGTCTCCACCATGCCTCGGAGAGCACGTAAAGCTGTCGGTCCCGGTTGTTATCACAATCACCTGATAATGATCGTTACTCGTAGTAGGGAAATTATTCTAGTCTAAATGGTTACTGGCTGGCCCTCAGGGGTTGCGGAGGTCAGATGGCAGTCGCTCTGTGTAAAAATCAGTACCTCGTCAATATTTGGACTAGAATAGAAAGCAGACCCTGGTGTAACCGGGAAAATGCTAGGTAGATAGGACCTTATATTATTGGAAATTAAAGAGAATTTGAATCTCCAACGATTTTCATGAATGAAGTGGGTTTCGGCGGCGATAAATTCAGATCTAGTTATGTTACATTTTCAGAAAACTTCGTTTCATCCATGTTTTCAGTCAATGTAATACTGCTACTATTTTTTTTTATTTATTACTAAATATAAATTCCAAATAATATCACTTAGCAAGCAAAGCTCGGTCATCCAGGTCTAGTACCTGTTCTATTTATATATAAATAACGTTGATTCTGGACAATCATCCAAACAATAAATTGTATTACACTATTATTAAAAGTGCGTTGAAATTCTCGCAGAGTAACTGTATCTAGTTGTAACCAACAATATTGTACGAAGGTATTTTTTATAACTACTACTGAGTTTCTCGCGGGCTCTTCTCAGGGTCCACATTCCGAGGCGGTGATAGCTTCACGTGGAACTGACATGACAAATTTGTAAATTGACGATTTGAAATCTATACATATAAAATCACTTGTCCTGACTGATTCATCAACGCAGAGCCTAAACCGCTGGGGCTACGAACTTGAAATTTTGCCAGTAGGTGGCTTTTAGGTTGTAGGTTGTAGGCTTTTAGGATTATTCACCCCTAAGAGGGTGAAAAGGGGTAAAAACGTTTGTATGCAAAATCTCATTCCGTGGTTGTATTAACTTAAAACTTAAAACACATATTTCTGGGTGATAGTAATGAAATGTAAAATAGAAAACGGGGTACTATTATTCCACACTGGGGTGCAAGGGGGTAGTAAAGTTAGTATGAAGAAAATTTATTTTTTTTGGCCGATTATCCTTAAATTCAGTACAAACATTACTTAAGGAGAATAATTAAATATATGTATGCCAGAATTTCAAAATCATCCCTTAAAATGACGCTAGAACGGTAATAATTTCGCTGGTAGATTTATTTAGCTGAAAATCCAAAACATACGCGGGCGTAGCCGCGAGCAACTACTAGTACCTTATAAAAGCATAATTGAATTAAGTACATTTTGAGCTTGAATTCGAGTTATTTATAATCCAATAATTTTTATGGTATATTATTTTCCATGCTTACATTTAACGGATAGATTTCTTTGGTCGCGTTAAAGACAAGGCGGGTGATATGGAACGTCTCTTGAAAGAGAAGGATAAACATGGTTTGTATAAGTAGTTTTAATTGATTTAATAAAATATAAGTTGTGACGTCACGTCATGTCACGTATTGAGGGTAGGTGCCATTTTGTAATGTAGAGACATGGACTTGCTCGAGTTAATGAAAATATTTTTATTAATAATTTTATGAATCCTGATGTATGGTGTATTTATGTATGAAATTTTATTTGTGTCATTTTGTTTATGGCATTTTCAAGGATAAAACAAATGGAACGAAAATCACGTATTTTCGAACAAAATTTATCGTTATAATTTTTCATTATGAAAAATGATTCAGTTCAATCATTCGATCGATAATTTCTCATCTAACTCTTATGTGTGGCTAGAAGTACGCTACATTTGTTAAAAAAGACGAGTAAGGAAAAATAGAACAAAAATGGGTATTTTTCTTCTGATATTATCAATAACTACATCTTAACTTAAAAATTCTAGTGACAATGACAATGAGAGTTCTAATCAGAATCGAACCTGCGACTTTCCATTCATGAGTTTCTCGTTGTAATAAAATTTTAAAATTCTATTTAAATTTCCTAAATTTTATTTAATTTCTTAGGTATATTGGCGAAGATGAAGGAAAGCGCTGAAACTATGCAGACGAAGTTGCAAGCTAAAGCTGAGCAACTGAAGGGTCATGTTGACCAGAAAGGTAAGTGGTACCACCTTTCAGGGACTTTTAGAAGGAAATTTACTTCAAAAAACGTTCTTCAATAGGTTTAGGAGAGACTCTGAAAAGTGATTTTTGAGTGAAATTTGAGTGAAGAGATTTTCATCAGTGTTCGATCAAGCAAAATTAGTGCTAAAGTCGGATTTATGATTAAAATTTTGAATTATAATTTTAGAAAGCCGGTTTTTCTTATAATTCTTAATTGAAATCGTAAATATTCGTTTATTATTATTATTATTTAACTCTTTATTGCACACCTTAACACATAAAAATGAAAAAAAATATATATTCTTCAAATATAAATATAGCGGTGAAGCAAATGGCGGTCTTATGGCTTATAAGCCATTTCCGTTTAACATGTATTGTACATTTTACAAGTCATTTCTTAAATAAAAATAAAATTTAAATAATATATTAAGTTATATTTGGACGCTGATATGCAATACTGTGTCAAGCTACACGGACTTAATTTTGAGAAAATGGCGTCTAAAGATGTGAAACCTATCCTTAACAAATATGTTTGAAGATGTATAGTATATCCACCTTTTCTTTTATTTTTTGATAAAAGGTATAATTAATTAAAAGCAGATTGATATATTTCATTTAATATCTAATAAGAAGTTTTTCAAATATTTGAGATTATTGTATAAATTGCAAAATGTGGAACGCACTGGAAATTCGAAACAATTAATTAGGAAACTTTTTTTCCGTACTTTTTTAGTTTATATGACCCTAATTTTTTTAAATAATGGTGATGCAGTATCAAAATACATCAATATCTCAAATTTGACTTTTTTGTGGTTTGACACATTATTGCTTATTAGCATCCATTTATCAGGGGTGAATCAAGGAAAATTGCCGTCTTAGGTGAATTTTCATAATAGCGTCCTTGAATATCGAACGCTTTAGGTGGTGGAAGGACTGTATGACAATCAATAAAACTATTTTTTTATTTAGAGCTTAAAGTTTGTAAACCACATTTTTTTGTGTGGTATAGATTTTTTTTCTCGAAATTAAACACAGTGTAATTGTTTTATTTCAGTGATTTAAACCATAATTAAAATTTCTAATAATGATTTTTATTAACAGCGCCATCTAACGTTATTAATAAGAATTGTCTCGTGTGATGTGACACAGATTCTTATATAGATGGCGTTCCCTTCCAGAATGTTATTGTTTCTCAGAAACGTTAAACATTAACAAGGGTACGTAATATAAAAACTTACCTCCTAAATGAAATTATGGAGTGTTTCAAGTTTATATATTATATATGTATTAATTAAATTATAGTATATATATTATTACTATTTTTTAAATAATAAAAAAAGCTCACGAAGTATATAGAAATATTTTAAAAATACAATTTAATTACGTAGAGACTCGTTTCGCGCGGTTGCATTGTAATTTTTTTCAACATCACATTATAAATATTTGAAATTGTCTTTTCTCTACTATAATATCCATTTATTATACATATAAATATAATAATAACGTTTATTGATGAAAACCGCATTAAAATCCGTTTTTTTTTTTCAAAAGATCGAAGCCTACAGACGGTGGGAAGAGATTTTGTTTTATACTATGTAAAGATATAACATACAATATAACATCATGAAACTTACAAAAACATAAGTGATTACATAGATATAAATCGAAGCAAGATTTGTGATAAAATCTTGTATTAATTAATGGATTAAGCCAAGCCGTATACTGTAAGATGTTTCTAATTAAAAAATACTAATTGAATTCGCGCTACTAACACTGCTACATCATTGGTCTGCTTTTGAATGGTCATTTATAGCTCGTAATCTTACGCGTATTTTAGTAAAGGTTCTTTACAATTGGCGGATTTTAAGCTAGAATTGAGCGTTTTTTTTCTAAATGTGATCCATTTCCGTCCACTTTAAATGAGACATGATACAAATTACTAGTTTTACTTTGTCGTACGAATTTAAAGATATATTGAAATAGCGAAATTTTAAGTTTTAAGATTGTATCTATACTAATATTATAAAGCTGAAGAGTTTGCTTGTTTGTTTGAACGCGCTAATCTCAGAAACTACTGGTTCGATTTGAAAAATGATTTTTGTGTTTGATACTTTATTTATTGAGGAAGGCTATAGGCTATATTACATCCCGCTACGACTCATAGGAGCGAAGCAGTAACCATAAACGCGACTAAAACCGCAAGGGACAGTTAGTTGGAAATATTTATTAAGACCTTCCGTTATGACGCGTTTGCATGATCGTTTGGCACGCGTAAGAATTTTTCTAAAGCGAGAATTGCACTTGTAAGTTTTATTCTCGTAACTGATATAAAATACCGTAACCTGGTTAGGTAACCTTACGTAAGTTGTGAGGATCTATAAAAATGTCACTGACAGTAATTTCATTCGGGCGTAGAAGCAGCATATAGAAATTTCTTACAATGTGCGGCCGGGATAGTTGTTTTGTTATTATTGTGGTTCAATTACTTTAAATGAGACATAATACAAATTACAATTTTAACTTCCTTGTACGAAGTTAAGGAAGTATTCTAATAACAAAATAAATCGATTTTAAAAAACCTTTCTTAAAACTCAAGTGACCAGAGTATATAGAGGCACTTTTTTTTACGAAATGTGTGGGGAAAAGATAGATTTTCGGGATGATTCCGTTTAGCCATTCTAAAGTATTCACCCGAAGGGGTATAATCGGAATCGCGTGTCCGTTTGGCCACATTGACCGGTCGGGGATAAACGAAATTTCATTTTAATTGCTCTTCATTTATCATTTACATAGTCAAGATTAATTATCGGAAGAAATATATGAATTCCGCTTGGCCACCCTGGCCGGGGTCCTCTTGGGGTGGCTAAACAGAATCACCCCTTTAGCCGAAGTAAGGCTTAATTACACACTTGATCATTACAAGAAAGAATAATAATGTAAAAAACCAACAATTAATAATATCTCATTTTTATCGTTCACGTAATCTTGCACAGTGTGATATCCTTTATCCGACTGCACGACGCAAAGGAGGGTAATATGTTTATCGGTCTACGTATGAATGTGGGTGTGTACCTTTGTGGCAATAATAATTAGACCGAACGCGTGGGCCGATTTAACTACTGATGTGTCGTTTGATTCGTCATGACGTCGAGAATGTCATAGAAAGCATACAAATTTGAAAAAAAATCAAAATGGCCGGAATCCGGAACAATAAGAAAATAAAAATCGACTAACTATGTCATGTTTGGTATCGTTGAATACCAAACATGACATAGTTAGTCGATAACGATTCTCACTTATAGGCTTTTAGAACTGATACTGATACGGTACTGCCGTTGCAGATGGTCCTGTTACGCAGTCGGGTTTTGATTTTGTTAATAATTTGAACTTGTTAGATTAAGAAGTAATAAATACGTGTCCAGTCAATAGGTACAGAGACAACGTACAATGAGTTCTTAATTATTAGGTTGTGTATATTTAGTGCCCAAGGCGATCTACATTCGTTGGTAATTTGTTCAATTGCATGTAAACACACGGCCGTGCGGAACGTCAAATATTTTTTTGTAAGTATAGTAAAAATAATTACAGACTTTTTAGAACGTATACTATACTTATGGAATTATTTCGATGTCTGATTTTAATTTTTTTTTAAGTGGCTAAAGTATAGAACGCATCTCTAAACGGCCTCGATAAGGATTTCATGATCATTAGTCGGGAGACCGAAAACACACACAACACAACACCTATCACTATATAACACTACAAATATCCATATGGCTAATAGAAACGTTTTCCGTTGTTTCGTTGGCGCAGTGGTCACTGCAACAGACTAAAGCGCTGGACGGTCGCGGGTTCGATCCCCGCTCATGGCAAACGTCTGTATTGGCCATACGGACGTTTGTCGTGGTCTGGGTGTTTGCGTTGGTGTTGTGAGTGTTTCCGGATCCCCGACACAAGGTCATGAGATCTTAATGGGGGCCGTTGAGTGTGATGCGTTTATTATTTACGTGGCAGTGAATCAAACCCGCGACCGTTAGCGATTTAGTGAGGAAGTTTGTAGTAGTTTAGTAATCAAAAAGTAGGGTCTCACTAGCACTTTTGAATCATCGAAAGAAAAAATAAAGTATTTAAATTAATGGGAAGCTACCACCGCTTCGGAATGTAGATTCCACCGAGAAGAATCGTTAAGAAACTCGATAGTTACTCTTTTAAAATGTAGATAGTAATTTTTGTGAATTTCTTCTTCGCATGCTCGCAGTAATATCCAACCGTATGTCCCATCATAATAAGCCTACGCCCTCGCCAAGGTAGTCTAGATTCAAGTAAACAAGCTTCAATACAAACATACAAGCCTTAATAACCCCTAAAGCCTACACAATAAGTGTCGTAATGGAATAGCAAATAAATGAATATGAGATTACACGTTACATGTTACTTTCGACATTTCTATGAAACGGTTTCCTTTGTCTCGATCGTGATGAAATATGTTAAAATGTCAAATTAATATTTATTGTTAAGTAAAACATTGTTGCTTGTTTATGTATTATATATATATATATATATATATATATATATATATATATATATATATATATATATATATATATATATATATATATATATATATATTAATTTTTTTGTACACTTCGTAACCGTTTAATTTAATTTCATGTCCTTTGTCTAAAGGTTGTCTGTACAATAAAGCATATTTAGACACTGATAAGCAATAACTGTGTCAAGTCACACGAACTTATTTTGAGAAAATGGCGTCTAAATATGTCAAACCGATTCTTAATCAATTTGTTTGAATAAATATTTATACATATTTTCTTTTATTTCTTGATAAAAGATATAATTAATTAAAAGCAGGTTGATATATTTAATGTATTATCTAATAAACGGTTTTATATATGGATACTGATAAGCAATAATGTGTCAACCCACAAAAAGTCAAATTCGGAGATATTGATGTACTTTGATACTGCATCACCTATTTAACAATATTAAAAAAAAATGAAGTCATTTAAACTAAATAAGTACGGAAAAAAGTTTCTTAATTAATTAGTGTGAATTTCAAGTGCGTTACATATTTTGCAATTTATACAATAATCTCAAATATTTGAAAAACTTTTTATTAGATAATATATTAAATACATTAGTCTGAATTTAATTCATTATACTTTTTATCAAAAAGTAAAAGAAAAGATGGATATATACTTCTTCAAACAAATTTGTTAAAAATGGGTTTGACATCTTTAGACGTCATTTTCTCAAAATGAAGTCCGTGTGGCTTGACACAGTATTGCTTATCAGCGTCCAAATATATGACACTATTGTATAAAATACAAAACATTGAACGAACTAGAGATTCGAAACAATTAATTAAGCAACTTTTTTCCGTACTTATTTAGTTTATATGACGTTATTGTTTATTGAATAATGTTAAATATGTGATGCAGTATCAAAATACATCAATATCTCAGAATTTATCTTTTGTGGGTTGACACATTATTGCTTCTCAGCATCCATTTGTATTTGTATATACTTTTTTAATACTGACTACTGATATACGAGCTCGAATAGAGTAACAGCTCACTCTCACAGAAGATAAGTGTAGCTAATATACCTACGTTTCGTACGGTGAGTAAGAGAGCCGAAAGCTTAACCCACTTCCCCATTCCTTTCCTCGTTTCCTTTTAATCCCTAATTTCTTTTTAAGATGGCGGCGCGTTTGTGTCTCCTCTGGTGTTGCAAATGTCAATGAGCGACGGTGATCGTTTAACATAAAGTGGAAAACCTTGTTTGCTCTTTTACTATTTTTTTATCTATACTTATAATAAAACTGTAGGTCAATTCTGTACATGAAATATATTTTCAAAATAATTATCAGGGGGTGATTAGTGATCGATACTGATGCCAAAAATGCAATCAGTAAAATTTTTGTCTGTCTGTCTCTCTGTCTGTATGTTCCTTATAGAAACAAAAACTACTAGACGAATTTACCGAAACTTGGTACTATTATTCTTCATACTCCTGGGCAGGTTATAGTATACTTTTTATCACGTTACAATCAATAGGAGCAGAGTAGTGAAAGGAAATTTTGGGAAAACGGGAGACGTTACTCCAATTTTTAAGCTTCCGTCGCGTATGCAGCTTCAATGGTTAAAGTTACATAGAAATCATGTATGACGGAAAGATTCTACATAAAATTTTCTAAAAAACATCCCGCAACAGCATATGTCTATCTTTTATAGTTGACTCACAATAACACGCGTAACTGATAGCAGATAGAGTTCGGAGCATTCTGATTATATTTGTTTACTCTTACGTTTAAAAAACGCGGACGAAATTGCGGGCAAAAGCTAGTTAACTAAAAATAGCATCCATTAAGATTCCATGATCCTATGTCATACACAACAAAAATCGTATTACAGATGTGTCGTATCCGAATCACGGTTAGCGCTGACAAACGTGCAGACGGGACACCTGAAGTTAAGTGATCACATTTCCAGCACCAGAGGAGAGACAATGCGTTGCTTAAAAGTAAGCGGTTGACAGACGCGTTGGCGCAATGGTCACTGCAACTGACTAAAGCGCTAACGGTCGCGGGTTCGATCCCCGCTCACGGCAAACGTGTGTATTGGCCATACAGATGTTTGTCGTGGTCTGGGTGTTCGTGTTAGTGTTGTGAGTGTTTCCGGACCCCCGACACAAGGTCACGAGATCTTAATGGGGGCCGTTGAGTGTGATGCGTTATTTATTTATTCATTTAATAAGGGATGAAAGATGTAAAGAAAGGAATGAACGTAGGAATCGTAGCTATATTAACTAGTTCACACTGATTATGATAGTGTACGAATACGAGCTGTAGTCAGAGGCCTACAGCTAGTCTCTACTTCAATGAAGATGTATAATAGAATAGAATAAACTGTATTGTACTATTAAAAGAAATGTTAGAAACAAGTATTTTATGATAAAAACAAAAGCCGTACTGCGTTATAAGACCATCTGCAGTCAGCAGTACCGTATCAGTTCTGTCTAAAGGCCTTTAAATAAATTGCTAACCAATTTTAAATCGTTATAGATCATAAACGGTAATTCCGATTGCAAAACGATATGAAAAATCTATAATATGATTTTTAAATACATATTCAACGATACTCCACTTGACATAGTTCGTCGATTTTCATTATTTGCTTTTTTATATTATAGCGTCCAAAATCGGCCATTTTGATTTTTCTAAATTTTTACACTTTCTATGACAATCGCGCCGTCACGACGAATAAAACGGTGTATCATTTATCAAAATCGGTCCACACTTTTGGTCTAAATAATGCCACAAAGGTACAAACCCACATTCCTACATAGGCTGATAACACATTACCCTGATTTGCGTCTCGCAGTCGGGTAAAAATAGCAATGTGTAGGTTTTTGTTCTCGAAAAGATACCCGATTCCTGGGGTGATCGAGTTATGTGGCGATGTATCCCTAAAACCCCTGCGATGGCCTTTCTCAGCACGGAAATGGAGAGGTCTCGGGATCGCTTGCGCATGCGCATCCGCTGCCCCTCTCGTGCGACGCTCCGCTCGTGGCCGGCGGAGCTCGTCTCAGGAGGGCAAAGTCTGGTCTTGCCCTCCGCGCACCACTCGCTGGTGCGTTCGGCAGTTCGAGGCCATATCGGCTGCCGTCCTCCTCGAGGCCGTATGAAAACGGATGCGTGGGACCCCCATCTCACGCACCCACGGCCCGAGGTGGCGCCCTATTTATTCTGCCCCGGGCACTGATGGGGCTATATAACTAAAACTGCTAACTCTTCCGCTATTCTTTCTATATCTAAACTTCACGTTTATTTGTAAGAATGCAATTTAATTTCTTTTGGGAAAAAGTAGTAATGACAAAACATGAAGTCATTTTGAAAAGAGTAGCTTAATCTTGAATCAAGTAATTGGTAAAAGAAAATCAGAGATTATTCCATCAAATCTTAGAAATGAAACAATTGTGTTTAATTATATAAGTATATTTAAAAATGTAATTATAAATTATATATGTAAACATTGTTACAAGACATTTTAGATGATAATATGGATGCTGATAAGCAATAATGTGTCAACCCACAAAAAGTGGAATTTGGAGATATTGATGTATTCTTATACTACATCACCTATTTAACATTATTAAAAAAACAAGTCATGTAATCTAAATAAGTACGGTAAAAAGTTTCCTTATTAACTGTTTCGATTTCCAAGTGCGTTCCATATTTTGCAATTTATACAAAAATCTAAAATATTTGAATAACTTTTTATGAGATATTATATTAAATATATCAATCTGCTTTTAATTCATTATACCTTTTATCAAAAAAGAAAAGAAAAGATGTATAACTTCTTCAAACATATTTGTTAAGAGTGGGTTTGACATCTTTAGACGCCATTTTCTCAAAGTAAAGTCCGTGTGGTTTGACACAGTATTGCTTATCAGCGTTCATATATTGTATAATAAATCTTGGATAGAAGTGGTAATTAAGAGAGAATAGGACCTCACAAACCAAGTTTAGTTTTGGTGTAAGGTACTTGTAACTGAGATGTTTTTAAAAACTTATAGCTTACGAAAGCTCACCTACGAAGAATCGGAATTGCGATTAAAAGGGGGAACGCTGCTAACATTCTTACCACCATTCTGCGCGGACATGTTTTGTAAAGATATTATTGTGATTTATAAATATTTAAGTTTCGTATGATTCCATTTAGCCACCGCAAAATATCCACCCGAAGGAAATCGCATGTCCGTTGGGCCATCTCGGCCGGGAGGGATAAACGGAATTTCATTCTGATTGATCTTCCGAATATCCACCCCAAGGTATACTGAGGTATTAAATACATTTTTTAGAAGTTTCTTAATCATAATAAATCAAATTATTTATAGTACCTAACGAGCTTAAACAAAAATAGAAAATTTAGAAATTAAAATGTGTAAAATGTGTTTTTAATAAAAATGTGTTTTTTTTTGTTTCATAAAAATAAATTCTCTCAAAACTTTGGTCTTTTCCGCGGTTGGGGACGAGGTTTATATGGATAAATTGGTCGTTGTGATGGTTTCGGTCTTTGCGTCATTTTAAGTTTCGTTCGTTCTGAGGATTCATCATCAGCTTTCTCCTTTTCCCTGCTGATTTGATATTCTACTCCGAGTTCCCAATTTCCGAACCCCCTTTCGGATTCCTTTACTTCTTTGGGGGGCCTTGTGGGTTGTGGGGGCTTTGAGGGTTTTGGGGGTTTGAATGTGGGGCGCCTTCTTTTTTGATACTTTAGTTTTGTCTTTTTATAGTAATCAATATCGGGGAGTAGTATCAACGGATAGTATTCAGATTTTTTCGAACGTAGCGCGTGCGACTGTGTTGATATTTCGAAGGCGTTCCATGCGTTTCCAACAGACCGTAGGTGATGGAAGTTGTCAGAAGAATATGCGTCTCGGTTTCT
Source organism: Hypolimnas misippus (assembly GCA_037950945.1). Lineage (NCBI taxonomy): Eukaryota > Metazoa > Arthropoda > Insecta > Lepidoptera > Nymphalidae > Hypolimnas > Hypolimnas misippus. The sequence continues at coordinate 1,839,523 of JBBEEQ010000008.1, read as the reverse complement.
CGTTTGATGTGGTACGTTTATCAAATCTAAATTGTGTACGTGTCTCGCTTCATCGCTATTGGCTGCGAGATACTCTAGCACTTTCTTGCCTCGCACTGGCGGTCCGTTTCCACAAGCTTCATTTATATCTGGCATGCCATTGCATGATTTCGAAAATTGTAATGTGTCTTGCACTGCGATTAAAACTGAAATGTATTGATTTTTTTAATAGTGATGTGAAATAAATTTTAACTTCTTATTGCTAACAGAATTAAGAAGGACCTTTTCTTCAATAAGAATAATACGATGCTTCAGCTATTATAAACCAAGGTTTTCTCGCAATGTTGTCTGTCACAGCTTTGCGTGAGATAATTTTAATCACATGCGCTTTGATTAATGATGCTAAACCTATGACTGAATTCCTACTAGAAGTTAATTGTACTATAGAAGCTCGTAAGATACGAAAATCCAAACCAACTTACGTTAACGTACATTTTCAACCCACTTCAAATAAGAGGAGGTGTTTTTAAAATGTTTGTTATCTTAAAAACTCCGTCATTTCTTAATCGATTAATTTTTTTTTATTTGAAAGTGTATACTTTCATATTGGTCCCGTAGATTTTTTATTAAAATCGGTTTAGTAGTATGGTATTAAAATCGTAATAGCTGGTATAAGTGTGTATTTTGCTTTAAATAAACGCATCACACTCAAGGGCCCCCATTAAGATTTCGTGACCTTGTGTCGGGTGTCCGGAAACATACACAACACTAACACAAACACCCAGACCACGACAAACATCCGTATGGCCAAAACAGACGTTTTGTGAGCGGGGATCGAACCCGCGACCGTTAGCGCTACAGTCAGTTGCAGTGACCACTGCGCCAACGTGTCTGTCAAATTTAAGAATCGGTTGCCTTTTTTTAAGTCTTAATTATTATATGGATAAGCAATAATGTGGCAACCCGCAAAAATTCAAATTTGGAGATATTGATGTATTCTGATAATCCATTTAACATTATTAAAAGTTGTTTAAAACCATCTAAACTAAATAAGTAAGGAAATAAGATTCTTAATTTACCGTTTCGGATGTTAAAGTGTGTCCCATATTTTGCAACATGCAGTGGTATCATATTTTCGAAAAACTTTCTATGGGTTAAAAAATAATCACTAATCTGTTTTTAATTATTAAAACCCTTTATCAAAGTAAAAAAAGAAAGTTATCTTCAAACAAATTTATTAAGAATATGTTTGACATATTTAGACGCCATTTTCTCAAAGTAAAGTACGTGTGGCTTAATACTTTTGCTTATCAGCACCATATACTAAATATTTAATACGGGACCGATATTATCGCTATAAAGTAGACGATATTATCTTGCTAAATATAAATAGTAAATCTTACCAAAAATCAACAGTACACCAAACATGGTCACATAATACCAATCTTTTGAGTCTTCAGAACAATTTACTCGAATGTTCTGAAGCTATTTTTTATTACGACTCTTTTTAAAGGAAATTCTTAATTGAAATCTCGATAACGATTGTGGATACAATTGTATTTACCGAATGTGTTATTTTAATTATTGACTTAAAAGAAATTATTGTATTACAATAAAATTAGTAATGGATGAAAAATTGCGTATAATGTAAGATCAATTTCATTGAATTCAAATTAAAAAATATATTCGATAAACAGAATCTAACGTCTGCACGTCTGGTTTAATTTTTTTTTAATCTAGGTATTTTATTGTTACACGAAAATAATTATACTTATAAGTTTTGCTCTCAGACTTACATAAGTTATTTCTCATTACACCTAAAGAATTTACTGTCTGTGCCTTATTTTTGACAGAGAGATTATTAAGTACAGAAAAAAGTTTCTTAATAAACTGGTTCGAATTTCAAGTGCGTTCCGTATTTTGCAATTTATACAATAATGTCAAACATTTAAAAAACTTTTTAATAGATAATAAACATATCAGTCACATTTTAATTTATACCTCTTATCAAAAAATAAAAGAAAAGATGGATATTTAGACGCCATTTTCTCGAAATGAAGTCCGTGTGGCTTGACACAGGCTTGACACACTTGACACAGCTTATGAGCGTCCATATGATATACCTTGTTATGTGTCAACCCACAAAAGTCAAATTCGGAAGTATTGATGTATTCAAGTGATACATATGTCACGTACTTTAATGTCATGTAAAAAACATATTGTTAGATAATTTTTTTCTTTGTACTAATAATGTCAAACAAATTTATTAAAAATATGTTTGACATTATTAGACACCATTTTCTCAGTATAAAGAACGTGTGGCTAAATAACGCATCACACTCAACGGCCCCCATTAAGATCTCATGACCTTGTGTCGGGGGTCCGGAGACGCACACAACACTAACACAAACACCCAGACCACGACAAACATCTGTATGGCAATACACACGTTCGCCGTGAGCGGGGATCGAACCCGCGACCGTAAGCGCTTTAGTCATGATAAAAATGGCATAGTATTATTACTGCTAAATGACATAGTATTGCTTATCAGCGTTCATTTTCACAATAAATTATTAAAATTTGTGATAAAAGGAAACAAAAAAAAACATTAATAATGAATCCCTTTTAATTTTATAAATTGTCATTTCATTAATGTTTGAAGTGGAATTCGTGCGGTAACAAAGTACCGAAGTCTTTTTCTCCAGAGTTTCTATTATTTTTTTGTTTTTGATAACTAGAAATGTTATACTTTAAAGGTTGATAGTCATAGTATTTTTTTGTTGGTCGAGTTCCTTTGACTGCATAAGCGTGCTGTTTTGTTGGTCGAGATCGTCGGTCATATGACTGTTTTGAAGGACGAAGCCCTGCATCATCATAAGTGTGCTGTCTTGTAGGTCGCGGTCCTCGGTCATTGGACGCTTTTGTAGGGCGATACTCTGGATCGTTTTGGGTATGCTGTTTTATAGGTCTAAGTCCTCGATCGTTAGTTTGATGTTTCGCCGGGCGACGCTCTCGTTCCCTATAGGTGGTCTGTCTTGCCGGGCGCGTTTGGAGCTTAGGATATTGTTTCGTAGTGCGAGTAGAGACTCTTACGTGATAAGATTGCGTGTAATGTGTGTCACCATAGATGTCTGTAAATGAAAACCAAGGATTGTCGCTTGTTATTTTTCTAACGGGTCGATAGAAACGTTTGCCATTTATATCTTCGTACACAGGTCGTAAAATTCCATCTACGTTGACGTATTCATTCTCGATGCGATAATATCGCTTGCCATACTCGTCTTGATACACCTCTCTGTAATTCGAGTTGATGTAATCTCTCACAGGCGGTTCAAATATGTTATTGACGTCTACATCCACGGACGCATCGTCGTCGTTGTTCGTGTCGCGATGGAAAACCGTTTGTCCGTTCACGGAGACGTGCACTTGTGATAATTTTTTGTCACCTAAACATATAATAAAATAATGTAGGTTAATGCATTTGGCAAAGGATTTTTTATACATTAATATCAATGTAATTGTTTATTTGGTGATTTGCGTTAGTCGAACTCGTGAATGCATATTTCAAGGTTTGATTGTGTTTTTTTTAAAGGATCTAAAGTGAAGCCAAGGAAAGTTATTATTAATATTTTTGTTCCTCGCACACAGCGGTGAAATTCTGTTACGTGCACAAACAGATGTAATTGTTTTACAAATGTGTTTCGGATTCAATTGATAATAGAGTTATTAATTTTTCAACAAAAAAATCAAAACACGTGTTAATTTTGTACACTTTATATAGATATTAATTTTAGGAGTTTTAGACGATAAAATATATAGACGAAGATTCGCAATATACACTCAATTAATAAAATAAAATTATAAATTCTGTCGTTACACCGAATATGTTTTCTGTAGCATGTTGTTAAGATTTCTTTCATGTTAATTTTTCTAGTAAATTGTATATATCATTTACGTCACCAGTCCATTTAATCCAACCGCCTTCTTGACTGTGTCTGGCTGATGGTGAGACTTTAGGTGGACTTTCCGATCTAAGAATAATATTGCTTAGCTTTGATTTAGTATATTCTCTTAATACATTATGTTCTTTACCAGGTATATTTCCTTCTTGTCTTGATCTCATAATCATTCTGTTTGATAAATCTTCTGGTACGCTGCCATCTAAGTAATAGAATTCTTGACGTAAATGCAACGGTTTCTCATTATGGTGTCTTTTATAATCTTGTTGAACATCGGATCCTTGATACGGCGCTGGTGTAGTGAATTGAATGAATGTTGTTATAACTGAAAAAGAAATTGTAGATATGAAGTAACTACTTTTTATTACTTTTAAGTGTTTTTTGATAAGATATTTAAAATTAGTAAAGATACAATCGGTGTTATAGTAATGATGTGATTTCAATAAAAAAAAAAATTGAAAATCGTAAGGAATATTCTTTATATATTTAAAGTATCTTTGGAACTAGTTTAAAGACAGAGATAGTTTACTGCGTTCAGTACTCACACACAATATCATATTGCCTAAATAATTCAAACGCAGTATTGTGATAAAAATGACAGCGTTAATATGGCATAACTAAGATTAAGTTCGTTTAAATTAGTCGTTTTAGATGATATACTTGTTCTGATAATTTCAAATTAAAAACAAAAATTCTGTACTGATTGCAATGAAAATTCTAAAGGACATATGTTTAGGTAAATATTTTAAATTATCTTGAGGTTAAAACATGTCGATCTCAACCGATGATTGAGCGTTCAAACCTCGGCTAGCACCATCTTGAGCTCGGGAAGGATAACATCATGAGGAAACTGCATGTGCCGGGAGAAATTTTGAATCATGTAAATCTGCCTCGAAGGACCAACTTGGTGGATTAAGCTCTAAACCTTATCCTTAATAAGAGAAAAGGTCTTTGCCCAGCTGTGGGACTTTTACAGGCTGTTACTTTACTATCTGCAGGTATACACTTTCATATATAAAAATGTTAAAAAATCTATGTATTGAGCAATGAAAAGAAAAAATTTGTGTTCGTTTTTGAAGTAAATTGAAAATAGCAGCTTACCAATTATGAACAGATGGAAAGTAAAAAGCATTTCGCCCTTTGCTCCTATAAATTTTAGTAGATATGCTAGTAACTGAAAATTTATTAAATTATCTTTTCTTAAGCACAGGGCGCCATAGTCAGCTTAGCAATAGCGCACATATTTAGTATTTGTTCACTTTGATTAACTGAAGTTAATTAGAACATTGATTCAAATGTGTTGCAATTAGTGTCAAGATAGATATTAATTAATTTTTTTTTTAATTGAACCTGTTTGGACTTTGGTACACGTGCTTTTTACGTGCGCGACGAAAAGGAGGGTAATGTGTTTATCAGCCTATGTATGTATGTGGGTTTGTACCTTTGTGGTACGATTTAGACAAATCGTGGGACGATTTTCATAAATGATACATCGTTTGATTCGTCGCAATGTCTTAGAAAGGATAAAAATTTTGAAAAATCTAAATGGCCGATTTTGGACGCCATAATGAGTAAAAGAAAAAAAATTAAAATCGACGAACTACGTCAAGTGGGGTATCGTTGAATAGGTATTTAAAAATCAGGTTAGGTTTCTCATATTGTATTTCAATAAGAATTACCGTTTAGGATCTATAACGATTTAAAACTGATCAGTAACGATTTTCACTTATAGGCTTTTAGACAGAACTGATATATACGTTAACTGCAGATGGTTCTGTTACAAAGTCGGGTTTTTGAGTTTTTCAAATTATTCGTTAATTAATAAAGAACGCTATATTTTAGAGGAATAAGACTGTATAGATGATGTTGGGATCGAGACTCTTCCTGAACTAAAATCGTTACCAATTGAAAAATATTATAGTGAAGTAGTGGGGGCTGTTGAGTGTAACGCGTTTTATTTATTTATTTATAATTTATTTATTTCTAAATAAGTAAATAAATATAATAGAACAAGTATCTTGCATCTTATTCCTATAGTTTTAAGCCGATGTAACGTTACTGTAAACAGGGGTTAAGAGGTTATATGTATTTATTAAATTAGGAAGATACAGTAGGATCAAATGAATATGTATTAAAAAGCGCATGGAATTCTATCATTTTAATTTCAAATCCATATTTCGTGTTTATAATCGCTCCTTTGAGTATTAGAGTGATGTTATATAGCCTATAACCTACCGTAATAAATGGATTATGTATCACAGAGAGACTTTTCAAAATCGGATCAGTATTTTCAGAGATTTCCTCCTACATATAAGTTTACGAACAAACTACCTCTAAAAATATTAGTATAGATTAGCCACCCGCAACTTCACTCACGTATATGGTTACAACTTCGCTTCTGTATGTCGTAGTGATGTAATTTAGCCTATGACCAGCCGCAAAAAACAATGCCATCCAAAGCAAAAATAATTTTTCAAAATAGATCAGTATTTTTACAGATTTCTCCGTACATAAAGACTTACAAAAGTACAGACCTACGATCAAATTTTACCTCTTTATAAAAATAGAAAAGATAAAGTCTTAAAAAAAGGAATCGACCGCAAAAGCGAAGTACGTAATATATTAAATATTTTAAACTTTCGCGATTTATACTATTCATATTTAATGTAACGGGTCTTATCGCGATAACTAATGGTAGTAATACCTTTCTGTAGTCAGCTCGTGACCACGACGAATGTAACTTCGTCGAAACGTCGGACAATAAAAAGGTATTAATTACTACCAGTAGTTATCGCGATAAGACCCGTTATATTAAATATGAATGTAATATATTAAGTTGGCTGATATACTAATGTCAGTTATTCTGATTTAAAAATTAAACCTAAATTCCGATTTTATATTATTAGTGCGCTATCTTTTTCTAAAAAATCTAAAAAATTCTATTGAGTGAAGAGAGAGATTGAAAATTGTTATTAAATTATGATTGAAGGTACATAGATGAAGGTTGAATTGTGTCGTAGACTCGTAAATAAACATAATAATGCTAAAAATACAGATCTTTAATTAAATATATATATATAGAATATTTACAGAATTTGATTTAACTCCTAATATAAATTTATTAAAATACAGAATATAGCATAAAAACAGCTGTGTTAACATCTTCAATATTGAATTACCGTTGAAATGTAAAAGTACTTTCACACATATTTTTATTATAAATAACATTCTTAAAAATTATACAATAAGTTCTTCTGAGAAAAACATTTGGTAAAAAAATTAAGTTAAAAGGTTCTATTTTAAATGTAGCTGTACCAAAACCTAACTTATATCTGGCCATCTGCATATCCATTTTAAAGATATTTCAATTAGGATATTTAGGCTTTTCGTATACTTTTTTATCAATTAAATCTACGAAATCTTTCGCAGCCGACAACAGTGCGTTGAACCAATCTCGATCGTTGCCTGATTTTTTCGAATCCTTCACCTTCTTAGTTAACTTTGTGAGCAATTGATCTCTCTTCATGTCGTTTATTATATTTTTGACGTTATCATCAGCTGTTAATGTTAGGACCATGATTGGTTTGTAATGTCGTCTGTCGATGTTTGGTTTAAATTTGGGTGGATGATCAAAGATCTCGTTCTTTCTGGCACCCGGAAAAGATTCTACATGATTTGTATGGTCACGTAATTCGTTATTATAATATAAATTGTCTTCATTCCATCTTCTGTTTAGATGTGTCTGGAGCGTGGTGTGTATTGACGCGAATAAAACTGTAACGTGTACATAAAATTTGCATTATTGTAAAGATAAAAAAAAAACTTAATAAATAGATCTAAAAAAATAAGAATATTAATGCGCTATAAGAAAAAAAATGAATGAACGAATGAACAGATACTGATCTAGCGAAAAGATAATATGAAAATGAAAATTAAAAAAAAATCATTCGACCGTCCCAAAAAGGAGCAGCAGGTACTAGTGATCTGCCCTTACGTAAAAACTAAAAAAAATGATAATTCGATCGCTCCATAGGATCACAGGACGAATCTGAAGATGCTTAAAGATTTCATCTAAAGCAGTCTAAGTATATATAGACAGGTTGATTTGGATATATGATATGTATGATGATATTTATTATGTATGTTATTTTAATTCTTGCAAGGATAATCAATGTTTTGAAAATATAATTTTTCACTCTCATGCCTCGATGAGATAATTTCTTTTATAAAAGTATTATCATCAAAATAGTTTATTAACTTACCAATAACCAGTAGCTTCATTATTAAATAATATTCAATATAATTTTATTTATTTTCTTTCAAGTACTTAAATTAATAATATAGAAATTTTTTTAACTTCAGCAATTCTTATCGAAAATCAAAAGCGGTGTACCTCAAGGTTCTGTTATGGGTTCACTATTTTATGATTGCTTATTGTAAGCACAACATTTTCTTAGTTAATTATTACTAGCGTAATTAAAATGTCAAATTGAAATTGAATTATGAATATGTAACTTCATAATTAGTAAATAAAGGAAAGAAAACTAATCGCGTTTATAATTAAAAAGTTTGTGGAAAATTTTATATGTTTTAATGAATAAGACATGCGTACAAATATAAGATCATTTTTTTGTTAAATTGTAAAATATGTTTGACGATAGGTTGGCGCATTGGTTACTGCATTGACTGAAGCACTAACAACAATCACTCATAACAACGATCTGTATAGGCTATACCTATATTTATCGTTGTCTGCGTTATCATAAGATGTTGATTGCGGCCGGTGAATGTAAAACTGTTTTTATTTAAATTCTTTCAATTATTTCACGATCACAAATTCACTATCTTTATAATAATCTACATTCATAAAAATCGATGTATGGCTGGAGTGATTATAATAAAATTTTCAGGCAATGTTAATAATATTTTATAATATTAGCCCAGCGGGTGATCATACAAAGGATCAACAGAATTTCATTCTAGCTTTTTGACAATACGCTGATGAAACGGCTAGGGACAGCTGCATTTATATTCACTTTCCAGAAATCCTTTAAAATTTGAATATCCTAGACAGACTTTTTCGTTCTGGTTGCTATTATCCTAAGATTCTATATATTTTACAAAATAAATAAATAAATAAATAAGGAGTTATGTAAATTATTAATATTATGTTTAAATTAAATTAATAATATTTAGAATGTTTCGAAGTATTTTATTTTTTATCAAAAAGGCCGGCAAACCAGCAGACGAATCATCTGACTTTAAGTGATTACCATCGCACGTGGACATCTGCAGCACCCGCAGAGGCACAAATTCCTTGCCAGATTTAAAAGGAATGAGGAATGAATGGAAATAAAAAATGAGGCAAGAAATAGGTGAAGGAACTAGTAGGCTTCCGGCTCTTCGAAATATTTTATTGAATTAACATAGTTTCTAAATAATAATATTTTAATACATTCTATAAAACCTTTATTTAATAACTTTCATAAATATATTTGAATTAAGAGTCATTCGTAATGAATTTTTTTATTTCCGAACAAAATGACGTCTACGAATGGTATACAATAGACAATATATACATATTTTAATACTAAACCAATACTATGTGACTCGTGCGAATACTTTGCACCTTATTTTTTAATGAAAACATTCATTCTGAGACATTTACTTAATTTTCGTCGTTTAAACGAATAATTATCTTCAAAATGGCGTATCAAAGATTAATTTTAATTCAGTATCAGGCGATACATTTGTTAGTTTTACCCTCGACAGCGATATGAAACAGTTCTGTAACCTAGTAACAAATACTTCGTAACTCGTAAGTAGTTACAGAAATTTGCGACTGTCAAAAATAAACACTAACAGTAAATTCTTTTATGTGTAAAGCAATGAGAAATAACTTTCGTAAATTTTTATTAAAATCTGAAAGCAAAATTTATAAGTGTATTCTTGCTTTAGAGGAGATATTTCTTATCGACAAATACGAACAATATGTGGATGCTGATAAGCAATACTGTGTCAAGCCACACGACTTCATTTTGAGAAAATGACGTCTAAACATGTCAAACCTATTCTTAATTAATTTGTTTGAAGACGTATAAATCCATCTTTTCTTTTCTATTTTGATAAGAGGTATAAGAAATTAAAAGCGGATTACTATAATCAAAGATTTTATATAATAATACCGTTTCTAATATATATGAGATTATTGTATATTTTAAAATATGGAACACGCTTCATTAATCGAAATATTAAACAACTTTTTCCGTACTTATTTAGTTTGTGTCTTTAATTTTTTCAAACAATGTTAAATACGAGACGCATTATCAGAATACATCGATATCTCCGAATTGAACCGTTTGTGGGTTGTCACATTATTGCTTATCAGCATCCATAAATAGTTTCAATTTAATTGTTTGACATAGTCAATTAATTTCATGATCATCGTTATAATTTCAGTAGCTCGTTTTATCCACGCCTTACTCTTCATAATACGATTCGGCTTTGTTATCTTTCTCTTTAGCTTCTCAACGTTGTCGTGCTTCAATTCATCAAACAGTTGTTTGTATTCGTCCATCGTTAATAGCGATAGAGACATTTCATCTCTATTACGTCTTGTGTTAGGGTTAGTATTGATTTGTGGCCTATGAGGTCTTTGAAATCTTGCATCAGGATCATAAACTCTATTTTCGTGACGATTCAATATGTTGTCATTGTAATATTGCATCGTAGATACTTGGGTAGTCCATTGTGCTAAGATTATTGTGATGACTGTAAAAGTAATAAAAATTACATAAAACTAGTTGGTAACTGGTACTTCGGTTGAGTGAAAAATTGTGTTCCCTATTCACCCCATTTACGCTTTCTTTCTCCTAAGTTCAATCGGTCTGTAACGAAAATAAATTTGCATTTATGTTTAGCAAATGGTAATTATGAGTATCACCACTACTGACAAACACAAAAATTAAGATTGGCTGATAATACTGATGATGAGAACGGGGGTTCTTTTTTGAAGTCATTTGAAAACTTAAAATTACGTAAACTTTGATACTTACCGTATGCTATTAAATCCATTGCTGATTGATACTAATTTTATTTATTACTTCTATAACTGAATGGAACTGGAAACTAATATTATAATTTACAAGAAGTATAACATAGCTAAGGTAAGAGTAAAAATGTTGACCTCTCCAATTTAATTTTTTTTTTTTTATCTGTATATAAAAGATCTCGCGTGGTAACCTTTGCAAGTCAAATAAAATACGACTAACGATATTTCCTCAATTGACACTTCAATTAATATGTATTTGTTTTAATTAACTTTACATTATTATTACGTTTCTGAGTTGATAAGAAATTAATTAAGCACTTGAGTTCAATAGTTATTTATAGTAATTTATTAACACCTATTCTCGAGAAAAACGTTCAAATGAAACGTGCACATTGCAAAAAAATATTTCGTATAGGAATTGCCTCGTGGGTTTGATTCCGTAACCTTATCCTTAACTATGACTTAAAAAAAAAATAAACCGACTTCAAAAGCAAAAAAAAAAAAACAATTTCGTTTGCTTGGATGATATGTTATTAATAATTTTGATTTAAAAAAGTAAAATAATGAATATGGATTGTTTTACTTCAGCAATTCTTATCAAAAATCGAAAGCGGTGTACCTCAAGGTTCTGTTAGGGGTTCTGTTTTAGTCAACTATTTTATGATTGCTAATTGTAAGCACAACATTTTCTTAGTTAATTATTACTAGCGTAATGAAAATGTCAAATTGAAATTGAATCATGAATATGTAACTTCATAATTAGTAAATGAAGTTCGAAAACTAATCGCGTTTATAATGAAAAAGTTTATTGAAAATTTTATATGTTTTAGGGAATAAGACAAACGTATAAATATAAGATCGTTTTTTTTTAAGTGAAACGTGCACATTGCAAAAAAATATTTCGTATAGGAATTGCCTCGTGGGTTTGATTCCGTAACCTTATCCTTAACTATGACTTCAAAAAAAAAAATAAACCGACTTCAAAAGCAAAAAAAGCAATTTCGTTTGCTTGGATGATATGTTTTTAATTATTTTGATTTAAAAAAGTGAAATAATTAATAAATTTTTATAAAAATTGTATAGGGCCAATCTGAAACCTTGTGAAACAATTTTGAGTTTTGAGGTAATAAATAGTAAAAAAAACCACACACGTTTATAATCTAGAACCCTCTCGTTTTTAGTCAATTGAAAATATCTACATTAATAAAAAGAACGATAAGAAATCTGTAATCAAAATTAGTTATCTCATATCATTAATCATTTAATACAAGTTTTGTTTCAATTGAAACCTACCGGAATCCCGAAAGCGTACCAAGCTTTGTACATGAAGAACTTGTAATGTGTCATGCGAATGTAATGACTTTAAAAATTATTTATTATTTATATAATTATGTAAGATAAAGGGTGACCTTTGTATATTTTCGATTTTTTTTATAAGAATTATGTTTGTGGTTATTAATGCTCTGTTCAAAACTGGTTTTCATTATGTAATTTTAAATTAAATGAATCTAGAAAATATTTTGTAATGAAGATAGGAAAACTAAATCCTTTTTTATAAAAAAAAATTACTTGCGCTTTTATTTCGAGAGCCACTAGGCCAGTGGTTGAACACGTCGATCTCAACCTATGATCGCGGGCTAAAACCTCGGCTAACACCACTGAGTTTTCAAGTGCTAAATTTGTGTTTAAATTCATCTCGTGCTAATGAAGGATAATATCGTGAGGGAACTTGCATGTTTCCGGAGAAGCTATATCCGCCAAATCGTAGTAAGCAGGGTGGTGGATTAAGCTCTAAACCTTTTCCTTAGTAGGAGAGAAGGTCTTAGCCCACCAATGGGATATTTATAGTTACGTTACATTACATTTTACTTATTTTTTGTTTTGTCCAAAAGACAGTTCAATATTTAACGAAGGGAACGCTACGTTAGTCAGAAATAAAAGATTCGCTTGAATATATTACTTTTAAATTTTAAAAAACGAATAAATTGACAAAATCGTTTGGGCTACCCCGAGAAGAGGTAAGAGTGGTATTGCAAGCTTTTGAAAATCTTCATATGATTCTTCTATTTCAGCATCTTCTGTTTTACTATTCTTCTTAGTTCCGCTATTGTTTTTCTTCTTTTGAAACTTCACTTCGTTATTGAGTTTGGTTTTTACTCCACTTCTAAAGATTGGAGGTGAATATATATTATTGATTCCATCGGTTAACACAGAGTGTTTATTATTAGGTACTATTATAGGTCTATAGATGCTTCCTGTAAGATCTTCAGTTAAATGTTCGTTATAAAAGGGAGCTTGTATTGTATTTTGTAGCAATGCAGCTATTATTCCTGAAATAGACGTAAAATTATTGGTATTGTTATCAATTATTTGAAATCAAATGTACCCAGCTACTATTGTCAATATAACAAACTCGAATTCAGATATCATATTCTGGTTTTTTATATAGGTAGTTGTTGATTTTGATATATTCGTGAACGATTAAAAACAATAGATTTTGTGAGACATTCAAATTAATTAATGTAGTGAAATTTAGATAAGCTTATAAGGCAGAAATATAAAAGGATAATGGGCGCGACGACGATACTTAGCGGAAAGGTTTTTCCACCAGAGCTGTGATTGACGTTAGGAAAATAAAAGTGATTATTGGTGGATCTTTTTCTCACTCAACATTTAGCTACCTCACACAGTTCTAGTGGATATTAAGCCAAATTGTAGTCACGTTTGTACTTATACCGTAACTATGACCAAAGATTCTAGATTTATAATCCTTATGCTTACAGTTACACTTGTAAGTTTTGTTCGCATAAGTTATTTATCATTGCTTTACACCTGAAAGAATGTAATGTCAATGACTTTATTTTTGTCAGCTTTTGTAATGTTACCTAGATAGCTGTTAAAAAGTTACAGAGTTGTTTTATGTCAATAACGATAGTAAAACTTAACAAATGTAATTCTCGCCTTATGTAAAATTTGAACTTACCGACTGTTAGAAGAGTCATATTTTTTTCTATTTCTGGTTACAATAGTTTTATGTTAATAATTATTTAA